>VXBB01003043.1:101418-174302 GCA_013399915.1 Illadopsis cleaveri | reverse complement strand
CTTCCCTTCTCTGCCTTACACTGACCAGTGGATACTAATATGGCAGAGCAGAGAAGTGCTACTAATCAGGAAAATATGTAGGAGAGCCCTTTACACCTTGGAATTCCCTGGTGTATTTTAACCAGTAATGATTGCACTCTAGTCACAAAACACACAGCAAAAGGTCTTGAGTGCACTACTCATGTGCTCCCAACATAAGTAAGAACTTCCCTAGACTTTTCCTCATCTCATGTAATAAACGGTAGCAGAAACAGAAGGACAATATTTTGGAAGTCTGAACTTAGTGGAAGCTGCGTCTTCCACCTGTGCAAATTATTATTATTATTTTTTTTTTCAATAATAAATAGTATCAGACTTCTAAGTTTGGCTACTATTAAACCATTTTACCAGATAAATGAAGACATGGGAGAGAGAAACACTGTGAGGTGTGTATGTGTGTGTGTATCAGTAATTTTTCTGCTACATGTTGTACATTGCTACAGTTTACTTGTATCTGATTTCTGTTCATAGGGGATGAGAAAGGAAAGGGAAGACATGACAGAGTCGAGGGCTGCCAGGAGATGTTATGAATACTTGCCTTGCTCCAGTTAATTGCCTTTTCAGGGTGTGAACACTTGAGAGAAGGGCTCTTGTGATTTTTATGCAATTATTTTCATCCCTTTGGTCTTACTGACTGTTCCCTTCCCATGGCACTTTCAAGTCCTGTTCCTATTCACTGATTTTTCTGAGTGGTCTGGGACATGTTGTTAGGATATGGATTTTTAAGGAGTTAGCACATGTTTACACAATACTTAAAGTAGGGGTGGAAGACTTTGGTATATGGTTATCAGTTTCTTTGTGGTTTAGTCTTCCCATCTTGGTTTGGAGTTCGGAGTAGTTAACCTTCACAGGTTACCTTCAAAGGTAACCTTTCAACCTGAACTATTCTATGATTTTATGATATGTAAATTTGTCTATGTCCATTTTCCTCCATCCCTACCCTTCCTTATCCTGTGCATTAAACAGTCAGTTTGTTGGTGCAAGGCTTTGCTTTTTAGGTATTTGTACAAAGCTTAGCAGAGGGACGCTATTCCAGTTAGTTTTACCAGAATATGAATGAAAAAGTAAAAGAAAATTCTGAATTGGGACCCAACACAATATAAATACAAGCTCTGAGGCTCAGAATTGGATTTTTTTTTTTTTCATTTTCAGTTCAATAAAAGGTGTTACAATCACACAATTTGTCCACAATAAAAGCTAGGTAAAATTATATGGCCTTGATTCTTCCTAGGGAGAGGAAAGATGATTGTTTTATTGGGTTTTTTTTATTTCAGACCTATGAGTAAATCAAATTTAGTGATTGTGAAACTACCAACCATAGAATTTGCCAGATTTTTATGCCTGTGGTGCCAAAAAACTGTGTTTTGGCACAGATAGGTCTGTGAGGCTGAAAAGCCTAAATGTTTTCTAGGTGGCAAATCATGTCTCTCCTAATATGGAGAAAGTGTAGCAAAACACACTCGGTTTCCCTGTAGGCAAAATGTTCACTTATGGATTATGGGTTAAGCCTCAGGTTTTTTAAAATGCTAATCTCTAAAGAATTCTAAAATTAAATTATTGCGTGGATGCTAGTGATTCAATATACTGAATGATGATGATAGACAGTGACTTAGCATTTTAAAATATTGCTAAAATCAACAATTTGAGATTAATTTGCACTGTAAAATAAAATGATCTGAACCAGTTTCACAACAGAGCAAACTGTTTAGTTACATTTATCAAGACTTCTGGGGCATAACATAATTTCTTTTTGGTGTGGAGTGAAATCTTCTGAAGTTCTGAAGATTAGAACTTGCACTATGTTAGACAAATATCTTCTTATGTTCTCATTGATGAACTTCTGTGTGATATTTTTAATTTCTGGTGGATGTAACATGGCTGTATAATAGCTAACACAAAAACACTACATTATAGAAGGTGTTTAGATGATAACAATTCAACTTTTGAGCGAAGTTGTACATATTTCTATTTTTTACAGATGAAGGGTAACAACCCTGGGTAATGATCTGACAGGAGTTGACCTAAACTAACTTCATGGTGGCCAACATTTGGACCATGCACCTCCAAAGATATTTGCCAAAGTAAAGCTTAGAGGAAGTTTTGGAAGAAGAATATATTTAATTTAAGTATCGATTGAAGTGCTTCATGCTTTTCTTTCCCTTTCTGTATTAAACAACACTTTGTTGGAGAATCTGGTGTTCTGCAAATATCTGCTTGTCATCATCAGTGACCTGAAATATGGATGAATAATTTCCATAAAAGGGAGGCTGAAAAACACGCTCAATAAATTGCACAATCAGGATTACATGTGTCTATAGGATAGAGATAAAACAAATAACAGGAGTCTCCTGTCTCATTACAGCCAAGAAAAAAAGCCTTAAGCAAACTTGCTTGGTGTCATGCAGCAAGGTGCATATCAAGGTGTGTGCTTGATTTGCTATTTGTAAGCTAAATGTTAAAAGGATGTTTATGATATTAAGGGACACCATGACACTTTTATGCTTTAATCAAGGAACCACTGACAGTGATGGCAAGGATATATGTGCAATGGTAGGAGTGAGCTGAATGACCTAAACAGTCCTTCAACTACACTGTAAACATACTGTACATGTTGATCTCTACAGAAAAAAAATCCATCACAAAATAACAAATTTGGTTAGGAAAAAGAAAACTGTGGAATTTTGCGTGTATGGTTCTGCAGAATTTCACATAACAAAACACACATTTTGAACCTTATTATCTTGAGTTGTAGGAGTTAGTTAAAGGTGTAAAACTCAAGACTTCCTGCCAAGGAGGTGAGATGGGTAAGGGAATGCTTTGATCATCAAAGTCAGTGACCTTATGGCAGGGCTGTGAATTCTTCCTCCCACGTTGTGGTACAAGTGGAACAAGGACAGTAAACTCATGAAGGTGAGACCAGAAAAAGTTTTTCTTTAGGGCTGGCATTTGGAAGGTGTTCCTGAATAGGCTGAATTCTCTGAGCTAACACATGGCAGGTGCCTTCAGGTTCCTAACTAGGAAAATCGTAACACTAAAAAGCTATTGTCAGTGAGGTCTGGGTTTTAGTTTATTTCACTTGTAACCTTGTATTTGGTCTATCTCTGTCTAGAGCAAAGGTGGCTCTGCTGTTACTGATCAGACTGAAACAGGCCAGCTAGAAAAACTCTAGCTTCCCAGAAACACAGATCCCAAAAGAACAGGCCTGTGCTGGAACCTATAGGGTCTTTGTGCCCTGGGCTGTCTACTGATATTTGAGATGGATGTCTGTTCCTTTCAATCTGCTGTAGCCAATGTATGGGACACTGTTGGTAGTTTCCTCCAGCAGGGAGAGATTATCCTCCTCTCCTGCAAACCAGGCTGTCAGAAAAAACAAACCTAGACATCACATGAATATTTCATTTCCAAGTAGTAGTTGTGAAATTAATGTGGTTTTGTATGATGTTTAAATATCCTAGTGGTCTCAAATAAATTTTCTGTAATTTCTGTAGTCTGACAATAACCTGTAGAGGAGTTTCATTTTGTATACAAATGATTCTTCTTTCTAGTGGGTGGAGCATCACATGGCTACAGAGGTGGGTTTAGATGCCAAGAAGGGTTGGGGTTGTTTTGTTGTTGCTGTTGTTGTTGTTGTTGTTGTTTTGTGTAGGAAACCAGTGAAATCATGGAGCTTCAGCTTTTTCAAAGACTTAATAGTGTAGAATATTGAACTTGCTTAGTCTATATAAAATCAGAAGACAAGCATTCTCAGTGTCTGTAAATGGTAAAGCAAAACAAAGGATTGACACTAGAATTGTCACAGGGCTTAGGAGTTGCCTATTCTTTCACCAGTTTTCTTGGTGAAAATTCATATTCTGTATGTAAAAGTTCTTGGAAAAATGCAAGAAAGGTTGGAGTTGTGGATTTGTTTTGGTTTTGGTTTTTGCTTGGTTTTTTTGCTTGTTTTCTGTTTGTTTGTTTTTTTTATTGCAAGAGGGAAGGGGACAGGCACAGACCAAGGGAGAAACTGGACATAATATACTGTATGAATGCTGTGATTCTATCTAAGTGTTACTGAACTACATCCCTTTCACTTCTGCTGGAAAGGCAATAACTTCAACTGTGGTGAAAAATAGTAAAGCTTGCTGAGGCAGAATAATTGAAATAAAAGTCTGCGCAAATATTTTGAATTGATGGAGTATAATCAATAGCATATCTGAATCACTGGCCTGGAGATTTTCTGGAGGGCTGTCTGAGAGGCTCTCTTTGAGAATTTGGTAAGTTTGCTTTCAGTCCAACTTTCTAAGCAATTTGTGACTACATCTCTTTAGCCATTACTTTTATTTCAGGATGTCAGCCAGACTTTTTGGGACAAATTAAAATTTTTCTGCAACTAAACTGACTTTGGTGCGTAAACTGAAAATTTTTGTATGTAAAAGGATAAAATTTATGATAATTTAGGGGTTGGATTGGGGTTTATTTTTTGCCCTTTGACACCCTCCCTGGAGTAGAGAGTCTTTTCTGTTATGGAGCTTGAGCCACTGACATCCTCATTTTCTGTCTTATCCTCATTCCTTCAAAATCTCACTATGACACAGTGTCATAGCCAGTGAATTTGTGGAGATAGGGAAGGAAATAAGAAAGAAGGAAACAACTGCTTTATGCCTTCTTTCTCTTTGCACCACTGACATCTTAAATGCAGAGAAGAAATAGCACTAAGTTATTATTAACATTAAGCTTTCTTCATGGCAAACGGTATGGAAAGATGTTATAGAGTTGTGTGGGATAGATTCCTTGCATCATTAGGCATCAGTGTATAGTTCCAGGTCTTACTATTCCTGAGCAATTACTTCTCTCTCAGCTGCTTTATCAAATTTTGTCCTCAGTGATGTTGGCTCAGAAGGAAGAGCAGGAACCAGTGGGAAGGTAGGGTGCCTGATGGACAGGGATGTCAGGAAAAGCAAGCTGGAGCTCTGCTGTTGCTTTTGGGGGGAATAGAGACAATGTGAGATAAAAGTCAGCACGGGAATGCCTGGGCTAACGTGGCATCCAATTTGTTGTACAAACATCTCACTGATTGATTTTGGAGATCAGCCAACTGTCTGGTGAGAACCTCAGGAATGTGTCTGTGTCTGAGTTGTTCAGAGAGCCAGGACAAGGGAGTACACAGCCTTAAGGTGCTTCCAGTGGGTAAAACTATCAATCGCAATATAATAGTGTGGTTTTCCTGGATGGGAAAACTGGCTTCCCACTGAGATACTGCATCTAGGCTAATAGTGTGCACCACCAGAAGGAGAACTGCTGCTGAAAACACAGTTGGATACTGTGGTGCAGTGAAGAGAATGCTAGTGGTTAAAGAATACAGGGATGGGAGGAAGAAGAGACCTGGAACAATTACCTCTTACACTTCTTGCTTTCACTTCTGTAAAGAATAGTTTGTTGAAGAGAGACTGTAACTCCTGCAAAAAAGTAGATGACATTGAATGTGTTATTCTGCTTATAGTACCGAACATTAATGACCAAAAGTATAGATGCCTTCCTCTAAACAGGTAGGAATAGACAGTTCAATGCATGAGCTTGTAAAGCAGCTAGATTTAAAAACTAAATTTAGACATGTAAGAGCATGCAATTTATTGGAAAAAAATCTTCAGATCAAATCTTCCTGAACTTGATTGCTCCTTCAGAAGAAGATCCCCAGTGACAATGAACACTGTACTTAATTTTTTTTTTAATAGAATCATTGTCTGTTTGGTTCTAAAACTACTAGCAATACTGGAAATAACAGTTCCTCATTTTCATAGTTAGAACTTCTTCCTTTTTCTTCTGAAATGTGCAGCCTTCTGCAATTAGAGACGGATCATTAAATGGGACCTGATATTGCTTGGCAGTTTATCTTTCTCTGACTTCATTTTGTTGCTGGATCTTTACCATCTTAGAGTCAATCTGGCAGTCATATTATTTTAGTGAAAGTATTCAGTTAACAAAACTATTAAAGAGTAGTAGTTGAGAGTCCAGTTCAGAAGCTCAAATGTCCTTCATTAGTAGAGAAACTATCCATTTAAATGTATCCTATTTGATTGAAATAATTGGGCTTTTTCTTGTCAAGAGCATGTGTGATTGTTATGTAAAGGGAGAGTCTGCATATAATGAGATGTGCTGTTTTTGGCTTTTAGAGAACAAAATGCATTTTTATGAACTCCCCTCCCTTCTTCCCTTCAAAATTACGTTGTCAAAAATAACTTTAAAATATTGGCAGGTGTAACTTAACGGACAGCTCAGACTATTATTAACAACACAGGCACAAATGTTTTAAATGCAATGATGTCTCACTTCGGGAGAAAAGATCCAACCAAACTTTGGGAACAGTAATTTCCAAAAAAAGCAACAAAGGAAAAGTTCACTTTCTACAGTATATCTTAGAATTTGTCTCTGTGATTAAGACTCCCTCTCTGATGCTCTTTTTGCCATGTTCCTAAAGTGTCAAGGATTATTAAACGAGTCCTTCAGTCAAAACAGATCAATACACAAAAAATAGGTAACAGTCTTTCCTTGTGAATATTATTGTAATCTATCAAACATACTATTTGTGCTAGTACATGTTCCTTGTGTCTGTTATGTGGTCAGTCAAGTAGAGGAAAATGTAATTTGTGGATGCTTTGAGGAATGATTATGCTTGGAGTTATTAACTCCCTGAACTAACCTCTAATTATAACCAGAGAAATCCTTGCCAAATGGATTTACTTTCTTCTACTATATTTAATACAATTTTTTCCCAAACAGCTAGTTACCTGTTTCATTAATTTTTTTCCGTGTTGAGCTGATCATGTGTCACACATTTTCCATTGTTTCTGCCATCTCAGTATTTATCATCCTTTATATTTCCCAAGAGAAATGGAACAAGGGATTGATATGTTTCCCCTCTCTTCACCATGCCATTCTTACAACTGGGGTACCTTTTGTGCCAATTTATTAATTTTGAAAGCTTCCCTGAGATAGTTTAAACCTTGCAAAGCAAATTCTTCATGTATGTTGCTGTGTAATTCATTTTTGTGTTGGTATGTGTGACGGAGTTTTTTTGTCTCCACTCCAAATTAACCAACATCAAACCAAAGTGGTTCCATGTAAAAAGGCCCACCTGACAGTACAGACTTTCTGACATGTTTTTCCTTTGTGTTGAGGCAGAATTCTGTGATGCTCATGGAAAGAAGCTTTTCTAGTACCTCTTCTCATCAATGGCACAGCACATTGTAGTCTCCCCCTATATCCTTCTCTGGGCACTCACCTCAATTTGCTGAAACCAGGATGCCAGCAGCCTAAGGCACCTTTTCCATGCCTGGATATCAGGTTCAATTTCCTGCAAGGCTCTCATTTCATATTATGCTCATGCATCTTTAATTTACACCTGTCCAAAATAAAGTGTCGCTATCCAGGCAGCGTACTGCCAGGAAATTCAGTTCCACAGTTGGATGTTCAAAACTGGATCCTGACATAGTGTCAGCCACGTTACCTTGTCATATCATTCCTAGACTGAAATAGCAGAAAAATCATCCCACACATTTGCAACATATCCAGATGATTTGGGTGCTCAAAGACTGTTGTTAATATTAATTACAATAATAATTTCAAGAGCTTTAAGAGCTGTGAGCAACTAAAACACTTTCTCTGTGGGTGGTTTCCTTGATGTATTCTGCTTTACCATGATGCTGTGAAGAGAGCACAGGTCTTGCAGAATTTTTTTTATCACATCACTGGGCCAGATGAGACGTTTAAATGTTGAAAGTCAAGAGGGATTTCTTCTCTCTCTGTGCTCAGCCCTTAAATTTAAAAATAATTATTTCTATGAACCATGTAACTCAGTGTGTCTGATTGCCAGTTTCTACGGAAGAACTGAAGAACTACTTCACTATTGGACCTGGGTTTGATTGTCTGGAAAGTGGATACTTTACTTGCTTTCTGGCTGGATTGTAGACGTGCTATTCTCTATATATAACTGGAAAAGCTGGAAGAGTGTTGCCAGAATCAAGTTTTTGGGACAGAGTAAGTTTTTTTTCCTTTTTGGTCATGCTCCAGTGACTCTGAGGCATACAGAGGATTTCACTTTGTACTACTGCGACTTCAGTCCCCCACCACTGCTTCCTGCCCTCAAAGACCTCAGCTCATATCTATCCTGCTCAAAGCTGACTTGTGGCATTAACAGACTGAGACATGAGCCTTTCCCAGGGAAGGACATAAATACTGTGCAGAGTTGGGAGCACTCTCTGAGCCATGCAAGTGGGCAGATGTCTCAGCCTTTATCTCCACTTGCCACTGACAGACAAGCTGCTCAGTTACAAACCCAGTGTAATTCCTGTAAGCAGCCTGGATGTGAGAAAAAGTCTAACTTAGTGGAAAGAGAAGAAGAAATCAGGGTAATGAAATATAGAGTACTTTGGAGAGATCATGTACTTAAAAACCTGTGATCACAGCTATAGTTTACAGGGATATAAATAGCTAACAGAGATTTTGAGAATCCTGCTCCCACTTCTCTAGGTTGATTAAAAATGTTGATAGCTGAGGTTTCTGTGTCATCCTAGCAAACATTAAAAGTACTTTAGGAAAAGCAGCAGGGCTCTAGTTCACATGCTAAACATGGTAGATACAGGCTTTGCCTTGCTCTGAAATGTTTAATGCATTGATTATGGGGACACTGAAACACTTGTGGCACCTAGAAACAGAGATTTTATTTTGTAATGAAACTTCTAAATTAAAGGTGTTCCTTACAGCGTACTTTCAATACCCACTTTGAAGGGACAGTGGTTGGCTTCAGTCAGTAGTACAACATTACAATACTTGTAGTACTGTAATCTCTGCAAACCAAAAGTTGTTTCACAGAACCTCCAAAAGTGAAGAAACTAACTGTGCTTCCAAAGCATGTACAAGTATACACACTAAGTGAGTATCCAGGGTGATTTTTAACTATTGTTTTTACTGGTGTAAGGATATCCATAGAAGAATTAGGCTAATAAACTTGCAACATTTTCTCTGCACATGAAAAAGAAGAAATATTGCAATTTCATAAAGTTGGATCCTTTAATTATTTTGTTAGTGAGATCTTTACTTTCCATTTCCTGTTCTTTAAGAAGTTACTTAGTAAAGTGAGTAGAAGGCAACAATTTTCTTTTCTCCTGAGGCCTAAGAGAAAAAGGGAAGTATTTTAGAGTGGTAACTAAAATCTAAAAGACAACATCAAAACTTAACTACACATTCCTGAGGCTTTTGGAAAGCAATATTCCCAAATGTGAAGTTTAGAATGGAAAATAAACACTCCACCAGTTATGCTTTTAACAAGCAGTTTTAGAAGTGTAGATGTGTGGAAGGGAAGGAAGGGTACTTGCCTTGTGGAGGGAGTGTCTGTGGTATAGGTATTTTTATTTGCATAGTGTTCCCTGAACAGGCTAAAATTCAGTCAATTTTGGGTTGTGCAGACTTGAGAAGAGGCTTTGAAAACCCACCTGCAAAATGGTGGAAACCTACTGAGAGGATGACCCACTTCGATTCCCATTTTTTTGTGCTGAGTGTACCAGCTCTACCCTTTAGCTCCAGCTTGGGTGAAGCATTGGGAGCAGTGATTGTGTCAGTTCCAAGCATCCATTCAGACAAATGTTGAGTCTGCAGAAAATCTAAGCCCTGGGTTCAGTATGAATGGCTTTGCTGTTCCCACAGAGTGATAAATTTTCAGAACATTGAAAGAGTAGGTATCAAACTTGGCAACTATTTAACAACAGAGTAAACAAGTTGCTGTATCTATTGAAAATTCCTTTCTATAATTACAGTCAAAATGGCAAGGAATTGGGTCATACTAAACCATTAATGTTGCTGCTGAGTATCAGCACGTTAGGGGTTGAGTACTTTCAATGCTGAACATTAAAAGCCAATTTTGTCTCTGTTAGAAGTGGGATGCAGGTGCATTTCCTTGACTGCCTCACATGCACTAGACTAAAATGAATCAGTGACTTCCTCACTTCAGATGAATGTTCCACTTGCTAGGCTGTACTGCTGTTGCCTACAGTACCACAGTACAGCTGTGTAATCAAGGATTGGTAACTTGGGTCCAAGAGCCTCTCATTGAACTCTGAGCTCTATAAAGCTGTTCTGGGCCTCAAGAGCCAAGGGCCAGTTAAAATAGGGCTTATTACTGCAGCTAATGTTTACTCAAAAATATGTTACTCTGCTGAGAATGGACAGTGGCTTAAGTTTGTTGGTGATGTGTAGTTCTTCTGAAACAATCCCTCTTCTGTGTATTGCTGTCTCTTTAAAATTCCTTTTCTTCTCTCTATATAATAGAATTTAAATTATTCGGTACACTCAGTATTTGGTTAGATGAGGAGCATTTTATTTAACATTCTGTTACATTTGTGTTTCTCCTTTTTCAGGAAGAAACTTGAAAATCTAACAACCTAACCTCTATAAGTAGGAAGTCATCTTCCCCCATGTAACCCAAAAATGAGCCTGAGGAATGAGACACATTGCCATCATCTGAGTCTGTTTCTTGCTCTGTCACTACTAACACATAAACTTCACCTTCAGGATACAAAGGCAATGAATCTTTTTGAATAAGGGTGGCACTGTCTGTGGGGAACATGTAGAAGTCAATGGGGAAACATGGCCACAGGAGAGCTCTGTTCTTAACAAAACCTGCTTTTGAGGAATGATTAAAGTAGAATGGAATATAAATTGCTAATGTTTTGCTCTGGAATGTCAATACTTAAAAAAACAACTTAATGTGTTCTCTCTTATTTTTGAAAGCAAAGGCAGTGGGAAAGTGTTTATCTTTGGGCTTTTCTTATTTTCTTCATTACCACTGTTTTAGACACAGCAGGATATATATTTTTTTGGTTGTGAGACTAAGCNAAAAAAAAAAAAAAAAAAAAAAAGGTGCAATTGAATATTGAAAGACCTGGAAGAAATTTCTGGAGGCATTTTATGCAGCAAAAATGCTGTCTGCAGCAAATCTGTCTCCTGAATTCCATGAAACTGAACTTTCTGCCCAAGATTTTCTTCTTCCTCTAGGGCATCTAGTGCATTTTGCTTCCTCTGAAACAGTGCTGCCAGCAGCACTCTGGGTCCTGAGTTGCATGCTCTTATGAGTCAAGCAATACCCAGCAGAAGGCACCTGGCTAACTACTCTCACACAAAAAGTGCCACATCTCTCAGCAGTCACTCAGGTTCACTCACTGGTCACCTCCACAGCTGATCTCTTTCCAACCTCTTCCCTTCTTCATTCCCTCCTGACTTCCCACTGTGAGTTGACATGCCGTCAGTCAAATAATTCCTTGCACCATTAAGCACTTGTCAGTTTACATCTTTCTTATTCAGTTGCTACAGCAAATGAAAAGCTTGTTCTCTGGTTCTTTCTTTGAGTTTGACAGAACTCCCTCTTTTTGCATCGAAAGATTTTATACCTTTCCCTTTCAATGTTGATTGGTATGGCTCTATATCCCACATGCATTGATCTCACTTCTCTTTGAATGATTGTTCTACAGAATTTGTTCAGGTAAGTTCCTAGTTAATAGGTTTGTGCTATCAGAAGTTTAATTTGGGATGCTATTTTATCACAGAATGTATCCAGGGAAAAGGGCAGGCATTTGGTTTTCTTATTTTCTTAGTCTCATAGAGAGGAACTGGGGCTTTAGCCATTCCCAGCACTCAGGCTAGAACAGAGAAGAGGTGAGACCCAACCCTGGTCTCAGCTCATGTAACCCTGTGCAGGAGACACATTGCCCAGTACCCAGGGGTGTGTGTACAGCTTGTCCACAGCATTTCCCACATCCCTTGACATGCTGGCCAAATGTGGTCATCTTTTGCCCAGGAATGTTTATGTATCCCCCCTCCTCTCATCCTCTTCTTGGCTGTCCTGAAGACATGATTCAATCACAAAGGACCCCTCATCATCCTGTCATGCCAAGAAGTGCTTTCATGTGGGTAGAGGGTTATTTTTGAAAGTGGTTTTCCTTTTCAGTATCTGCCTTTTCTGTCTTTATGCCAGGCTAGTGATGAACATTTTGAGGAATTCCCAGAGGGAACTTTTAGGAAATGGTTTATTCTATTTGCAGAAGTCCTTATTGTTTAAAAAACTTCCAGATGCAGTCTTGTTGTCATGTTTCTTTCAATATAATCCCCCTGTGTAAAGAGATTGTTTTTCTTTCTCTCTTCCTCTCTTCTTCTCCCTTCTCCATGGGTTTCCTATTTTAGCCCCTGTACATTTGCACTCTTGTGCCCTTTCTTCATCCTTATTTACTGCCACCCACTTTATGCAGCTACTGAAATAATTGTGGGTGTTTTAACTAGTTAAAGAACTGTTCTTAAATTCACTTGTGAATTATCAGTAAATTGTCAGTCAGAGATTAGTGCTGGCAACAAGTACACTGGTACTGTAAAATGAAGACTTACTTTTTGTACATTTATTGAGATTTTAGACTATGGATACCGTATGCTGACATGATTAAACCTCCACAGTGTGTATGTAGAAGACAGAGATAAAAAACTTCATGTTTATACAATGTGTTCAGTTTTTCTGCATTTTGAGATGCAGCAGCAAAGCAAAATTTATTTCCTTGAAAGGAGTCTGTATATATTATCAAATATACTCACTTATCAGTGACAGAAGAAACGGTGATATTTTATACAGATGTGGAATGCCAGATCTTGAAATTAATGGTGTTGGGATTAAGGAGGTATTCTAGTTTCCAGTTTTGTTCTGGTGGAGTAGTAGTAGTGGAGGCCAGAATGTATTGGCATTGGAGGCTAGCTTTACCCACTAGCTCAAATCAGGACTCCAAAGGTCAAATAAAAAAGATATCTGGTAACAAAGGTAAAAGTCCACACAGCCTTTGGAGGTGCTGGGTGACTGAGCTTTGCCTGACCTCAGCCTTGCTGCTTGTGCAAAAACCAGCACCTGAACAGACTGCCATTAGCTGAAGGTACCTCTTTTGGTAAGAGCAAAAAGTATCAATTTACATTTGTAGTGAAAAGAAAGAGATATCTTAAACCATGGCACTGTACAATGAAAACAAACAGCTGGCTTCTGCTTTCTGTGCAGTAATGCTTGGATATACAGTATACTTCCTTTTCCCATAACTCACATACTAGATCTGGAACTGAAAATTCCCTCTTCTTACAGTTGCAGCAAAAACAGGCCCAAACTTTTTATTTTCTTCATTTTAAACATGATAAAATGAGATCTTCTCAGGCTGCAATGTTTGCTGCAGGAGTAATAGGCTGCAATATTTCAGAGTCCTGAACAAAGCTGACTATGGTATCCCATGTATGGACCCAAAACCTTCTGGATTTTTTCCATCTTTGTTCCTCTCCCTTCCTTGTTCCTTGTTTCTTCATTTGTCTTATTTTTCCTCAGACATCTTAATGTATCTGTTGATCATCAGCATTTACATCTCACTACATATAGAATGTGTGAGAGGATTCTTGGAAAGTCACTAGGTGATGTCTTGCTTTTTAGCACTAACTTGAAGAGCTTTTCTGCACAAAAGGTCTCCCATATTTTATTTCCTCTAGCTTCTGTTTCTGGGATACAGTAATTTCAAATGTAGGATACTAAATGCTCGCTTGAAACTTCTGCAAGTCCTCTCTCTTTAGGAGACATAACCCCTGCTTTCCTCAGCATCAGGCAATGTAGTTTGAGAAGCTCATCCTTCTGTTGCCTGCCTCAAAGGGACTGCACCAAAGTGAAGCAGAATTTCTTGCAGCCAGAACAAGGAAGAAGAGAGACCTGAATATTCTCTCTTAGGCTGTTGCTGTGCTGTTGTGGTCTCTAAGGAAGGATGCTTTAAGTCATTCTTGGACAGACTAAAAGGAAATCTGACCTGATCTTCTTTCAGGAGAAAATATAAGATGAATAATAAAGCAGAAAGGGATGAAAATGCTTTCTATTAATTGGCATGGAAAGTAACAGACCTAGATCTTCCCCTTTAACGATTCTACTCAAACTTACCTGAAAACAGGAGGCAGGATATCTATTTTATTTTTTAAAAAATATTTTATTCAAGACCTGAATGAAAGTTATTGTGTAATTGGCTCAGTTCCAATTGCAAGACTCTTAATTTTGTGAGTTATTGGACTTCACTGTGGGCTGGGGTATCACATTGTACTGCAGCTGTAGCATCTGCTGGGTTTGATGCACATATGATCATAAGACAGTCAGGATTGTGACTCTCTTGGGCAGAGTTCATAAATTTACTTATAAGCTATACCTTCACTTTTTTTTCATGTCACGCTACAGGAACAAAGCTCAATTATTCTTCAACAGTTTCCCTTTTTTCAAATTGCATACTTGCTGATGTTTTATACGCTTAACTGTCTTCTAGGAGGAAAACTCTTCCAGCAGTGGAACAGATTCCCTAAGCAGTGGAGAGATTCCACGCAGCCGGTCAGAGGGGACTTTGATTGATGTGGATGACCGGACACCTTCAGATAGCTACAGTATGGCTCTTCTGCTATTTCCTGTGCTAAGGCTCTCCAACTAAAGTCTTTATTTCTGCAAAACTCTGGGTCAGGCAGATTGGGAGAAAGAGTTGAAATCTTTAATGTTACATTACTGGGGGTCAAGGTGGGGAAGAAAAGAAGAAGTTCTAAGCCAAACTAGATTAATTTAGGATTTTAAGAACACGAAGGCACGGTAATTTTGAAGTTAGCTCAATTTAAAAACTGGAGTATTGGCAAAGTTGATTTAATCTCCTTGCTATTTTAATCCCAAAGCTGAGAAAACTTTGCCCTCCACAAGGTAAGCATTTTCTTAGCTTCTTGTCCAGTAGCAGATACAACAGCAAGCCTGACACTTGCTGTGTAAGTTGTGGAGCAGGAATTCTTTCTTTGCTGACATGCTGCACCCCAGTAATTGTGCTGTTGCCTTGGCATGGGAAAGCGTCTGTCCTAGTGAGTCAGGCTCTGACAGTGTTTTCTGCTCTTCTTTTTCTTGTAGAAACATGCCCTTTAGGATGGGGGAGAAACCCAAACACAACCCTTATGTTAATTTTGGGCCTAATTAATCTATATTATTAATATGCAGTACTGATTTGACTGTAAGAACATCACAGCACAAGGAAAGGTTTTGGCTTATGGGCAGAGACAACAGAGCTTTTCAGTGGGTGCTTGGACAGTGTATCCCCCTCTGGTGACCCTGGTCAAGGCAAGGTGCCAGGAAAAGGCCTGGCAGCTCACCTGGAAGGCTCTTGTCAAGACAGTGTTGGAGCTTTGTAGATAGGCAGCTGGCAAACAGATAAATTCCACCTTGGTACTTCCAAACTGGGAATTTTCTGGAACCATGGAAACACCTCATGGTTTTGGCTCTTTATTACAATTTGAAAAAGGAAACAAGAGAAGTACTAACTTTTTTGTGGCTGTATGCAGTGTTGTGCTTATATTTGAGCAATATAGAGTAACCTTGGAAATGGAAAGTACAGTGGAAAGTGTAATAGTGCAAGCTATAGATACGGTAAAAAAATAGAAACAATAACTTTTCTCTCTAAAATTTAAACTCTCTGCAAGAATGTATAAAGAAGAGGTGGTATAGCCTCTATATATAGAAAAAAAAGGCATAACGAAGTAATAGAAACCCTTAGCATAAAAAGTTGCAGATATTCCATTGCAAGAAGGGTGGGTCGCAATCAACTGTAAACCAGTTTCTCTGAACAATTGTTAATATAAAATGTGAGGATGTCTCTTCTTCAGAAAAAATATATATTACTGCTAATATTGAGTATTTTATTAGAAAACATATGTAAATATCACTTATACACCTGTATTTGTCTATTTAAATGCAATCTCAGAAAATTTGTAGTCACACAAACATTTCTCTCCAAACTTGGAGTTGTACAAGGTCCAATAAATTATATCAATGATTGTTTTCTAATGGAAAGCTCGTATAACAAGTTCCACACACATGGAGATAAATGGTAAGAGTGCTGTTATCAATTAAATGCACATGCACTAGCTTGAAAAGGAATCTTGAATAATGCATTTATCTGTACAGTCTTCAGTGTTTGAAAAATGAAACTGCAGTTGTTTAATCTTTGCAAAGAGACAGACACAAAGTAAAGAAATTCACAGCATTTTGCAAGAGGCCAAAGATTAATGGAATATAATGGTCCAAACCTTGTGGAACTTTATCATACTCAAAGCCAATTAATAATCATACAAGTTGATAATGATCAACACCTCGAAGACGATGATCATCATCCTTCAACACTTATTTGTTATTCAGCACTAATTTGTTAGCACTCTTTCTATTAAGAAAGATTCTTAATTAAATCAACATTGATATTGTTTAAAAACCTGAAGGAGAAATACAGAAATTATCTATGTGTATTTGAGGAGGAAAATTTAGGCACCTCTTAGTTTAACAGACTATTATTTGGACATGAATGGAACATCTCAAGTCTCTGTGCTTTAGGAAATGCTTCTTTTTTCTTTTAAACAGATGCCAATGAAAGTAATCTGGATTTGGATATTGACTGGCCTGGTGTATTCAAACATGCCCAAGCTGTTTCCAAGACTAATCCTTTCTGGAATGAACTGTCAGGATCCAACCCTTTCGTACATGATATAGCTGCTTCCAATAGAAATGAAAATAATAAACGTCTTTCAATCTTAAAGGAAAAACCTTATTTGTTCTCTAAAATTTCTAGCCATAGGGACTCTTTGGATTCCTCAGGCGATGAGCTGGATATTGATTGTCTCCTAAGAAAGACTTCAGCAAGAAGATCTGGACGATCCAAGAGTGTCTCTGACTTTCTGGATATAGTTGATAACCGAAGATTTAATCCTCACAAGACAGTGCCTCAAAAAGCTACAGCTTCTGATATGACATGGCTTCAAAATGACCGTGAAGCCTACAAGATGGCTTGGCTGAGTCACCGACAGCTCACCCGGTCCTGCCTGGATTTAGAAGCCATGAGCCACAGCCCTGGGTGGGCACAAACACAAGCTACAGACATTCATGTAGTTTGTAAACTGAACCACGAAGGGGGTTCAGTACAGCTACCTGACTCGGATATCAACATTCATGTCCCTGTGGGTCATGTGTTACCAGGAGAATTCCAAGAAGTTGGTCTAAAGGCTATCCTTAATCCTCCATTGTCATGCAACAATGAGCTGTCCAGCACAGTAAGTCCTCTGATAGAGCTTACACTGAGCAACCTCAACACGAGTGAAGCCATTTTCCTAGAAGCGAAAGTTGCGGCTAAAGTGAAGAATGATCCACTCAGCCAAGTTATGAGTGACATTGTGTGCTTTTTCAGTCTCAACAAAGAAGGACCTTTCAAGAAGCTAGAGAACTGCTATATTTATCAAGATACCATACAAGTGAAGCTAACAGACCTCAGTCATGTGATGTATGCAGTGATTGCTGTACAAGCAAGCAAAATCCAGCCTCCAGCAACTAATGTGTGGGACTACGTCCATAGAACAGTCTCAGTTGGAATTTATGGTCCCAAGCATATTCATCCATCTTTTACTGCAGTTTTTACTGTCTTTGGTCATAACTACATTCCAGGAAAACTCACGATTTGTGATATAAAGAAAGGGGGGAAAAGTATGCCTCCTGTGGTGTTTCAGCTGTGGGGAAAGCATACATTTCTGCTTGAAAAACCACAAGATCTAAACATTTCTTTGACATCCTGTGATCCAGACTTTCAAGTAAAGATGGAAGATCAAAGCAAAAATATTAAAAAGGAGGAGTTGAAAACTGGTGAAATGGTCCGCCAACAATTCCTGTTTTCCATGCTTGGATGCAGGGAGATGCATTTCTTTGTCTTCCTTGTTCAGATTAAAATCTTGAAAAGTAGCCAAGTAACACAGTTCCATGTTACAACTCCTGATCCAGCTCCAAAATTAAGTGGAATTATTAACAGGCCAAAGCGCCTACAAAACCGCAAAGAAATCAAGTCTGCACCATGGCTTTTGATACCAACAATAAGATATCCAAAGTTTCAAGACAAAACTTTGACCGTCAATACTTATGGAGTGGCTTTGAAAACTGTGTTACGTCAAAATAAGATTGACTATTTGCTGGAATATTTTAAAGGAGACACAATAGCATTGCTTGGTGAAGATAAAGTTAAAGCCATTGGACAAACTAAAGTGAAAGAGTGGTATGTGGGAGTTCTCAGAAGAAAAATTGGTCTTGTACATTGCAAAAACGTAAAAGTGATTTCCAAAGAACAAGCTATGGACACTGCTGATAGTGAGCTAACAACCAGGTATCTTGTTGAACAAATTGCGTTACCATTCAAAAAATTGACTTATATCTACTCAGTAGTTCTGTCTACAGTATCAGAGAGTGTTTATGATTGGAGAGCTTTAGCTGAGGTGTTGGGATACTCACATATGTCTTTGGATGACTTCAATGAGGCACATATTGATAAAGAATCAGAAAGAGTTGCACATGTTGTGAAGAAGATGAAGCAAGACTGCCATGCTAACAAAAAAAAAAGACTATTTCTTTATGAACTCATTGTTGTAAGTATTGTGTGAACTAACTGGCTTCTTGGGAATGTATTGCCAAGAAACTACTCAGTAGTAATGTAGGAACAAGAAAACATGATTTTGTATCTTTTTTTTCTGTAAAAACCTGAATATGTTACTAAATGTTGTAGACATCAATAGGTGGAAAACACATCCAAACTCTCATGAAGAGTAATACTTCGATCAATTAATTCTGAACAATCTTCTGTTAATGCTTCAGGAACTATGTTCATTTTGTAGATTGACTAAGATGGCTTTTTTGGTTTTTAAATAGCTACGACTGGAATTGTTTTGTCTTTTGTCTTGGTAAATTGCTTTCCTGAGAAATTCACATTCCTGTTGTGAAATATTAAGTAACATTATTATACTGTGGGAATTCCACTAAACATACAGAGATATAGACAAATATCATCTATATCTACCTATATCTATATCTATATCTCTATGGCTATATGTCTATATCTATCTATCTATCTATCTATCTATCTATCTACATATTCGTTTATGCTAAGTTGCATGTCCAGCTTAGCTTCATATGTTTAAAAAGGACATCTTGACCCAAATGTTGAGGGCAAAGATTTTCTACTCACACCTTACAATTTCATAGTCAATGTTGTAGTGGCCTAAGAAGGATATTCCAAGTATTTTCAGTATGTATTTTCATGGACCTCATTTGTAAGCCATTGGACAACTTCTATGCTACTAAATACTGCCAAATGTGAATCAAAACTTTATTCTAATTACTTCCAGTTAATAAGTTGCACTATTAACAATCCTTATTTACTTACTGATCTGTGTGCAAATTAATTTGAAATTAATGGTCACTTAACAAACTCCTTGTCTCTGCCAGAAAAGTTGGCCAACCTGTTAAGGGACAGAAGATAACTGATATGAAAATAAAGTGTTACAAAATGGATGTTTAAAACCTCACATTGTAGCTATTCATCTAAAGCCTTTTGACTATCCTGAACTGTAAACCTTCACTGAGTTTGCTTCTCATAGCTAGTCTATCCCCTTTAAAATGCTGACAGAAATTTCAACAGGATTCAGAAAATTTTGGTAGCAGTGGCCACTTACTATTCTTAGGAGCACATCAAACTTTGTGGAATAAAACTGAGCCAGTATGAGGTACAGCCAAGTCTGTTTCTTTACAAAATGGAGAGGGGGGCCTAAAGGTGAAAATTGTCCAAACTTTTAACTGAATTCAGTGAAACAGAGTTCATTACAAAACAAGTAAAAAGTGGGGCATAATTAGATTAAGCTTATAGAATCATAGAATGGTTTGGGTTGGAAGTGACCTTAAAGATAATTTTGTTCCAACCATCCTGTCATGGGCAGGACACCTTTCACCAGACCAGGTTGTTCAATGTGCTGTTTTGTGAGATTTATGTATTTTTGCTAGGAAGTGCCAATGCAGATCCTTGTCTTTGTGGAGCCAGATATAAATCTAGATGTCATTCATGTAATTTTTGGGTAGAATTTTCAGTTACTTCTTTTAAGAAATCTCAATTTTTTGTGTTTTATAGGGTTCTCGCTTGTCAGAGCAAACACAAACTGAACAACTTTGTCTCCAATTTAGGGGAATTTTGTACAATGCACTGTAGTCAGCTTCTCACTGCTCTGTCTACTAAAGTCCTATTGTTTGCTGTGAGGATTTTATTGGTTAATAATTTAAAATTAAATCACATGTATGTCTGATTTCTGCACAAGTGTTTGATGTTTCAGTAAAAATCAGTATCTAAAAAACAAAGAAAATTTCTGTATTTTGCTCTTGATCTTTGCCTGAAAACCTCAACAGTTTCGGTGGAATATTTTGGTGTTAATTTGAGGAGAAGAAAAAAAACCATTTTTTTTCCCCATTAGTTCTTATTCAAATAAAGAAAGGAGAATGCAACATATCTACATTTCAAGGTTTTACTCCTTCAACCATTTTAATTTGAGTGTCATTAAATGCTCATTTGGCAAGGAGGAAGGAAATGTTTCATGTTTGCATTTCTCCTTAATGGTCAAAAAATTATTAGTTTTGTGGGAGGAGTAAATCAAAAGGTGCTGGCCAATGTGATCAGTGATTTTCCATATAAAGCCCTAGATGAAGGACCACACCTTAGTACAATATGCTCTAACTTAATTTTCAAGTTTCATGTAATACTTCTAAGAAGCTAATTGGTTTTTTGTCCCAAATATTTTTGTTGGAGAAGTATGTTTTTCTTTCAGGATCTGTAAGCTTGGCAGGACCCATTTGACACTGGAATGCTGAAGCAGCTGAATGCCAGCTTGATTTTTTTCTTAAGCTCGTGGGCAGGTTTCCTCTGAAAGTGTTGGCAACACTGTTTTGTAGAAAAAAACCCCACATATTTGTAAGAACACAAAAGTAAAAACAAGCCTCCCTGTTTGTGTAGAAGTGCAGAATAGTGCTATAAAATTAAATTAAAATGTTCTGTTTGCAATTACTGGTGAAGGATCACTAATGAAAATCGTTGTTGCAGGCACTTTTGAAAATAGATTGCCAGGGATTAGTGGCACGTCTTACCCAGGACACCATCATCTTGACTTCAGCTGTTAAGCTTGGCAAAAACTGGCGGGAGCTGGCGGAGAAGCTGGCCCGACTCACCAAGCAGCAAATAGAGGCTTACGAAGTGCCCCACCAAGGCAAAAATGGAGCAGTAGCTCTGGAGGTAAGAGTCTGGTGTAACAGTGCATGCACATTTCCTCCTCTGCACAAGCACAGCCAGGGACCTTCCTTCTTCCTTGTTTTGCAGGCTTCTTCCCTTTTGCACTTTCCTGTGAAGGTCTCAGTCCCTGCCTTGAGCTTCAGGGTTAGGTTCAATCCCTTTTTGTTGTTCTGTCCACTTGTTAACCTTACTCACACCTCTGCTGTCATTTCAGACACAGTGAGGGAGACCAACTGGTCCTTGCAGGAGCCACTTCTAATCACATTCTGTACAGCTTTTGCTATTTCCACAAAAAGGAAGCTGATTTCTATCATTAATACTTTTCTGTGCCAGTGTAACAGTTGTTATCATGTAACTTAAGTACCATGAGAAGAGATTGGAAGCCCTGACACCAATTTTACTTCTGATGTATGAATGTGGCAAATCTATGCTTTAAGCTTATAGTTTGTCAGGTAGATCATGATATTTTTTTTTCCTTTGTAAGCATTTTTCTTACACAGAAGTTTGAGCTCTGTATAAAAGTCAATTTATCCTCTCAGAGTTGTTTTAGTGCGTGCACATCTAAGGAGCAATTTAGGTGCCTGATGAGATCTCTACTGCCATTTGAGGTGACCAGAGAGACTCATGGCATCCATGTAATGCCAGATATGCCACATGACTTGGGGTGGACCCTTGTCTACCCTGCTGAGCTGAGGGCCAGCCTCTGCCCCTGGCATACCTTTGCCTGGGCAACCAGGTTAATTCCTGCCCTTCTCTCCTCTAACAGCAAAGCATGGAGTAGGTCCATTCTTTCCCACCGTTATGTGCCAATGACTTCTAGGTTCCAGACTGGTTTTAACTCTAAAAATCCCTTTTTTATGATCATGGCTGAATGATCTTTCTGACTTGAGAGCTTACATTCAGGCTTGGCTCTCCCTCTGCCTATACCATCATCTCCTGCTTACTGCAGGCAATGTACATGATCCAGACTGCATTCCCTCTTTCCCATCTCATAGTGCCAAAGGAATTGCTATTTCCCATTCACAGATTCACAACTACTCCAGATAGCTTTTTCTTCATTTTTTATTTCCGTGTAGCTGATTCTTCTTATTCCCTGCCAGACATATTCTCCTTTTGACTGTCTGAATCCAGTGAATCTGTCATCTCATTTTAATCTGCTTGGGGATAACTATCAAGATATTTCTGCTCTAATCATGAACTACTACCTCTTATTCTTTTTGAATGCTCTGCCCTCCCTCCCCAATCAATATTTGATGAAAAATCTACCTATTTACTCTTGTACTTCTGCACTTTTCAACAAAATTTTCTGCATAATTGTTGTTTGCAATCACTGCCTCCTTCTCAAATCCAGTTTTTCTCTTTGAGCTATTTTGTGTATTTTTTCTGTTCTGGGTCTGGAAGACTTAAGTCTTCCTCCAATTTTTTCTCATAAAATTATCAGCCAATCTCATGTCTACTCTCTTGGTTTTTTTTCATTTTTTCTGTTAGGCAGTGGCTTGTCTGATTTCCTACACTTGTGTTCTAGTTACTAAGCTTTCTGTGTTTGGCTAACAAATCCTCAGCTTTCTACAGAAGGAATTAGTGACATGAACAATATACAACTCTGCTGGTCTCCATGTTATTTGGGAATGTTTCCCCTTTGCTAATAGACTGCAAAAATAAAACAATCTTATAACTGTTTCTTACAGAATCATACCTATTTATTTTTATATATTAAGAAAATGTATAAATAAACATTTACTTTGCTTTAAATGGGTTTTGATTTTCCATGAAGCCGATCTTCTACCTCATACACCCTACTTTTTGTTTTCAAGAGTTTTTTGCATTATTTTGATGGCAAACCACCCAGAAAAGTCTCTGCCTTTCAGTGATGGTGTCTGCTGACAAAACACAGTGCAGTCAAATTCATCATAATTAAAAATCTATAATACAGTACACTCTGGTTTTTTCAGAGAACACTTAAAAAGCAATCAAAGATCAGAATTTTTCTGTATTTCTGTGCCATTCCTCAAGGATTATATTGGGCCTGTGGAGGATTTATTGGTTTTGGGTGAGCTTTTTAATTGTGCTTGTCCACAGCTGTGCCTGTTAACTAGTTTAATCTGATGAGTGTGTAGATTATTGCTGAGTTAATTGTACATCAATGGTGACCAGTTTGTAAACTTTTGATCCCTACATTCTCCTTTTTCTTCTTTCTTTCTTGTCTTTTGTCTTAGATTAAGAAGAAAACAAAGAAAAAACCCAGTTGTGGTAGATTAGAGGAAACCAAGTTTTGTAGTAAGGATATTTCAGCCAATTGTCTTATTAAAATGTCAGATTGACCTTCAGCATAAGTCAAAGTATAACATTTTTTCATATTCATTGTCTTTTCACATTCTAATGAAGACAGAAGACTGTACCCTCATTCTTTAAATATCCCAGTCCAACAGGAATGTAAGAAAAGGAAGAAAGAGACCCAGAAAAAGCATAGCCAGTAACAGAATTTCAGGAGATATCAGCTATACTTGTAGGAAATACCAGCTTCTCTTGTTGGTTACTTTGGCTATCAAGCTGAAAATAGGAATACAGAAACTCACTGATCCCAGCACAAATACAACAGTGGTGACCTGCTTCAGTTCATTAAAATATGTTATAATATCTAATATTTACAGTAGTATATTAAAAATTATTTTCAATTTAGTCTCTCTAAAAAAAAACCCCAAAATTCATCAATCTTCTTCTTCCCACTTACCACAAATGTGCTTTTCTCCTTCTGTAACCTTACAGTTATGATTTAAGATAAACTTGCTTAAAGGAAAAAGTAGGCACCATTCATTTGGGTAAATGATGATACCTTTCTCTCCTGTAGACCTAAAATGAGAAAATTCACTGAAAGCATAGGCAATTTTTTACTACTTAAATTCAAGGTAGAAACTAGACTAATCATATTATGAGACAATAAGTTTAGACTAGACTAGACTAATCAGACTGTTGGGCTGTAAGTTTAATAGGTTTTTTTCCATTTGGGTATGGCAGCAGGAGTTGAGGGAAATGTTTACAGAGAAAATGACAGAACCAGTCTTTGGTAAGCTGAAAGATCTTAGTCCAAAAATATGGAGAAAAGTTCAGAATTATGAGCAAAAAAAATCCCCTCCTACTTAGTTCCTCCAGGAATCAAGTAAATAAAGCCTAAATCAAGGAATTAAGGCTTTATGTTGTCTACTGTTTATAAATTAATAAGATAATATTGAGGAAATAACCAATTTCCTTCAGAATTACCCTTCACAACCATAAAATAGAAACCATTTATTTTTGATAAAAGAGGAAAGGTGCTAAAAAAATCTCAACTACTTAGTCACTTTTGTGTATACATTTTATAAATATACATATATATATACATATATATATATGCAGTCGTTGGTCCATATACATTTATTACCATGCATAAGTATGTTCCTGTTAAAACAGTCAATGACAGAACCTTTTAAGAGAATCATGGGCTTCTTTGTGGATTTGTGCATCATCCCTGCAACTGTTAACTCAAGTGCTGTTTGCAAAACCTTTATTGCCAATGAGGAGAGGGAAACCAGCATTTTGATTGCCCAAGTAACATTTGGAAAAGCAGTAGCTGGGAAAATAATTATTTTGTTTGTTAACTGAGCAAATTTAGTCAGGACTTTGAAAGATAAAAGTCCGGCTTGGTATGTGAATCATGCTGCTATAATTTAATTAATGTCATTACACCAATGACAAATTACACCTGCTAAGGATCTGCTCCATTTGTTTGGCATAAACCAAATAAACTTTAGTTTGAAAAACAAAAAAAAAGCACTGCTAACCTATCTTGTAATTTCCTTTGTTTCTTACTGAAGAAAAAAAAAAAAATTATGTCCTGATTGAAAAAAAATATAAAAGCTTTTGACTTGCCTGCTTTATAGTGTTTTGGTGCTTTCCACCTTTTTAAAAAATAGATTTTACAGATAAATCATGTTAGAATAATAGAATCATTAAGGTTGTAAAAGACCTCTAAGATCAGCTAGTCAGATTATCTAGAGCAACCATTACACTAGCACTGCCAAGTCCACCAGTTAACCATCTCCCTAAGTACCTACCTGTCTTTTAAATACCTCCAGGGATGATGACTCAACTACTGCCCTGGGCAGCCTGTTCAAATGTTTCTGACCTACCTATCAGTGAAGAATTTTTTCTCTAATATCCAATCTAAGTTAATTAAGGGGACTCCATTCTGCTCCCCATCCTTGTTTTCCAGCTCAGTGGAATGGATACCCAGAGAGCAGCTGGTCGGGGTATTTAAGCCTGAGCCAAGGAAGGCATTAAGTACCTCAAGCTTTCCCTCATCCTTTGTCACAATGTTGCCCCGTGTGGCCAATAAAGGTTGGAGATTCTCCTTAGCCCTCCTGGTGATGCTGATATCTTTTTCGAAACATTTTTTTATTATCTTTTACGGCAGTAGCCAGATTAAGTTTCTGCTGCTGTTGTCAGAAAACTTTTCTGAAAGGTAGAAAGCATGTTTAAAATTTCCAGGCTGAGTAGAGGGGCAGAAAGATGTTGATTAATGGGACAGTAACCATCAAGGTCACAACCAAATAGGGAAACTGTTGCTGGGTGTATGCATTGCAAAAGATGAAAAGTATTTTCCTTCCAGTCTTGGTCTTTGACTTATAGTTTCAGACAAGGATATATTTTGACTTGGCGGTAATCGTCTGAATGAAGAGTTTATCTAGTATTTGCTTCTCTGAGAATTTGAGAGTTTCATAGAAATAATGTAAATAAGATTACTGGAGTTTTTATATCAACATGCCTCTTTTTATAAAGCATTTGAGCATGCCTAATGATTAAACACTTATTTTGGCTTTTCTATGACTTTTCAACTATTTAGCTATATTTTTCTCAATAATTAAATTTCTGCACTAAACCTTTTTTTTTTTCCCCTTTATATTCAGATGATGTGGAAACCTGCATATGACTTTCTCTACACTTGGGCTGCCCATTATGGAGATGGTTACAGGGACGTCTTACAAGACCTACAATCAGCCTTGGATAAAATGAAAAACCCAGTGACAAAAGAGTGGCGAGAGTTAACTGGAGCTCTGATCCTTGTGAATTGCATGGAGGCGTTAAGAGCAAGTGCCTTCTCCAAAGTGCAGGAAGAGTAGATGGCTAATATATGTTTTTGGGAAATCTGTTAGGAAATATACCCCTGTGTGGAGTTAATTTGTGTACATTTGTTTCACTGATACTTGTAGAGCATGACAGAATGACTTTTTTTTTAGCTGAGTTGATTTTGGGTCTAGCCCTACGGTTCTCAACTACAGATTGCCAGGGAGTGCTAGGTGGCTTATGAGTAAATAAGAAAAGAATGGGGAATTAAACTGATGAGGTCAACAAAAATGACTTGTATTCTATGGGGTATTTTCAAAAAGGAGCTATTTCTGATTGCACTGACTTCTAGGCAGAGATCAGTTTTAAAAACAGAACTATTAATGGATGAGTTCAGCATGTGAAGCCTAGGTTTACATTGTTTTCAGTGAAGTATTAAAATCTAAATATTTAATACATTTAATATTTGGTGCTCAGACCCCTCAACTCTAATTCAGTGGGTGCAGGTTAGCCTACAAAAAAACCCCTAAGATTCTTTCATCCTCATCTTGGACAAAACTAATCTAATTGTCTCACAGCACAGGAATTCAACTGTTCCTGGAAAAATAGGTGTGTTCTGCACACACTCAGAAAATTGGTGTGTGCTGCACTTTTCCAAAGCAGCTTCTGGTGTCTATTTTAAAGGAAGAGAGACAGAAGATAAAATTTCAAAAGTGTTTGGGTTTGATTTATTTGTTGATATAACTCTTCAGAGTTTTGTCTCTTTTTCTATTTTTTTAGTTTGTATTTCTTAAAGTTTTTCTACATTCTGCTGAATGGAAATTCCAGAAAATTCTGGATGCCTTCTTTATGTACACTGTCCATCCTTCTGATCATTTGTATAGTCCTTCTCTGTTGCTTTTAAATAAGTACATAGGGAAAGACTTTGTGGGTACAAGGAAATATTTTATACCTGCATCTGTTGATTGTTTTCTTCTACCTCACTGCATATGGGAGATGGCTATTGTTTTCTCAAAAAAAGTTAACGGTGGGATGCTTTTTAAATTAATTTATTTATGGAGCAAATAATTATAACTAGTCATATGTTCTAAAAAGAACCCTGCTTAGATGCTATCAATAAAAATTTTTCAATTACTGAGTAGTTTATTATAAGTACAAAAAATATAGGCTGAAAATACAGACTGACCAAATTTTTTAACATAATTTTTAACATATTAAATGTATTTTTAGTTAAGTGGGAGTCTAAAAAGTTAAATCCATTTTGAGCTCTTTTGATCAACATTCATTCAGAAACATCAGCAAATACTCATGACAGCCAGTTGAAAAGAAAATTGGCATTCTGCCATCACTTGTGGTTGACAAGACAAAGCCAAATTCTTTCAGGAGTACCACAAAACAGCACTTCAGTCCAGAAATTGCACTTCCTCTGTTGCCTTTAGCTCATTTCTACTAAGGGAGGTTTTGTGATTCTAAGATAAAACTACATTTAGACATTTTTTTCTTCCCCTCTCCTTTCCTTTAACCTTTTTCTTCTCTACTTTCATTAAGCTTTCCCAAAGCACCCATAGCTCAGGAAGGAGGCTGAGGAAGGAGTACTTGCCCAAGTAATAGGTAAATTCATTCGCCAGGAGGTTCTCTAGCATCAGGGCATTGACTGAAGCATTGTGTGAGTTATCTGGCTTCAGAAGACTTGCCCTTGATTTGCAATTCAATGGGGAATTCAGCCCACAGAGCACTATCTGCTATTGCTGATAGAGGGAAGATGGGGGAAAAGGAGTCAGATTGTCAAAGCTCTCTGTTGTTTCAGGTGCCAGCACCGATTTTATATCTTTTGTCACACAGTTTTAAGAAGAGCTGTAGAGAAAATATAGATTTCTCTTGTGATTTGCACTTCAATGGAGAGCCAGCTTTTCCTTCCTTCTGCACTGAAGCCCCTCAAAAGGTAAGAAAGTAGGTTGTCCTACTCTTTTGCACTGCTAGGTAAGGAAAAGGTATGAAATTTATTAGTAGACATCTTTAATGGTAAAAAGACACATGCAAATATTAAAATATAAAATATTAAAAACTACTACAAACTCCCTGAGAATTATTTTTAGGTTTCCCAGACTGCTTCTGCTTTCATCTTAGACCCTGCTCACAGCAGACTGTGAAACCTGAACAGGATTTTGTAGTGGTGCAAGAGGCCACACACCAGATCGACTCAAAACGCTCAGGGAAATATATTTTTTGCTTCATCAGAGCTGAAATACCAGAGGAGATCACAAAGGAAATCTTTCAGCTTTACTAGGTTGTCTTACTATCTGCTTTTCATGCATCCCAGCAGGCTATGCTCTCTTGCTTAAAACCCTGTTAAGTCAATTTTTGAAATGTTTTCTTTCATTTTTTCCTCTCTTTTGTTAACCTGGCTATAACAGCTAAACACCTCAGCTTACATCTGTTTCTGAAGATGAGTCTCTGCTTCCATCTTTTTTTGGACCTCTTAATTTCTTATCTTTAGTAAATGTGTGTTTACTTTCTTTTTCAACAGGACATGTAGTAATTTCTTTGTTCAGTCCTGTATTTTTCTGTTATGAATACTAGTCAAAAAAAGAGTAGAAAAAGCTACCAGAAGCACCAATTCCTAATGGCACAACTCTACTGAATATCAAATATAAAGGACAAGCTGCCCAAAGTCTTTGAAGCTGAAGGAAAATCCATCCTGCGAAGGTAGTCAGTAGTCATGGTCTCAGGAAGAGAAGGGCCCAGGGATCAGAGGCTGTTGTCTGTAGCTCTCATGGCTGGGCCCTTTCTTTGCTCTGAAAATGTTTTCTGTCTTGAACAAGAGTTGAATTTGGCCCAGCAAATTTAGCAAATATTGACTCAATGAGTCAGTGTACTCCTTAGCTTGCAGAATTATGCAACTGGTCCTCCAAGTATATTTCTTTAAAAGGAAATTTATATCTGCCTGTAGTTGTGCTGTATTCCAGGACCTTTGCTGGTTCTGATTCCTAATTGCACTCCCATTTTTGCTTTAAGCTTCTGGTCATATGAATGCAATGTGCACTCGTGCAATATTCTGTTTACTTTAGCAGCCCACACTGGATATATTTAAAAAAAAAAGGTATTAAAACCCCATATTTTATTTAGTGGTCTAGTATTCAAAACCACAAAATGCCAGCTCAGAGTGAAAGCAGCTGCACTCAACAGCAACACACAGCTTGGAGCACATGGCTTAGGTAAACACGCTCTGTTCTTGACCTTTTCTCTTTTCCTCCCACCCTGTCAAGAGAGAACAGCTTTCCCATGAGCCTGCACACATACTTTCTTCGAAATGAGATGAGATTAACAACTGCTTGGGAGGAGACAAGGAAAAACACCAGCCGCCGGTCCTTGCCTTAAATGACCCTCTGTTTCCAGGTTTCCTAATTTCTTTGTGAAGAAAACAGCTGTGTCAGCCAGTTCTACTTCCCTTTGAAGTTGTAGGCAGAAAACCCCCTCACCTTCCTCCATCCTGCTATCCTCTGCTTAGGTGTTTCTTAAGCAAATGAACAAATTAAATTTGTGATGCATCTGTTGCTTTACGATTCCACCTTCCCATGGAATCTGGAATCATGCTTCCCTTGGCTGAGTCAGCACTTGAGTGGGGCAGACACCTTCCATGGTTGGCAGTGGCAAGGAAAACCTGTCACTCATGCTAAAAATGTTGTTTTTTCAGTGAAGCTGGAAGCCATTCATCTTGCAGTGCAGAGGCTTCATGCCATTTAATGACACAGTGCAGTGACATATTTCTGAATTAATAACAGTCAGGATTGGAGAGAAAAGGCAGATTATCTCCCCCCGGAAGTTCCAGCCCTCCAGTTTGGCTTGGGGAAGGGTTCAATCTCTTAGGTTTCACTTGCTTTTTTTTGGAAAGCAGAGGTTTAGGGAAGGAAAAGGAAGTTTCTTTTAAAATGTAAGTGAAAGTCTACACCCCAAGCCAGGCTCCAGGCAGCAGGCTGGGTGCCAAGACCAAGCTACATGTTATGGGGTGATCTTTGTGGAATTGTCTATGGAAGAAAATGGGAGGAGGCACCAGCCATCTTTCTTCCTACTGAGAACAGAAAAATGTGGACAAGCAGGCAAGTGTTTATTAGGTAATTTTTTTCATGAAAAAGGCCGCTTTTCACAAATCCTTTCTGTAAACCTAAGTTGTTGGGAAAACCAATAGTAAGCAGTTCCAAAGGAGCAACTCAATTTTGTTGTGTTGAGCTGACTCTAAAGACCTTCTCCTAAAGTATCTCTGGGCTCAGTAAGTGATCCAGCTGACAATGACCGACTGAATAACAAAGGCAATCGTGTAGAACTGCAGATGGCAATGCTGTATTCCCGTCTAATTCCAGGGATCCTGGTTTTTCATCCTCTAGCAGCTTGTTCAGCTATGGACAGCTGCACCAAATAGGAATATAAAGCTATGCTGGTTTTTTGAGTTTGTGTCATAGATACAAAGATTTCCTGTGAAAAGATGGTAATAAAATAGAGAGCAAAGGGCTATATTTCCCATCATGCCTGGGAACAGAATGCAGCAAATTATATTCTTCACATTAGTGTGAGACACCAACTGTTAAATTCTCTGGCAAGGCCCTAGAACAATTGTAGATATGTAAAGAAAATGTTAGTTAACCATTGTTCTTGATAGTTTTGTTGCCAATAAATATCTGCAGACACTATGGGATATTCAAATAATTTGTGATTATTCTTAGTACAAAAAGTGCTATTTTCTATTTCTTGTCAATGTACATATATATGTATATAATCTATTTTTTTAGCTTACAGTATATATTTTTAAACAAAATAAACAAAATTATATTGTCCACTGGAATTCCTTGTCAATTTTATTTTGGTTTTGCAAGAGTAAGAAGAGCAGGGGAAGAGGCCATGAGGTGAAAGATAATGTTTCTGTAAATACCAGGAAATAAGCAATGTCTTTATACACATTTCTCTTCATTTTTAAATCCTGTTTGTTATGAAGATGTATGCACACTCCTTTTACTGTGTTCATAAACAAAAGTAATTCGCTGATACTGCTTTCAGAAACAGATTTATCTCACTCTTGAGAAGAGTGCAGTCTGTGGACATTGCAGTGGAAATGCAGGCCTTCTCATGAGAATATGCTCTCATTTTTTTCTCTTTTTTATTGGAGAATCTTGAATGTAAGTTCAAAAAGACAAAACCTCATTTGAAAAGGACATTCAAAACTAACACAAACTTCCAAACCTTCCATAGAAAGAAATAACAGTGTTGATTATTTTTTTAATTGAATTTTTATTTCAATTTTCTCAAATCAAATTCTTATGATCCTTTCAGTATAAGTTGGACAGGAACACAGCCTATATCTTAAGTCCTAAATTTATGGTTAGGATTTAAGTTTACAACTATGTACCAAGAGTTACTGTATGAACTGAAAAGTCAATTTACTTATCCATTCTGAATCCCAAGTTTTAAAATGTAAATGAAGTGGCCTGGCAGGAATAGGGATGGCAGCACAATAGTCCCAGGAGAGCAGACAAGGATGAAGTGAATTCAGCTCCATTCCACAACTTCAGAGCCTTAACCATGATGTTTGTGTTAAATTCAGTAAGATCTAAAAGATTCACAAGATCTAAAATACAGCCTTGTCAAATACAATACCCGGGGAACAATGGGAATCCAGAGTGACAAGGGGGAAGTGAATATGCAATGACTGCTCAGTCTGTCTCATAAGAAAGAAGTTATCAGGCAATGGGTTTAAAAATAAGCAAAAGTACCCTTCAATACAGTGAGGAATTGGGGAATGTGTCGTTATGGGATATTGCTGAAGACAAAATCATACATGGGTGCAAAAGAAAACCAGTCAAATTTATAGAGAAAAAAATGTGCCTAGTGGATGTGATGGTTTGTCTACAGCCACCAGCTTCATATAACACAGAATTGGATACTGAAAATGCAGCAGGGAGAAATACTATCCTCCACTTGCCCTGTTTCTCACCATTTCCTCTGGAGACTGTGCATCTGTAGTGGGCAGATGCCTGCTCTCACCCAACTCTTCCTTCACTGTCATAACCATGAGACTCACATGGGCCTCACACATCCCTGCAGGCTCCTCTCCAGCACCTGCCTCTCTTCTGCCCCAGTGCAGGCAACTGTTCCTCAATTTATTTTGCAACAACCATGGCCCTTCTCCAGCTCTGTGGTCCAAGAGCAGCTGGACTGAGCTGTGATCCTCTGATGTGCTTCCTCTGGCAATGGGGTCACTGACAAGGGAGCACAGCTCTCAGCTTTAGGCAGGGAGACATCATCCTAGCAAGACTCCTCAGGGGTGGCCCTGCTCCATGAACTTTCTTTTTCTCTCAGGATCCAACGAAGCCTTATTTTATGTACCTGAGGGAAAAATCATGAAATGGAGAAAGGATCAGTGGGGGAAAGGAGTAGCAGATTTTGAACAAAATTTTAGACAAGAAAACTCATTTCTTAGTTTTACTCACAAGCAGGAAAAGTTATTATTAGAGTCTGAAATGATTTCATATAATGCCACCCTCTGTTCTTCATACAAAAGGCTCTATTGTTATTAATAAAGGAATTTAAAAATACCAAACAGCCAATGGATGATTTAATAACACTGCTTATAAAACTAATTGTGTGTAACTGAAAAGCTCTCCCTGGGGTCCTATTTGCAGGAGGGTTAAATAGGATTATCAAAGCTAAAAGAATAAAAAAGATAAAAAAACTCCCAAAGCACTGAAGCCCCGGGAAGAAGAAGTTGAGACATTTTGCTGAATAAATTATAGACCTCAGTCATTAGTACCAGGGTATTATCACATAGAAACAGAAATTTGAATTGGTTCCATATGCCTGCAAGCTTCTTTAAAGGTTTTAGGTCAGAAGTTTCATTTTCATACACAAAAACAAGCCTTTTCACCTTTTCTCCATCCAGCCAGCAGGATGACTTCAGTGGCAAGCCATTTACCCTTCATGTCAGGGTATCAAACATAATAAACTACTGTAGGAAAATTAAAGGGACCTTATCCTTCTCTCCCTTTTTATTTGTCTATAAAAGTCTTCTATTGCTCCATAAAGCAAAAGTGATGGTGAGATGAGGAGAATGAGAGTGATCAGTGCAGATCCATGTAGAGGCTGTCTGGTACAGTTTTCCACCACACGTCCTGGTTGGAAGTGTTCATATCAATCCCACAGAGGCACAGACCTCTTTGCAACCCATGCTACAAGTCTGCCTTCCCAGCCTTTCTCATCCCCTCAAACCCTCTCGCCCCTCTCCCCAGAGGTGTCCTCTCAGCCTAGCTGGCAGTCATTCATCATAGACTCCCACTCCACCCCTCAGCTGCTCTCCCTCACCCACTGCTCTGGGTCCTGGGAAATGAGATATCCATTTCCTCTGACCCCCAGTCCTCTGGACTCTCTCCAAAGCTTCTCCTAAGCTGGACAACCACTCCCAACAGCCTTAGCTCCCCAGGCTTTCTACCACCTGTAACACACCTCTGTAAGCTTCTCTCCAGCTCTTGCCTGCCCCATGCCCACCCATCCCAGCCCTGCAGGTCCTTGCAGGGTTTTCACAAAACCTGTGTTCCCTGTTGCTCAATCCCTGGTCTGTCGATGCCATGCTCTCCCGTTAGCACCACAGTGGCTGAGCACAGCCCTTTGTTTGGCACTGTGCTCACAAATAGACTTCAGAATCCAGCCCTGGGTGAGACTGAAAACAACATGGACACAGGCTGCCTCAGCCAAAAAAATCTACCCACAGATGATTTTGAAGGCAGGAGAGCTGAATATATCCAGACAAAAATCAAAAGGAAATACAGAAGTGTGGTAGTCGTGTCCTTTAATAGACAGAAACCAAGGATAAAATATGAATTTTTACCCTAGGCTAAAGACAATTTCTCACAGCTTTCTGGTTTCTTGCTATTTTATAGATTTTTAATGAATTAAGCAAAGATGTTTAGGACAAACACCGTAGTTAAGGCCCAAAGCTGTTTCAGACAAGGACTTTAACCTCAAATGGCTTTTGTCCTTTTGAAAGGCTTCTAACAAGTAGGATTTTACTTTGGAGATTAGGTTGCATAAAGGTAAGCATTGCTGGCACAGAAACTCAGCATGTTAATCTAAGAACAATGTTGACAGACTATTGTGTTTCTACAGAAATTTGTGTCAGGTTACTTCACTAGAGAAGGAAAATATAACAAAATAAGGATATGGAAGACACAATAATACTGCAAGATATTAACAGCCAATCGACACCACTTCATCCCCACACATTTCTAGTCCTCTTCAGTTTATTTTTGCCTCCTTTAAAGTATGTCTGGAGAGGAGAGGAAGGCAAAAGACGAGAGAGAAGAAAAAGAGAGGTTGTTACTTGAATGATTATGATTGTTAGCTATTTGTACTGCATCAATGGCTGGTTTGAAGCTGAAGATCTACTGTGCTGTGATCTCCTACAATGGAAGGTGAGAAAAAGCACAAGAAGCAAAGTGAAGCTAAGAAAGCCTTTTTCTAGGTCACACAAAGGGTATCTCCAGGACCTTTCTAAACTCTTGCTCAGGCCTTGTCCATTAAGCATTACTACCTTAATAATTATGTGGATTATCATGAAGCTGTGTATTAAGAAATACTTGTGGTTTTGCACAACAAGGTTCATGGGCTCTTCCAGGAGCATTTGCAGGCTATTCAGAGTGTGCATGTTTTTGTGTCATCCAAGCAGACACATATTCTTCCCTTAGCCAAACTGTGGGCATCCTCTGCACATGAGATCTATGCATCCCACTGCACTGGAGAAAATACCCTCCACCTGACTGGTGGTCACTCCTGGGAGGGGTCTTTGATACCTCACCCCATGCCGATGTGGGATGAAGCTTTAGGATGGAGGAGCTAGCCTGCATTACAGGTCAAAATGCACTGTAGGTCAAAAACTGTGATGAATTGCAAGATTAGCTATGTAAGAGATGCTTTTATTCATATACTAATGGACATCTAAGAAAGGACATTTTTGTAGAAGGCCTGACTGCTGTACATCTTTTATTTCAACCTTCTCAATGTAACTGTGGCCAGTAAAAATAAAAGCTGGGAAATATCTTTAGCAGACAAAGACACTCATAGAGGATTCCCTGTTTCTGTGTAATAGTCAGCTGCAAGTAACACCAAACCGGAAGGTTTATCTTGAGAAAAGAACACTTATATAAATAATCCAGACATTTTTTTCTATGTAATGTCAGGTACATCTCTAGAATGGGCCCAAGTGAGTTTTTTGATCACTTTTTATCAATTGAAATATAATTTCATATTTCACCATTCTCAAAGTGAACAGTTTTCTTGTAACTGTATTCTTCCAAATGAGCTTTTTCTAGCAGACTGCCTCTTTCCAAGAAATGTCATTGATTATAGGAAGATATCATCCCAGGCTACTTAATCTGAATAAGAATCTGGACCCACCTACAAGTCTCCAAATAAGGTACTGGCTTTGCATAATTTTTTTTCTCTTAAATCCAACTATGTTTATCCTCAGGAATACCCATTAACTTAGAATAGTGCTCCTAGGTCTCTCTTTTTCTAGTTAAGACAGAAGGGACACATTAAAAGATATTTAAAAGCTAAAGATTGTTTGGATGCCTTTATTGTGTGCAGTAAAATTAATTTTCTCTGTACTATGAAAATACCTATATAACAACAGTGGCCTGTATTCTGATGGCTTAATGTCACCAAACATTACAATTTTAGGACTGTAACCTTGCAAATGCTGACAAATTACCCTGCCAAATCCCACACTATTTCTCTGTACTTACCCATATTAAATGGCCTGTACCACAGATTATCAGGGATTTTTTCCACTTTTTTAGAAAAGGTACTTAAAAATCTAAATTTTCTCTCCCCTCATTTTCCCTCCTTTTCTGTGCACAAGGATGCAGCACTTGGTACACAGTACAAAGAAACATTTTTGTAGGAGGTCTCATTGAAATGCTGGTGGCACGTGACTTAGATTATAATGACCCCAAAAGTGCTTACACAAATGCTAGAGGAAGCCAGGACAGTACAGAATAATAGGCAGAAAAATAATTGCTGAGGTTAGTTAGAGAGTTCCTGTATGTTGTTATTAGTTATGGCCCATCTAAATTTTGCAAAACAACTGGACAAAACAAAATGAATGCTGATGTCAGCCATTGTCTCAAGTCACAGACTAATAAAAGTCAGGTTTTTTTGTCTTTCTGGAGATTATTCTCTTTTGTCTGTTTCATTTAGTGAAAAAGCCTCACAGTTTCCATGCATGAATGTAATAATAAAAAATTCCTTTTTCCAGCATTGTTTGGTTCATATACAGTTCTGGAAAATATTCTCCTGTAGCTGGTACTCTCCTCAAAAAAATCTCAATCCCTTCTGAGCACAGTACTGTAACCATACTCTAGCTTGCATTATTTTGCCTGTGCTCCTATTTGTAATTACCTTAATTAATGGAGAGGATCATAGAAAAGTTTCAAAATTTTAAGTAACTACAAAATACCTACTGAAATTAAAGTAATTGCATTCAAAGTCAGTCTTCAGAACTCTGTCCTTTTTTCTCCTTATTCTGGTCATTGGGTTCTTAGTTTTGGCTTTTGATTGCTTTGTTAGGTTCTGTATTGTTTACAGACTGCTTTAATTTCCCCCAATTCACTACCATATTAATATCAAGACTCATTAAAAATACTTTGAAGGCAACATATAATACTAGAACACTGCCTTTGTGTTTCATTACTCTTCTATTATAGCTAAACCTATTTCAGCCTCTGACACATCTTGGCTATCGATATAAACATTGAAAAAGCCTGTGGAGAATTGTAGTCTGATGCTGATAGGACACAGCTGAAGGTCAGGAGATAATTTAGACCAATGTATTTAAAAGATTTTATTACTGTGCTATTTGTAGTAACTGATCCAGAAACAGGCAGAAACAGTACTGTTATGCTAAGCACTGCACAAAATCAGAGCAAAAAGCAGTTGTCAAGATCTCCTTGAAGCAACCACAGAATTCAACTGTAAAGGGCACAGAGATGCTTTTCATCTATGCTGAAAGGTCACAGATGTCCACTAATTTCCAACTGCCATAGTCCCTTTGATCATGACTGTTATTTTAATACCATTAGCCACCTGATTCTGCAACAGCAGTTTGAGAACCATGGATTTAGTGCAAACAAGAATTTACACATGAATATTCATAATTGACTGCACAGGACAAGTGAAGGTGATTGACATGAAATAAAGAACTGAAAATCACATGTTCTGGCCGCTGTACCAGCCATTTCTTACATTGGCTCCTCCTGTGATGTTAAATAGACAACAGTCAGTTGGAAATTCAGACTAGCCCACATACTTTAGTTTGAGCACTATCAGTGTATCTGCTCTCATTATTCTCTTGTCCAAACTCACAGAACTGGCAGTAGAAACTACCAGGAATAAAAAATCTGTCTCAGTCATCTGACTAGGTCAGCTTCCAGAGCTGCCTACGTCACTGACTTTTGTGAGTTTCTGCAGAAAAACCAGAGTTCAAACATGCATCTCACTATCTTGCTGTAACATGAATTGTTTTCATGGTCACCACCTTCTATTTGAAGAAACTTCTTTCAGACAGCTGTGGTGCCAGATCTTTAACTGGCCCATGCAGTTGAAATTGTGCTCTCACTTTACAGATCCTCTGGAGGGACCCAGGGTACTCCAGCACTGTTATATAAGGAATGCCCTCCTGCTATTTTATTACCATGAAGTTTCACTTCATTCAAGGCAATTCAAGGTCAAATTCAAATGAAAGCACACATTTATGTAACTCCAAAGTAGAAAACACAGTTATACTTATTTATACAAGAAAGCTATGAATTTGGGGGGGGGAAAAAGAAAAAGGCAAACTCACTGTGCTTAGCAACACTTAAGAAATTAGAAATATCACTCTTTCTACACCTCTCATGAATATGGCCTGCTGTCATATCCTTCCAAGGTACTGTATGGCCCAAATTCCTGCTGTTAGAGTCGACGATTAGACAGATATCATCAGCAAGCACATTGTGTCAGTGTGGGATGCTGACTTTTACAGCCAGTCTCCTCTTCAATGCCTTTTGAAGGGATTTGGAGAGGTTTAGCTTTTTAAAACACAAGGGGGAGATTTCCAGCTGGCCAGCTAAATAAGTAATTTCTTCTTAAAGGGGTAAATGCTTTCTCTCTCCTTTGCAATGCTCTGACAAATATGTGAAAATTACTATCCTGAAAGAAAACCAATCCCTTGTTTTCTTAAATTAGTTTTCCACTCATTCAGTCAGTTGGACTGTCTAACTTCATTGTCAGAGCCTGGCTTGGCTGCCTTATCAAGTCCCACCTTGAAACCGTTTCTTGACCTGGAGATGTATTTCCATTCTGAATTAAACTGAGCATGGTGTCATTTGGAGAAAATGGCAATGGAAAAGAGAAAAATAAAAGGAACTAGGGTGATCAACACTTTTAGGATGACACAATGGATGCTGGTATAGGTATTGTGGCAGATAATCATAAGCACTCAACAGGAACACCTCATCTGGGCTGTCTGTAGGTAAAGACCCTGCTACCATCTCAGGGTTTGAGGTAGCAGTTGTCCAGACAGAGGAGGAGAAGAAATGTTTCACCAAGCATGTCAGCACCACAGGTAAGAAAGTGATTGGTAAGGAAGGAGTTACAGCCCCTCTAGAATTGCACCATATATCTGTGGGTGATTCAATAATTATCAGAGGCTACCTCCAAAATTTTCTGCTTAAACTTTTGGCCTATAAAACAGATATAAAATTCACATGACTATTAATTATAGGTCAGATGTAGAGCATCTGTATATATTAATCCAGCATCTAATTGAAGAGTACACTAAGTGAGGCTTGGATCTAAAGTTTTTAAAGTGGCAATAAATATATACAAATTATATAACATAATACACACACACACAACTTTTAAAATAATTTTTACAGTCTTGTTTGAAGTGTGCTTCAGTTACAACAGTGGCAAAAAAGAGCTAGCCACCTTCTTTGCCATCCAAATGAGAAGCAGGCTCTGAAGCTCTTTGGGAGCTGTGGCAATTGGCAATCTGAATTTTACTGCAAAAGCCAGCAAGTGTTTGGAGACTCTTTTCAAATGGCTTGATGGTTTTGCCAAGCTGCTTTTATATGGTTACCTTCTCCTGGGACATATACATCCATGTGACAACCTAGGTAATTAATGATAAAATTTGTCCATTTGATGTCAGCAGCAGGATGCCAAGAGCAGGGTAAACTGGATAAGGTTTAAGAGCAATGCTCCTAAGGGAAAAGTACTCTAATTATTTTTCAGTAAAGCTATTTGTTTGACTGTAAGCTCTTTTCTTTTGAAAATATTCACTGATCATAAACTTCAAGTGCTGGGATCTTTCTCACTCCTCTTACATCTATAGTGTAAAATTAGCTAAAAATATGTCTAAAAATAGGAATGAAAAAAATATAGTGTTTACTTACCTGCCTGAAGTAGATAGATTATGGTTCCCATGAAAGATAAAACAAAGTCCACTGTGAAGATTGAGCAGAAAATAATGGTTTTAGTTTTGCTCTTGATGACTGGGACTCAGACTGAGTCTTTTTCACAGTTTTGTTACACCTTGGATGCTGACCATCTTTAGGTGTTTAATTCACTCTCCATGAAGGCATTTGCCACATACTGAATAAGAGGAAAAAAAAATTCTTTCTCTCTTCAAACACATGCCTTTGAAGAGAGAAAAAGATATAAAAATACAGAACAATTTTCAGAAATGTCCAATTTGGCATAATTTTAATATCCTTGTTTAAGGACTTTGAATAGTGGTTTAGTTTTACATCATAAAATACCATTACAGTCAACTGAGGGATGTCTAACTATGCACATGCTATTTGATCCCTGTAAGACTTCCCAGCCTAATTCAAATGGAAAGCAAGGAACAACATATTGGAAAGTGTATATTGTTTATTCTAGGGTTGTAAATAGGGTTGTAAATTTGTTTAGACACAGATCAGATATTTTCTAAGTACTGGAGACTCTGTTATGTTTTAACTAAGCCCAGTGGCCTCACTAGAGTTTTCACTGTTCATATCTGCAATAAAATCTACTCTCTTGGACAAGTATCTTTTTCTCATCTTTTAGTGAAAACCACAAGTAATCTAAGTCAGATGACTGAGCCACATTCCACCTCTCAGAGTACTGGCTTACCATTTAACCAGTATTGTTTATTGAGCAACACAGATATAAAGTACTGTAAGCTCTTAATATTAGTATTTTATTCCAGATACTAATGTAAAAGTTTTAAGACACCTTAAACTACACCTGCATGACTTGTGCTGGTTGAACATTCTAGCGACCTCCTCTTAAGTACTCTCCGATTAGCAGCTCAGCCCAACACTAGCCCTTCGGCTGGAAGTGTCTCTATCAATCCTCTCTTTCTAAAAAGAGTTCTGCTTTGTCCTATGAAGAAAGTAGGGCTCCTGTGGCAGGAAGATCGTCACACTCCCCTTCAAAACACATGCCGAGAAATGCATGATTAAGAAGATAAATACCACAGACCTCTGTAGTGAGTAGGCAGAATCATAACATGAGGTCCAGATTTGGCTAAAACCATGTAGAATTCCAGTAACAACTACTTAATTCAGCATGATGTTGACTTTTTCAAAAAGAACCATGTGCCATATGTTTCTTATGGGTAAATTTCTTTTTCTTCTCTTTCTTTCTTTCATGCAAAGAAGCAGATAATCCTAAGTAAACTACCATGAACTTGTTTGGAGGAGGGAGGGAGGGACTAAAGATCTTTCAACACTTCATCCAAGTCCCACGGAATGCCAGGAAGAACTCCCTAGACAACCCACTGGGCTCCCCATCAAATGTATACCATAGCATGACAGGATGAAGCAAATAGGGACAGATTTGCATCCTAACACTAAATGGAGAAAGGAAAAGAATATATGTGTGATTTGAAAGGGTTTTCCATAGTACTGCAATGGTAACTTAATACTTCTAGTTGTGTTTTTATAGATAAATAATAGGTTAAAGAACTAATAGTTTCTTGGTGGTGTGTTACTTAAATAATAAACATCACTACCACCTAAATCTCTTACCTCTTAAGTCTCCAGTCTAAGGGATTGCAGTCAGATCTTGGTAGTAAGAGTCGCTTCCTGTATTGACTGGCAAGACCCTAAGGCACAGTTATCAACTCTTACAGTCTAAATCTTCTTTAAACCTCCAGATTCTAGAAGCCTATTTTTCAGAAAATCTCAGTTTGCATTTTCTTTTAGGAATCAAATGGTTGCAAGGAAAAGGGTGCAAAATATATCTGAAGAGCATATCTCAAAGTAAAGTCATAGGGCAAGTATAAAGCATACAAAATGTATTTTCCAACTTCATATTTTCCAAGGTTTGTCTCACGATTTTGAAACTCCTGAACTCTTGTGGTAGACAGGTGTTTTTATAGAAAACACTTGGCACTCCTGATATCCTCTTAAATACCTTATATTTCTACTGCATACTCAGAAAGGATTATGAAGAAACCACATAACTGTTACACAATATTGGTGAACTTCCAGCTGCATTTTTAGAATAGGTGAGAATTGCCTAGAAGCCATTGAACTTAATTTCTCAAGCAAAGACTATAAATCCCCACAAGAAATAAAAAAAGTTGTAACAGTGCTCTCTGATAAATCAGAATATAATTACAAATGAGCAATTTGTTTCTAACAAAAAACCAATCTATTTGGCAGTTATAAAGAAAAATAGATTTTACTTCAGCATTGACTTACTGGAGTGTAGCAGCTCAAGCAGCAGAAGTGAATGTGTAAGCAGAGAGATGAAGAGTTTTAATAAACTAATATTTATAATAATAGGCAAATTTTCTATAAAAAGTTTAAAGACAGAAGAGAGACTCTCTGGGCAAAAATAGAAACTTAATTTTAGAATTCAAAATCCATATTAAAGGTGCTTATTGGTGGAATTAACAAAAGTGATAAAAAACTGTAGTGATTTTAAATATGATTCCTTAATGTTTATTGGTACTGTTTTATTGGATCTCTACATTTTGTAATTATATTTAAAATATTTGAGTACATTATATTGAGTTTTTAATAACCTTTAGAAAAATAATTCTGACAGGGCAAACTGGAAATCCGTATGATGATATCCATACTTATCAGAGCTGAACTCTGATCCAAATCTGTAAAATCATGGATCATCTTGTTATAGTTTCATAAAGACAATTAAATTATCGGGTTGTCATGAAATATACCTCTATCTTTTAATGATATGAAATGGAAAATAACACGGTAGACTCATGTGACAAAAGAAAAAGCTCTTCCTCCATCATCGTCCCTAGTCTTGTTCTGATGAGCAAAGTTTTGCAGATAAGAAATGATCCCATTCCAGATGCCTAATTAGCCCCACAGTCCATTCAGTCTTTGAGCTGCTCAGCAAGACTGCCAACAATGGAATCAGTTTTGACAGTGATTTTTTGCTTAATAGTGGTATTAAGCTGATTTTAATTCTAAAGACTGGACTGAATACACACACACATTTTAAATAGACCATTGAATACAGATAGGCACATCTTTAAGATGGGGGATTTATTTAGCAAAATCTCTTTGACAGAAATTTTCCCCTCTCCAATGTATTCAAAATTTTTGGACAAGATTAAGAAAACTTCAGGAGGACTTCAGAAAAAACAACAATGAGATGTAATAAAGAAACCTCCTGAAGTATCAGAATATTTTTTGCCATTTTCTAAACAGAAACAAATTGGCTAATTTAGACATTCATTAAAGAAAAATACCTTCCAAAAAATGGAAAATAAGGTATATGAAATTCATGGGTTTGGTTTGGCTTTGGGTTTTTCTTTTTCTTTTTTTTTTAATCTTATTAGTTTTATCTAGGAAAAAGTCTTTTGAATCCACCTAATAATTTTGTTTGATCAGTAACTGAACCACAATAAACTAAACCACAGAATTATTTGTAAAACTGCTGGAAAAATTTTGGGATCCCAGAGCCAAAAGTCAGTCTATTGTATTCTGCATCAAGTATGCAGGTCTGGTCCTACTTTCAGGCTTCTAAACTTGCCAAAAAATTTAAAAATATGAGAATTTTACCAGTACAGTGCCAGAATACACCTGGCATAGCTAACACAAGACGTCTTTCTCATCCAGTGCATTTAGAAGGAAAGGATAAGGTCTTTCTCTGATGTCTATAATATCCTCCCTTTCCAAAAGTGAGACCCAAGGTAACCACTGCACCTCATTTCTGTTTTTAAATCCTTTCCTGTGATCGTAAAAGCAGAGTTCACCCAATGAACTGCACCATGCAGTAAGTAGGGCTGCACAGGAAGGGTGATGCTGCCTCAGCTCGGGGGTCTGTATTACAGTATTGATTTAATTGCACAAGGTTAACACTGAGCCAGCCCTTCTATTCTCTACTCATTTTTCAGATCTTTAACTGTACCAGAATTTGTGTCTAAGCTGAAACCTATCCCCATGACTTGTGCTGTAGAAATTGCTTACATTAACTATCACATCCCACACTCCTGAAGGAGAGTTTATAAGGAGCTCTTTGAATGGATTCATCAAAATATGGCGATCTGCTCTTAAGCCAAGTCTGAGATTTTCAAGATATACTCGAATGACTTGAACTGTCTGTTTTTGAATTACTGATTTAAAACAATTTTAAAGGATTGTGTTTCAGTAAGTGTTCTTTTGAAATTTGGCAATTTAAGTGTTTAGTCTGCTAAAAGCTTGATCAGAATCTGTGGTTTGGGCTACTCTGATAACATCATATTGATGCCATGAAGTCATTTACTGTTCTTCAGTGGGTTAAATTACAATGAAAATCTAATTACTGTTCTTTCAATTTTTGGTATATTCCTTCCCTAAAAGATCCAATTAGCAATAAGTCTTCAGAATGTTTTCAGATAGGTTAGATTTTCACCTAGTATTAAGCTTCTAAAAGACATAGTACAGAACATTTTTGGAACCTTTCAGATTACCCATATAGTCTTTCTTGAGCATCTGATGCATACATCTTTTCCCAACACTTGAAAGAATAGGGAGTTAGGTTCATCTTTATTTTACAGCTGGAAAACTGATGTACCTGAGGCCAGATAGGAGGCCTGGGCAGAGGAGTGCCTTGAAGTTGTCTCCCCAATTTTCCTGTCAGACTAAGGCCTAGGAAAGTAATTGTTTGCCCTTTCTGCACTGGCAGTACTGGCAGGAGGACGGCACTGTCTGTTTCCTTACCTCCGCAGTTACCAGACATACAGGCTGAATATCACACATTTGACAGTTCACATGTTGTGGATTTCTTCCCCTTCAGCAGCTTTTCCTCTTATTCTAGAGAAGTAGCATAGTACTGGTAGAAAGGTGCAGGAAGCAAACAATTCACCTTTTCTCCTGATGAATTGAGTCAAGCTAAATGTCAAGTTTTATTTTCCTCACTGCAAAATGGGTATTAAACAAGTTAAAAGTGTGTTAAGAAAATTCAGTTCAGCTTAACTTCCACTGAAATCAGACATTTTTGTGTTCATACTTAAAATGCTTTGGTAAATTGACTCTTTACCATCAGATTTGTAGTATTCACTACAGTTAAGTATTTATATAGCACTGTATATCAACCTTAAATTGTCATGTTTTTAAAAAATTACTTACTAAAAATTCATTTTTAACATCAAAGTGAATGTGTGAAAAATCAACCTTTCAGAAGATTTTACAATAGGTTCAAAAAAAAGAATCACAGATAAAATATTTGAGTATTATATAAAAGCAATTTTGCCTGATAAAAATCACTAGTTGTCAAACTATATGTTCCATTATTTTTTTCAGCCTTCACTCTGCAAAAAAATTTATGGAGAGGTTGTCAAAAACTACAAAAAAGATTCTGTCTAGTTTTATTTGATGTGATTCTAGTTGGATTTGTACATATTGGATATACTGTTTTTAACAAAGGTATGACTGTCACCAAAACCAATTATTTTGAAAAACTGAAATTCTGCTTGATTACTTAAAAAATGCAATTACAGTACTGCAATTATCTGAACTATCACATTACCAGCAGAAACCATTAATTGCTACATTTACTTTTCCCCGATCTATTTTTCAATTGTACCTTAATTAAAAAAGTTAATTTAAAGGATACTGTCAGTCTCCTCACTTTCTATTTGCACCAGTGTTCCTACCAGCAAAAAAATGAACTTTATTAAAAGAGAACATAATTTAAAAATTGATGCATCTCCTACTGATCATTGTTCAGTTTTATTGTAATACAGTGTGCTGGAATATATTACTAAGGCAGGGGCAGTCAGAACACCTGGATAAGCTTGTCTTGGAGGAGAAAACATGAAGGTTCATTATCAGGAATAACCTACCAATGAAGAAGAACCCACTGCGGAGGGTGTGAGATCTCCACTTTTAAAATGCCACGCACCTGGCTAAACCCACCCTAAAGGAAAGGAATGGGGTTGATGACCTTTTAAGAGGCCTTCCAATCCTGCTTTTACATAATCCTATGATTTCATGACATATGAATCTGCAAAGTGTATTGACTGGCCTTTTAGATTATTTAAAATGAGCAAAGACAGTCTGGAGTGAACACCCACTGTGTTACACATCTTTCAACATTTTTTTATAGCTCAGATAATCTCTATGCAGAAAAACTCCTTCAGCAGTGCTGGCATGTCTTGGTACAGTATGGGGTGGGTTGTGACCAGAACTGGCACGGACACACAAAGAAGTTTAAAAACTCTATTACATGCCTGACGGACCTTTTGATCTCATGTAATATTTCTGATATATGTGGCTACCTATCATTTCTGATCAATTAGTTGGTTACATGTCACTGGGAGATGATGAGTTAGTCTCACCACTCCAACAGGATGGGGTCTTTCAGTCAATACCCAGGACCTGACTCAAAGTGCAACAAACACTTCTCCGACTTCTATATAGATAAAAGAGTATATTGCACTTCTAGAGAAAGAAATTACCTTTCATAATTAAGTGGATCACTTTGGTACTGATTTAAAAAAAACCCAACATGTTCCTATTAATGAAATAATAGTTCTCCCAAAAGAGTGAAGACTTTTCTACAGGAAATGATGTTATGGATGTGTACTTGGATTTCCCACACAGACATAAAATGAGTACAGAAAGTTGCATTGCGTTCCCCAGGAACATATTCCAGAGAGTTTATAGTCATTCTCCATACCGGTCTGAGCAGTCTAGCAGTGAGCTCTGGAAGGCAGATCAAAGCTGAGGTCCAAGGACCACAAAAACCAGCTTGTTTCTCCAATATGAGGGGCATCTGTACAAGAATGGAAGAGTCTATTTGTGCAAGAGACAGAGATTTATGGGATACTTCTATCTTTTCCAGAGTGCCTATGCATAATAAGACCAAAAATAAAATAAAACTTGAAACTAAAAAAAAAACCAAACCACCCCCAACCCCATAAAAAAGTACAGAAAAAAAAAATCTGTCAAACCCCAACTTTATATTATTCAAGACTTATGCAGGGACAATGAAGCTGCAGAACAAGCTGCAGTTATTATGTTACTTGATATGTGACACTTTGGGTATCAAGCTCAGCAATTTCCATTAGGATTTGTCAAGTTGCAGAAAATTTTTTTTAGTCAAAACTACTGAGCTATCACAGGTATTTTTTTCCTTGTACTTTGGATATTCAGGTGAGAAGTAAGCAACTTTGGGTTCAAAGCCAGAGGTGTGGTAATTCAGACCAGGAAATCTGAGTTGTATAGCCTGTTCCATACTTTTGGGACTCACGTGCAGCCCTAGTTTCCTTACAACAGAAGTTCTGGGTATTCTGGATTAGATCTAATAAACCAGTATCTCAGAAGTGGGAGAGAAACCTTAGGAAGGTTTTGCTTTCATCCTGTTGCTCATCAGTAAATTTTGTAGAACTGTCACGTAATTCTATAAGGCAGAAATAACGTTATGCCAGTAGCAGCAGGAAAAGTAAAGGTGGAAACATTTAGCAGTACAAGATTCAGATCTGGGTGGTGTCCCACCCCTCCAGTGTGTGATGCTGAATAGCTTGGACAAGAATTTTTAATGAAAACCCCAACTGCAGCACTTGCAGTGCACTGCAGGCCAAGGGATGGCCTTGGGCATACCAGATAATAAGAACAATTCTCCTGTGTTTTTGTGAAAAATGCCAAATACAGCTGTGTTCTTCAGGTTTGCTGTCTATGGTAGATGATTTTTCTAGTTAGATTATCAAAGACACTGCATAAAGCAATACATTATTTTCATGGATTCTGCACCACATTAATGATAGTTATTCAGCTGCATAGAGGTTGTTCTGTGCCAATGTTCGAATTTGTTAAATTTGTCGTTTTATAGCCACGGTAAGCCACAAAGGTAGTCTTCAAATGATCTTCTTTTTTTGCAGGTGATAAATGGTAAATTTACTATGCTACATGGGGTAAATTATTTCCAGTGTCATTTCTGTGGTGCTGAAATTAAAACCTTCACTGTTTTTAGCATGTTTGGTTTTTTCTGAGAGTACTAGCAAAGAATGTAGACTGTAGAGGAAAGAATTCAGTAATTTGAAGTCATGTTGCTATGTTGCATCTCATACTTGAAAATAAACCTAATGCTCTGCAGCCAACATTTTGTCCCTGAAATCTCACTGACACAGCTTATCTCAAATTTTCATGGTTCCTAGCCATTAGAGTAAAAAAGAAAATTGATACAGAGAAAGTCATTCCGCCCTCCAGTGTTAGAAAATAAGCCCATAATCATAGGTCACTTAGCAGCTAAAATCAATACAGCACTAACTAAGAAAAATTTGAACACCTAAACTCTGAAAAAAAAAGTCAGAATAAACTACCATTTCCCAAGCATCCTAACATCATTGAATCTGTGGGAACGTCTTTGTGCTTAAAAAATCAATGATGTGGGTACTTTAGCTTGACCTTAGAATAGAACCATCTTGAAAAAATGTCATTAATATAAAAAGAAAGCTCTTCAGAAAGCTATTAATTATTTCTACAAGTCAGATGAAAAATCCTAACAAATTCCTCTGCTGGAGTGTGCAACAGTATATATTGCTGTGATAAAAGACAGGACACTGATCACAAGTGACCCTAAGTGTGCCAAGAGAAGAAATGGGTCATTTGATTTTGCTTCCTTGGCTTTTTCAGTAATGCTGGAAAAGTCTCTTTCAGAATTATCAGAAACTAGCTACACAACAAGGTGACCCTGTTTGAACACCCCTTCCTTCTACTTAGTGTTGCAATGAAAGACATCCCTTAACAGGATGGAGTCTTTCAGTCAATACCCAGGACCTGACTCAAAGTGCAACAAACACTTCTCCGACTTCTATATAGATAAAAGAGTATATTGCACTTCTAGAGAAAGAAATTACCTTTCATGATTAAGTGGATCATTTTGGTACTGATTTAAGGAGAAAAACCCCATGTTCCTACTAATGAAATAATAGTTCTCCCAAAAGAGTGAAGACTTTTCTATAGGAAATGATGTTCCCTACAAGCCCTAGACTTATCACTGGCTTCAGGTATTTAAAATCCTGTAATTTGATGAAGTAACAACATCTAAAATAAACTTTAAAAAAGGAAGGTAGATTTAAAAAAACCCTCTAAAAAACCCCATTCATGCAACTCTTTTAAAAAAGACTGTATGGAAACTTATAAATAAAAGCTTAAAATAAGAATTTGGCAGAGTTGGGATTATTAAACATTTTATATAACTATTAGCCCTAGCACCTAAAACCAAGTCTCAAAGATGTACATGCAACTTGAGTTGATGTTAATATTTTTTCCTATAGCAAGTGAACAATACAGTAACTTTAATTTAGTCATAAATTGGATCTGTTAACTGTGTTACATTGATCTTAACTTTGAATAACATATCCTGCCCTGCATCTCAGAAAGTCACCGTTGTAGCTAAAAAGAAACCTTATATTTAAACATTCCCATTAGAAATTTTTCAAAGGAATAGCCCCTTTGTACCTGCTATTCTGTTTGAATTGTTCCATCTTAATCCACACAGCTCTACTCATTAGTGTGGATCATGAAAACAATAGTAAGTGCCCTTTACCAGTGTGGAAAATAAATAATGTTAAATCTTCAATTTCTTTTGCTGCCTTTTGATTTACCTCTTTCTTATTACTATTTCATCATTTTTTCATGGTAAAAAAATGCAATAAAATCTCCTTAAAGCAGTCCTAATGACCTGTTTGCATCAGCACCAGGCTTATTACTGGTATATGAAGAGACACTAGACCTCCTCTATGTTGCATTATGACTCCGAATACCATAACGAAACCCCAACATTATTAACAGCATGTTTCTACTACTGCTTTTAACCTCTCAGTTAGACACAGTGAGTTCTGTTTACGCAAGCCCTTGAGACTTAAAGAAGAGACTGTGCTCAAAGCTTGTTTTTCCCCTATGAAATGCATGCCTGAAAATATCTAAGCATTTCGCAGCTGGTAAAACAAGTAATTCCTGGATTAATCTCAATTTATTTTGAGCACTGCCACTTCTTGCTGTGTGTTCTGAGAGTCAGCCAGTTAAGTGAATACCACAATTTCCTTTTCAAAATAAGTCTGATATAACCTGTCTGATGGGGGTTTCTCAAAGTTACTACAGTGGTCCCAAGTTGCAAGGCACTGTAGAAGAACTACAGGTCTGTGTTTTGCAGGACGCCAAAATTATGATTTCTCTCAGCTTAAAAGTAATTCCATGAATCAAAGTGCTTTGTGCAATCCTGAAATGAAAAATGCTACATAAAAAAAAAGTTATTATTATGAGGTTTTGCCTCAAAGCTGTTAAAAGCTCATATTTCTTTTGGATAGAGGTGGTTATGAGATTTTAGCTGTAATGCAAAAGAAAATGCCTTGCACTCAGTTGAGCTTAATATCGGTTGGTTGGAATTGGCATAGTTTCCTCATAAACCACAGTGACCTCCAGAAAAGCTATTTGCTCAGTGATAAGTTTGAAAGATCTGTGCAATGACACAAGTGGACCCAAATATACCACACTGGGACTTCAGCAACATATACTGACGTTTTCCATAGAAAACAAGATGGAAGAATTTGACCTTTACCAATACGTCTGAAGTATTATTTCAAGTACTGGTCAAAAATAACATTTTCTTTATTACTGAATTTATCTACAGGCTCCAAACCCATGGAAATTCAAATGGACTCCACATTCCATAAATGTTTGTCAGTGTATAGACACAAACAAAAACAAATTAACATCACACTAGTATTAGGACACATTGATTCTGTCATGCTATTTTAGTGAAATTAATTTTGGACAGAAAGTTTATTGGAACAGACTGGTTTTGCTTAGACAAAACAATAATGTTCACATTTTCCTTCTGGGACGATTGATGTATGAAGGCTCTGAAGTGTTGCTGAGCAAAGTAAAGGTATATTTTCTAGGATGCTATAAAACTGTCAGTTCTGGCTGAGATGTTTGTGATAGTCTCACTACTGAATGTTAACCTTTCAAATACCATCCCGATATTCTGCATGATCTGACTTGTTTTAATTATCAAAATCTCCAAACAGTGATTTGGTAAAGCATTACTAATAAAGGAGGTCTAAATAGTCAATTTGTTTTTTTAATGCAACACTTCCACAAACATCTATACTTCATCAAGAAAATTTCTATAAAACTTTATGAGATTTATGGTGATTAACTTAGTAGCTGAAATTTTCAGTATCAGTTTCAAAAACACCCATAATGTCACACCCTGGCTCTGAAGTATTTGTGCCTGGGCATGAGCTGGAGTCCAGGTGCCCATGGAATTGGGGCAAGGGAGCCCTTGTTGCACTGTCACACTGACCTCTCAGCCCAGCTACTGCAGGGTCACAGGGCTTGTGACCCACAGTGTTCTCTCACTCTTGTCAAGGTAAATACAAACTCTCCTTTAAAACAAAACAAAAAAAAACCCCAAAATCCAAGCATACAATGGTACACATTTTCCTCCTAGCAACTATTTGTAAGCCTGGCCATTCTGCAAAGGGATTTCATTGCAAGACGGAGCCGTGTTCTGGAAAACAAACTGTGTATTCATATTGCAACTTTCACACTCTAAATTTAATTCATGGTCCAGGAGCTGTTTCTACATACATTGCTTTCAAATATTGCTTGCAAAAATAGTAGGAGAGACTGCATGCTATGTTAGTATCTTAGCATAGCAGAGTGAGGGAAAAGCTCCATGTGTCAAGAGATGCAGAAAGTGCTGTCCCATTTCTCAGGTGCTGCCTCACTGTTAAATGAACAACCAGCATGCTCCAGCACTAACCATTTGGGAAAAGCTGGAGGTAGAACCAGGAATTGAAGTTCTGCAGGAAAAAGGTGTCTTGTTGTGGGAGGTTAAAAATAAGGAAATGGATAAACTACAAAGAAATAGCACCATCTAAAAGCTTGTCCTAGAGCAGCAATTCATGTGTAAATGTTCCTCTGTGAGGGGAGCTGCAGGTTGGGTGATGTGGTGCTGGTGTAGCCCATACCAGGTGGCCCTGGGCAGCAGGGACTGTGGGCAGTGGAAAGCTCCAGCCACTGTCTCGGTGAGAGCAGGGCAGTAGCCCAAGAGCCATTGCCAGTCTGGGACTCCCCATACCAAACCACTCTCCAGAGTTAGTGTGTCTGCAGCAGTATAGTTAGATCAGATCAATGAAAAATGATGGGATGGAAATTATGTGCCCAAAACCAGTAACAACACCGTCACTGTAACCAGAAGATTTTTAAAGCATTTCTGCCCAACGTACTTACATTATTCATGCCAAGTTAGGGCACTATAAGCTATATAAAAATTATTAACTATAAGCTATAAACTTCTCTGACCCTCTGTGCACCATTGCTTCTGCCATAAGCTAGACTTTTAAGGACTGAATTTAAATATAAGGTAAGGTAGCAGGTGAGACTGAAATTTGCCTTATGTTTTATTATTCAAAAGAATTCCATAATTGATCTCTTAGGGGATTGGGAAAGCAAGGATTACTTATTTTTGAGGCAATGCCTGCTGTGCTGAGGTCCTAGAGATCTGTCTCTGCCATAGTTTTGTTTTGCTACTTCGTTATAAGGTGTTGTGAAGCTTTTGAATAGTAACCCCTGCATAATGATGTCCCCAGTGTCTCTGTCTCTTCTGGGTTACAAAGGCAATGCTGGTATTGCCGCAGGGTCCTCTGCGAGCTGCTCACTTTTCCAGTCCATGTGAACACTTTGCAGTTTAGTCACCTTTGTTCCTCAGTTCCACCAGGAGTTTTTAAAAACATCCCTCATAGAGTTTTACACTGATTCAGCATCAGGTCTATAAGTAACAAGGACCTGCCTTTGCGAAAATAACCCAGCACCTTTCAGTTCCAATGTAATTTTTAAATTTTAGAATTAGTGACTGCTTTCTGCAGAATTTACTATTTTTGACTTCTGTTGGAAAACCACTTTGTTCTTCTGTAGCTTTCATATCTATTCATGCAGAGTGCACGAAAATATTTTTTGAAAATAAAGAACAAATGAGCCAGACATATTTATAATACACTAAAAATTCTTTTTTCTGGTCATAGCACATGGATCAGTTGAAACAAAGTTGGGCAAAAGGATCAGCTAAGACAAAGATATTGGGACTTTATCCATTTACTAAATCCCCTCTTGTTTATTCAAATGGTGAAACGACTTCCTTACATGTGTGTTGCAAGATTAGCAGTGTATTTTAATGGTAGGTGTAGATTGATACATAGCAGTCCCTTTCTAGCTGTAAAAGTGACTTTAGTAAAATAGTTGTTTTAAATCATCAGGCTGGCCACCATTCATTAACAGTAAGGAATGCTGATATTACTATTCTACTTGTCCCTTTGTAAATCAGTTCCTTTTATATCCTGAGCTCCTTCCTTCTTTTCCACCCTCATAATTTTCCCTTGCATTTTTGGTGGACTGATTGTTCTGGCATAGTGAGGACAATTTGTTTCTTATTTCTGCACAACGCTTTATCCAGACTAACCAAGAAAAAGGTGACCGGGGAAAGAGGATGAAAGTGCAGTGCTGGTGAGATGCCCCAGGTGCAGACTCTCTCCAGAGAGACGTGATATTTTTCCATGAAGTGTGACATTATTCTCGCTCTTGTCCCCTTCTTTACATTTCCACCAATATGCTCTTTAGATTTACTGTTTGATTCACAAAATATTTCCTTTCCCATGGCCAATATTTCTTGAATGTTAATGTTTCAACATTTTCTTTTCAGCAGTGCAATGAGTGTTTTCCTTAAACTTTCCTTGTCCCACCTGTAAGGCCACCCTGGAGTGTCCTATCTCCAGATTTAAATTTCTTACTATTTCAATTATTTTCTGGTCACAGGTAGTATGCACACTTCCTGGCCATTTTCTATTTATGAGAAGTGAGCAAACATTTTTCTCCAATTACAGCTTAAATCCACTGTAAGAACAAGTCTGATTAGATAATCAAAACCTGAATTACACAGGAAAGGGGGATGAAAAAGAAGGAAAGGAATAGGAGAAGGGGAAGAACACACAAGAAATATGAGGAAAAAACTTTCAAAATTAAAAGATGAAGATAATTATGACATGGGAAGAAGGAAAACGTCCAACATATTTTTGTTTTTAATGGAATAAGAACATAGGTCTGACCTACAAATCCTACTGACCCATCTTATGCAAATGCTAAACTCTTTGCACTCCAAGACCGAAGGCTTATGGAAAAACCACTTCTAAGTGATTTTCTAGTACATGACAAACACTGTTACAGTTAGGCTATAAAATCTGCATTTACTTCTGCAGCTTCAACAAACAGTCTGCTGAGTTCAAATGAGCAGTTATTGAGTTGTTGGTGAAGATTGAAACTTTATGAGGAAGAAATGTTTAGATTACATTGTGTTGCATAATACATTTCCTTAATGATTGTTTAAAAAAAAAAGAAAAAAATACCTGGCAAGATGAAGGAGAAAGTCATGAACTGTTAAGACTATGTCTTTCCTGCACTGCCATGGCTTGGTTACTGTCCAGCTACCAGCTAGCAGTAATTTAATACTGAAAGGAGCCTGTTTGTACTTGTTGAATATACTGTTTGAAAGCCCTCTTGGTATTATAAAGTGTCAGCCAGCTACTGGTGAGGTTGAGAAACCCTGCTGTTCCTGGAGTCCTCAGGAAGGCAAGGAAATTCGGGGAAAGCTAAGAATGACAGTGGTTGAAACAGAATAGTCCCCTTGCTACTCTTTAGCAGCGTGGATTTGTTGCCAATACAAGGTAAGTTTGCCATGACATGCTGCCTAGAGCTGGGACAAAGCACTGGAGGAGATAAAGCCTCAGTGTTGGTTTGAAAAAGAAGGAATATTAACTCAAATGTAAAATTCTAACCCCAAAAATTCTGCGCTATATTCTAAAGCTTCATGCTAAAATGGGGTAAAATGATGTCAGAGATGAAATATCCCAGCCTTGTAACCCAGGAAGTAAGGAACTGATATGAAAGTGGAAAACCTACTTTTATCTGGTTTGGTGTTTATAGATATAAAAATTATTTTTAAAATTCAGAGATGGCATAATTCATTCACACATTCCCATGAAGCATGCATTTTAAACAAAGTCTTTTCTCTATCAATTAAGTGCCCTAAGGGTTAGTCGCAGAGTCAAACATGCAGGCATCCTTCAACACTAATTTCATTCTGGTTTATAACTCTGTAAGAGTAATTCCCCTCCAGACTTAGAATTTTCCCACTTTGATCTTTTTAAAGGAGGTCAGGGTCTGTTCTTCCCCTTTCTCCATCCAGGAGACATCTCCCACCCACTTGTGGCATTCCAGGTTTAGAGATTAGGATGAGGGAAGTTGTAGAAAATTATTACAGGGAATCTGTCAAAAGTTACTATAGTTGGAGAGTGTTTATATAGCGTGGTATTTTGCACTTCCCACTGCTTTATTTCTGTGAACTAGTAAAACAACTCCAGCTAAAAAATCCCTTGGAGCAGAAATTTATTTTATTGCAACCTGGCAGCCTCTCTTTGCCTTGTGTCAGTAACAAGAGTTCTGACTTCTCCGTGATAATCAGCTCTCTGATATTGATACTGCTGAAGAGAACTACTTGGATTTTCTCAGTTTTGCTTTCCTTTCAACACCTTACTGGGGTTTTTTTTTCTGTCAGACATCTGTACCCTAGTTTTTTATACTTAAAAATACTTACATTGTTATAGATAGGGTATTTTTGGTCAAGAGTAAAGAGCTAATCTGAAAAACCTAAGGCATTTTCATTTCATTCAGTTTCTGAAACATCTAATGTCATTGATTTTCACAAAGGGATCCCTGAGTTTGCTGGTTAATCCACATTTTATGCTAACTCTTATAATTACAGCCTGGCTTACTAAGAAGTATTCATCTAAGAGATCTTCAAAGAAATTTTCAGCAGTTTTCACTGTTGTTTCACTGACCACAGTGACAAAAATGACAGTAGAGGCAATGTGCTCTTTTGCCAGTTGCAAAAGGTCTGTGTTTAGAAAATGTGCCACAATCAAAAATGAAAATAAGAAATCTGAGCCTCAAAAAAGCCCTAAACACCACCAGACAAAAAGCAGACTTATTAAGAAAAAATCCCAGTCAGTCCTGAATCCTAAGTTACTTTTCAGTTTGAAGACTTCTGTCTTTGTTTCCGAAAATGTAAAGTGAACTCAGAATAACTTTTCAAACTTTGCCATGTAGTTAAAGGCCTAGAGATTTCACCTAAATGAAAGTAGACTGTGTTACAATCACCAATCTTCAAGAGACAGGTCATTTACTTAAACAGCAAATGTCAGGAGACTTCCTCTTAAAATCACGAATTTGGCACTGCAAAAAGGCACCTTCCCAGCAAATCAAACCTATAGAGGTCTGGCACATTTGGGTTCAATCGTCCTTATTTTTAGCACAAATCCATCTCAAGAAATAGCTTTAAGTGTATGGGAATAAAAGTCACGCTTCAAAAGGATAAGAGTGGCGTAGAGGCCCATGGCAAACTTGGAAACTTCACTTGCCCTCAGCTATGTGGAACAGAGGCACAGCTGTGCTGTTGGGGGTTGCCACTGCAGCTCCTCATGTGGGGCAAGGGGGGAGCAACAGCGTGTCTCAATAACAGCTAGAGCTTTGGATAGTGCTGAAGAAGTGTTATGTATTTTTGAAAACCTTTAAAATTGTTGAAGGACTTTTCAAATACTGTAACTGCCTGAGACTGGAAATTCCCCAAAAGTGAGTTGAAGGTAGGCAGTAATGACCACATAATTAATAACCTTGAGCATGACTGGGAGAATATCAATGAACCTTGTGTTTGAAGGGAGATACTAAACCAGAAAAGAGCAGGAAATAATAGTAATACTCAATCCTGTAATAAGTTCTCATCAGACATTAGATTTCCCTAAATCAAATAGTATGGAAAATGACTACTATATTACTTCAGTTACAGTAGCCATTCTAGTTTGACAAGTACATAAAACACAATAAAAGGCTATAGTAATTTGTAAATTCCAACCAAGTCCCTTGTATAAAATTTATAGTTCTGAACACTGTGAGGAAATAAAAGAAATCTTTACAGAAGAAAAATCTATTCTCCCTTGAGAGAAAAGTGACATCCAATTAACTGACATCCAATATTTCTGAAAAAAATCTCTACTTTTTCACTTTCATATAGACTTCAGCAGATTCCTTTGTACTGCAGCTTCCAAATTTCCATGGTAGAGGACAACAACCAACAACAGCAGTTTATGCTTCCATTACTCATTGTCATGTGTTGCAACTTGTTTATTATTTGCATTAATTAAAATACCAGAGCTTTGCCATGATGTAGGCAAGCACTATGGTCTGGACTCAATGAAAACCTCACCAAATGCCAAAGCAAAATCTCCTACTGGCTTGCCCTATTAGAGCTTTTTTATATCTGTGCCACAGACACAAGTTGGTCTGTAACTCCTGGGCTTGGTAAACATGGTATTTAGGCAAGGTAATTTTGATATTTTTTGTATCTTGGAAGAAGTATATTCTTTCTAATTTTTTATTTTGAAGCAGGATTTAACGATACCAGCCAGTAATTTTGCTGTGAAGACTACGTTTTGGGGAATCATAGCAAGTTAACCTACAAGCCAATGAGTTCCTACACGTGAAAGGAGTTATCCAGCTGACTTAATGTAAGACAAATGTCCTTGTTCCATTAGAATGTCATCTGGGTACTGCAGCCACAAAATGAAGACAACAACAATCAACTGGACATTTCACACGTTTCCCTTCTTAGATTGCTGCTGGGTATGCTGCTGAGGTCACTTGCTCCAGATGAATGGACATGGGTATGCTTAGTACCTCTAGTTTGGTAACATCATATGTTGTTCTAATTAGAATTTCCTAGGTTTTGCTGTCTGTTTATACTCCTTGATAAGTTTCTTACCAGAACTATTCAAGATACTAGGGTGTCTTGTAACAGTTATATATGAGACAAATAATGCAGAATTTGGAAGACACAGCACTGATACTTTCACTTTTATGTGGCAGAGATGAGAGTTTATGTGAAGCATAAATCTTTTGCAAATATCAGCTTTCCTTTAAGAAATGGTTAGACTTCTTCTCTGGACCATTGATTTAAAAATATAACTTTGTTAGTTAGTCTGAAAAGGTTTTGCAGGGTTTTAAAGTCATCTACCATAAAGTATACTGGTTATATGTAGTAAGAGAAAAACAAACATAAGGAACTTAATGCTATTGATTGAAAAATACCTTTCTGACCACATTACCTGCTAACTCCAAGGTGTCCAGATGCCCTTGTGTTCAGAGCTCCCCATAAAGCTTATACTGGTTATTTTATTGTTGATTGCCAATCATTCCTGTTTTTCAAAGCTTTGCTGTGGTGGTATGAGGATGCCCATTACAGCAAGCCCTGGATGAAATGATGAGACAGCCTAACATGTCAGAAAGTAGATAGAGTGCTGGGCCTGATGTTTCTAGCCATAAGATGACTTTCTTCCCATTGGACATTATTCCCAGGACAGTGGTGAAAAGAATTAAGTCTAGAGATGATTTTTTTCAGAGCTGGATGAAGCTCCCTAATGGATCTTGAAATCTTGGTGTTTTAAAAAACACCTATCCCCATCCTAATTAAGCTAGAAAATGTAGTAGTTCTCCATACTGGGAAAGGCTTTGAAGTTCTGTGGAAAAAAGAATAAAATAAAAAGTCAAAAATTAAATATGTAATCAGCAGCAACATCAAAACCCCCAGACCAAACTGTCAACAAAGTTTCTTTGAAAGTTAGGATCTGAGGCAGACATAAACTGCCCCAGAACTTTTACTGCATAGTAGGGTTCACAAGCTTTATTTTCTTCGTGTTTGTACCACAGTACTGTCCCTGGAATTCCAAAACTGTCAAATCTAAAACCAAGGATTGCTTTGAAGTGGTGAGTGCACAGTGACAGTACTCTGTTGAAACTGGTGCATCTTTACTCTTCTCACTGACTTTAGGAGCCTATCGTCATTTCTTCCAGAGGTTTGTATTAAAGTACACCAATATTCCCAGCTCTCAAAAGTGCAAATGAAAATCTTAAAAACTGGAGAAAACAAAGCATTTTCTATGTGAATGGTAGGCACCTCCTCTCCCTCCTTTCCCGACACATCTGCTCTCTCCAGGCGGGTGGGGCTCTGGCCAGGGGGATTTGCTCACGCTGCTGAGCAGCACCCTCTGCCAGCCACAGATGACTCATCGTGTGCCCTGAACCAGCCCCAGCCTGACATCTCCGTGCAGATGTCCCAGCCAGTGAACTGCAGTGTTCTGCACTTTTTGCAGCCCTCAAATTTAACACCCAAGCTAAAAAAGCACTCATGATCATCCTTTTCATCAACTGCATACGTACTGGCTTTTCCTAATTAGAGGATGAATGCGTAAAAGGTGACCCTTTTAGTCTCCTAAGGACATTACTTCAGCAAAAGCTACTATCTAAACCTAGAAATCCACTTCTATTTTAAATATATATTATTTCTCTGACCCCTCCCACACTGCTTTCCAGATGAAATCAAAACACCTCTTCACTGGTTTTACCTGATTTCCCTGAAAATAAAGGGCTAGACTTGATGCTACCTAGAGAAGGAATTTAAAGCTCATTCCAATTCTGAGTAAGAAGATTTAAGTCATTGCAGACAAGGTAGATTATTGCTCATATCCTTTTATGAACAGGCAGAGCATGAAAAGACATTTCTATACAGCAGATCCACGTAATAAACTATCATTTTTGACAACACACACTGCTTCAGTTGCTTGGATTACTGGCTTGTGTGACCTCAGCCACACACACTCACACACACACACGACAGTGCCCAAAATAGAACCAGAAGATGAGTCATGATGTTCAGGAAGGATTTCAAAACAAATGGACCTATTTACTTGTGCAGCTGTCTCCCGAAGCTAGTACTGTTTTACAGTGGTATTATTGATTTGTTCTGATTATCTGCATCTGAGAGGTTAGTTTGTTTTTGTTTTTGATTGGGGGGGAATTTGCATTAGGTAATTAAAATAGCAGTTTATTTCTTCAGAGGAAGCATTTCAGGAATAAATATGACACACACATTCTGGATGATCTAAAATAGCAGCATCATAACTAAGATATCCTCAGCATTGTAGGGACTGTGCTTCTTGCTTGCCAAATGCCATACAATTGCACAGCAGTTTATTTCAGCATTGGGAAATATATGAAATAAAATGCTTTTTTTGGTCATTGCATGAGGGATGTTCCATGCTTTCACAGATTCACAAGGCTGCTGTGTGGTACACATGCTAACAATGTTATTTTATCTATTTAATATTGTAATTGCTGTATGACTAAAAGAAAAGGTCCAGTCACAAAGTGAGACTATAAAGGTTTGTATGAAAGTACTTTTCAGGTAGACAGAGATCTGTTTTAGCACAAGTCCCATTGGCTTCCAAAAGGTAAAAAACAATTAAGTCAGCCAAATTCTCAACTCTCTCTTTTGACCTAGCACAATGATCTTGCGTATATTTTAAAGAGAATTCTTATTCTGAAATGGTTCTTGCATTTGACTGCCAAACTCATAATCTTTCATCAAGCCTAATTATCTCCTTAATATGATAATACTTGAATACAAAAGCAAGATGATGCTTTAATTTTTTATTATTATTGTTATTTTATTAAGTTTGCCCCTAAAGGTTTAAGCCAACTGCTCTTAGCATGATAAAAAGTGCATTAACTTCAGTGGAATCTGGATCAGACCCTAAAAGCAAAAGATAATTACTATATAAATCTCAGGACCTTGTACACTTGCAGTGTAGCTAACTTAAATGGCAACATCTCTGCAAGAATATTATAGATCCAATTATTTACTATGGATTTATGTTAGCATTGCCCCATATGAAAGACTCACCATTTATATGATAGAAAATGAGAGGCAAACAAATCTGTAGCTGACAAAGTAGTAAGAGTTAACCTTTGGAGCTGAAATTATGTTTATCACGTGAGCCTTTCTGGAAATCAGTAGGTTGGAATGAAAATAGAGCATAAATGATTACTTTGTTTCAGTAATGAAAGGAATAATAAAGGAAGGCTTATACCAGTACTGGTTGTACCACGGACTTAAGGTCACCAAGAATTACCTGTTTGCTTCACAAAGGCTTGAGTGAATGGTCAAAATTTCATGATAAGTCCTTCATTCAACAAGATATTAATGAGAAGAATTTACCTTTAAAATATATCAATGTCACAAAAGACACTGGCTGATTTCTATCAGATGTGCAATTTAATGTACAGACAGCAGGCAGCTAGGTGACTTCAGAAGGACTGTGATTCACTGGAATTAAACTGAGTTTTATTAATAAACAGAGCTTTTGCTTATGGAATTTAACATTTACATTTGGATTAATGCTGTTTAATTTACTAAGAAGGTATTTATATTTCTGAATGATGCTGACCAATAGCCAAGCTGATACAGGCCTTGTTTGTAAAAGACTTCATTCTGACTCCCTTAGGGTATTTCAGACTCCAGACAGGCAACAGAAAAGACCAAATAAACAGTTTGAATACTGATACAAATGCACAATACTGAATATTGTATACAAACATACATATATAGCTGATTAAAATAAAATAATAAAAATCCCCTTCTGTTAATATATTCAAGCAATCATATTCTTTACTAAAAATCACTTGTTTCCACTCTCAAATTAAGGACTCTTGAATTTTTTAAACAAACCCAAATATCACCAGTATAAAATGGTGATCAATAAAAAACATCATAAACCCCTGCTTCATATTGGTAGATGTAGTCATAAAAATCATCATCACTTTTGATTCTTTTCAGACCAGGTAATGTTTTGATTTAACCAGTGAAACTATAGATGAGCTTGCAGAGTGCAGTGACCATTCTAAAAATAGAACTTTGGTAAAGACAGCTTTGGTTCACTCAGCAGACTGTGCCTGTTACTAAGCAAACTTATTAACAGGTACAGGTTTGAACCTCTCCCTTGCTTCTTTTGCCTCTGGAAATTTATGCTGCTTATTTTTACAGGTATAGAGTTAGAAAATTTCTATTGCATTTAATAGATTTTTCTTTTATAGCAGCCTAGTTGACTTTACAGTGTTTTAAAGAATATTTTACTAATTTATATATAGATGAAGTGTGTACCTTTGCTTTTCCTTTGAGTAAATTTCCATGGAAACTGAACACATTGTGTCCTCCTGCTGGCTACAGTTCTTGTGTACCTGAGATAGCACTTTGATTAAATGTGTTTTCATAGTTAATAATTTAAAACCATCATGAGGCTCCTCCAAAGTCTTTGCTAGTCTTTTAATAAAATATTTTAATGCTTTGAATTAAATTTAACATATGTGCAAGGAGAACAGGAAATATTGTTTTCTGACATAGGTCAATGCTACTACTGCTCAACTATTTCGATGTAATTATGGAACTTCAGCAATATGTGGTGAGCTGAGGTCTATCATCAGCTCTTGATACGATCACTATGATCAATTAGCTCCCTGCTTCACTGATTATGCCTTTTTTGGTGCCAACTGTTCCCACAACATGTTTTCCCAATCCTCATTCTCTAAGCCATTGTCCTGTAACTTGCAGACATCATAAAAAAAAAAAAAAAAAAAAAAAAAAAAAAAAAGGCAGTACACAGTAATTTTCCAAGCCATAACAGGCTATAGCATTTTCATAGAAATGTTCCATTTTAGAATGTACAGGTCCTACTATGACAGGAGCAACAGGTTCTGATGATGGCAGAAAGCATTTCATTGTATCTATACAGTCTAGGAAGGAGAAAAATGATTTGGGAATGGTATTTATGTTGTGGGATGAATAGACTTGTGATAGATGCCACAACACCCCAAGAACTAAATGTAATGTTGATAACATTTTTATTTTCTTTGCTAATGGAGGCAACTCCCCTCCTCCAAAAGGTTAAATTGATTATAGTCCTAAATAGTAGAATTTTAAAGAAGTCTGTGACAGGGACCTCTACACAATACATTTCTTCTTTTTCATCCTAGTCCAATTCCTCCTTTAATTGTAGATTTCCCTGAAGAATTGGAGCAGGGTGGCAGAGTGACTGTGTGTGAGTGCTCTTGTGTGAGGATTGAGGAAGTAACAACTTCCCTTATGCATAACGAATGACAATTAGAAGCTACACACTTTTAGAATTTAGGCAGTAATAAATTGATTTTAAAAAATCTCAGTTTTCCACCATAGTACTCTCTCTAGGTCTTAAACCTCTAGTAAGAATTAGTCTCCTCCCTGGGTGAAGTCCAGGTATGCATTAACGTTCACCAAGTAGATAAACCAGAATGTCAGTGCAAAATATGTACAACTTGGATAAGCATACCCTCTCTAATGTGTAGGCAATGTTCCAGCAGTGAATGAAAGTGACAAAAGAATAGAAATCCTAAATAGAGAGAATGCAGAGTCAGAGTATAATCTGGTTTTAGCATTATTTTATTATAAAATAGCATTTATTGATTTTGTTTAAAAGAAACCTGGAATAAGAACCTCTGGGCTATTAAAATATTTGCATTCCTGGTTAGTAAGGACAAAAGTGAAGAAAAAGACGTAAAAGGCAAGACAAAGACCCTTTGGTATGATTTAATGCCCTGGAAGCATGAAGCTAGTGTTATCTTCTTTGGAAACAGAACCAAACTAATAAACAAACAAAAAAACAACAAAAACAAACAAACACATACACAAGACCCCCAACCAACCAACCAACAAAAAAAACAACCAAAAAAAAACCCCACACCAAAAAAATCCCGCAAAAACCCAACACTTGCAAACAGTAGTGAGTCACAATAGGTTGCCCCAGGGTGTCACAGCCCTGTCACTCCAAACAAACAATGCTGTCAGAAACTTGTGACATCTTCCTCAAAGCTGAAATGCCATAGAATCTGCCACTTTACTTGAGAGTCACTGCTAGCAACCAGCAGAGACACCAGATCTGAGCAGAAATAAGTGCATTTGGGAGTGGCCTGAAGCTGTGTCAGGGGAGATTTAAGTTAGGTATTAGGAGAAGGTTCTTTACCCAGGGTGTGGTTGAGCACTGGAGTGGGATCCCCAGAGAAGTGGTCATAGCACCAACATGACAGAGTTTAAGTGTTTACAATGCTCTCACACACATGGTATGACTCTTGGGATGTCCTGTGCTGGGCTAAGAGTTGGACTTGATGATCCTCGTGGGTTCCTTCCAACTTAGGGTATTCTATGGTTCTCTGACTTTCTATCTCCTGATAAGGTAGGAAAAAAAGCAGGCCAGGTCTCTTTTGTGAATTCTGCATGCCTAGTGCCTAATCCCTTGGAAGATAACTGAATACTATAGATAATTATGGTGAAAAAGAAAATTAATTATAGACAATTCATAAATTTGGGACTTGAATATTAATACTGTACCTTCAGAGGAAATACATGGCATCAGAGTGCAATATGGTAAGAACAACTCTTGTACCAAATGTGATGCAGCACTTGTGCTTATTCATACTCAGGTACAATATAAAGCAGCTTTTTAAAACCCTGATACAATAAATGATCATTAATCAATCCTATTTAGAGTAGATATCCCACTGTCTTTCATTAACCATCAACCTCCAAAGTACTTTAGTCACTTTATAAAAGTGTAACAGTAACTGTAATCATTTGAGGGTACTTTAGAAAGTTGGATCTGGATGATGGTTAGAGAGAGTCTCTAGACTTTGTGTTTGGTCAATGTTTGGTCTCAACTGGAAAAGTGTCTTCAGGAAGGGCAATGGTGTCTTCAAAGAAATATACCTTTCCTAGGGGCTCATACTAGCCACACCATCTCATTACATTCCCTAACTCCTGTTATTCTTCATGATTTTTGCTCCCCAGTGATCTGAACCACTGGAAAGGTCCAGCTTACTTCCTAGTCTTTCAAATGTGCAGCACAAAAATCTTTACCTTAAAGATAGAACAGTCTACTTTTCATACTTATATATTATGGCCTTTTTTTTCTTGAAATTTCAGGTACTTCAGCACCCAGTGGAGCCCAGGTTTTCTTTTGTGTCTATTTTTGCAACATTTCTGCTTGTCCTGCAGAATTTGATAAATGAGAAGTTGTAGAGTTGCTTATAAGAATATGATTACACAGAATTAAATTGTCAGGCCCATTAATTATTCTGATGAAATACACAGAGTCAAAAAAAGGGATTTTTGTGCCACCTACAATGAACTGTGGAGAGCCAATCTGTGGGCATTTTCACTTTTATACTCTATTAAATGCCTCTTAAAATGTAAACATAATCACTGTAGCAGAGCTGGAGTTCCACTCTTGCATTGGTGCACTGATATTTACGTGACTTTCTGACCTAGCCTAGCAAGTCCAGCAGCCACCCTAACGTGCCTGTGGAGCCCTGTGCACTGCTGTCATTGCTCTCCCTGACTCAGTCTGCCTTCATTTGCACTTCATTATGCAAACATGCAAATCATCTGTTTTTACCATTATGAACAATTATCTTACAAGGGAAGATGAAGAAATATTTTGTCTTGTATTCACCCATAATTATTCTAATTGGTTAAAGAGAATGGGGGAGAGAAGGGATCTGCAATCTAATTCTAATAAAAATATTTATCACACAAATAAGAAGCATGCTATCAGCTACATTTTATTCTGAAGGCACTGTCTCATTTGATATTGTTTAATTGCAAGTCTTAAATTGTGGGTAACCACTACAAATAAAATGTCAATGAAAACGAGCATGTAAGATTGCAATGACAACAAAGTAACAATACAATAAGAGAGCTATAATAATTGACAAAGATTGTCATTTTCAGGTGTCCTGGGAAGACAAAAGATTCCTTGGTTTTAGACGAGAAAAAGACCAATTCATGGAGCAATCAAATTAGGAATGATGGACTCCTTTTCATTACTGTTTCTACTTACCTAAATCCACTGCAATAAGGGGCATGGGAAAGGAGAAACATGAATTATCAAAGTGTTAGGGACCCTGATGTACATTTTTGTCTCCAGAACAAAAAGGATGACTTTTCCTTTGAGGAAAAAACTCTTCTTTGTGTGAATTTTGAAGCTATTTCAAATACTTCCCCAGAATTTATAGAGAAGATCCAGGAAGAGAATGAAAACAACGCAAACAGCCCAGAAATATTACAGATGGCAAAACTCCCCACACTCCTGGGCCCAATATTAAAGGTTTCTTAAAATTCTGGTAAGAAGTCTTGTTTAGCATCATGTTTATAACTTTTCCTGAAGTCAGTCTAATAGCTCACGATGTAATTCTGGGGAGAAACAACTCTTTGGGGACTGTCTTTCCATCAAGAGTATGTCAATTAAGTATATTTAGCTATCTAAAATACATAATTTCTCCTCTCTATTTAATTCTACTATTAACTCCCTACTTGCTGTACTCCAGTACTATAAACAAGTTAAACTAGTTCACCTATGCAACTGCATATAACGGAGACTGTAGAAAAAGCCGTACTCAAGTTTTGTGCTGAGCTCCAGCAGGATGACATTTCTCATTGCAGTCCTGAATATTTCTGTTCTAATTATTTCTGCTTTCTAATTCAGTAAATCCCAAAATTTTGTGTCAACAGATCATGCTAAACTCAAATTTGTCCTTGAAAAAGCATATACATTTACCTAATTTACAACTTAGAAATGCAGCTGAAATTATCAGACCTATTTGTTTGATTGGCCAAGGGGAGGTTTCACAGCTCCTCAGAGCCTGGGCTCACCTTAGAAAAAATTGAGGGAAGAGGTAAAAGAGAGGGGTGATGAGTTCTTCTATTTGGAATAAATATAAGAAGTGGCTTTCAAACAGCTGAAATACTGACTTAGACTCTGGAAGCAAGAAGGAAATCAAAACAGAAGGAGGTCAAGGCTCACATGTTAGCTTAGAACTCCCTCAGATCAGGGGGCTCACATCTTTACACTGGTATATAACAGCAAGGAGGACAGCCATACCTGCATTTCATCAAGAGAAATCTCAATTTTAAGCTTCTGAAATAGCTTAGACAAATATTTTACAGGAAATTTGGCTTTCAATTCTACATCACAACTGAATTTGAATGTTTTGAGAAATGTTTATGTATGACGTTTGCAAATCTTTTGATCAGGAATCCATAAAGTAGAATAACCTAATTTCTTCTAAGCCTAAAAATGCTGATTACCTTCACAAAGAGCCTTTCTGTCCATCTCACCATTTTATAAGGCTCTCTGACCTGCAATTACTTGCTGTAGTTTCAGAGACTCATAGGAAAGCTGCGCATAGGGCTCTCCTGAGACTCTGGCACTGCTAATACAAGGTAATATGTGTCTCTCTAACTTTGTCCATCTTCCTCTGGGAGAAATCTTCCACTTCATTACTTCAAGAAATGCCTGGGGATTTTTGCAGTTCTTTTGACTGTAACTGGAATCAAAATAAGAACTCTTACCAGCAAGGCTTTAAGGAGAAGTTTTTGTTTGAGCATTGCTGTCTGCACTCTGACAGCTGACGTGAGCCCTACACTAGCCTGCAGGGAGAAGTCATTAGGACTCACCAACAGATAAATCCCACAAGGATTACACACATCTTCTTGTCATTAACAATGACATGAACACAGTTTTATTGTAAGATGAATCAAAGGTTATGCAAGAAGGCTTTTTCCAAATCCCATTTCCCCATTTGTCTGGTGCTGTCTCCTCTTACTCAATACTTGCCAGATACATACCCAAAAACTACAAGTCTGGGAACCCACCCCACTCACTGCTCACAGCAGCATTTGTGCTGGTTTCAGTGAAGATTTTTCTTTCAGGTAGGGAGGGTACACATAGGTCAACACTGAACAGTGAATCCAAATCCTGTCACCATTTCTGTGATTTTGCCTAGGACCAGGCTGGAAATGTAGGACGGGACCTCTGCAGCAAAGGTGTAGCTACCAGTTCATAAGCAATGGCTTTCAAGGGTCCAAAACTTCCTATGAGATTTTTATGGACACAGACATCAGGGCCCTTTATACCAAGCAGGGATCTGTGCAATGCAGTGCAATTTGCAGGGTGGCAGAATGATCTGAAGTTAAGATTCCTGATGAGTGTTATAAAAGTACTTCCCTCCATTAAATTTCAGAAATGGAGAAATTCAGAAATTATGAAAAAGAAACATGTTTTAAGTCTTATGGTTTACTATCTTGCAAACCAAATTCCCATTTATTTCGCCTACACTCACTTCTGTGATTCATATCCATTAAAAATGAATATATAGCAGCATGTGTTTTCTTTCCCTCCTATGTCTTTTATAGTTTGTTGCTTTCCATTTTAAAGTATATATTATTGAACAGACCAGATGATGAATTTTTGATGAATTCTTGAAACAGAAGCCAGACACAGAAGCACTGGTTAAGTAAATTATACCTATAAATAACTTCATAACAAGGCCAAATATACAATAAAATGAAGTTTGCATAAATATATCTTGATTTAATGCCCGTTTTTCCTCTCACCAACATAAATCTCATCAGTCACTGACACACTGGGTATGGCATTTTCAAATTCTTTGTTCTTTGGGCCAGTAAATGTTTCCCACATGGTTGTGATATTTCTTGTACAAATAAAGGATTAATGTCAATTGATACAAGTGTGAAGTGTTTCAGAACATTTTACAGGGCAAGACTGCTGCTGGCCTTCATCCATGTAAAAAGGAATGGGGGCCTCCTATGATACTTCTTCTTGGAAGTTAGAGGCAATCATAGGCCCTTAGTTATGAATTTAGATATTTCAATATTTATATTTCAGGGAATTCTGTGCAATCCTACCTAAGCCAGGAAGAAGTGAGCAATTCCTCATTTCCTATGCAGAATGAAGTCTCTGACCATCAGTGCTATTACAGAAGGAAATTCATCATTGAAAGATGTGATGGATCTTTTACATTTCCTGTATGTTAAAATCTGGTTGCAAAATAGAACTGACTTTCCTTTTCCATTTCTGTTTATAAGTCCTTAATGATTATATAGCTTGTATCTACTTACCAATCTGTGAAAATGGTGGTTTAGCTCAGAGCATTGATTTCTTTAAGTAAAAGGTGACAATGTACCTGGAAGAATCAGAAAGGAAAAAAAAAATCTAATGAAAGAATCAGTTCAGATAAACTCCTATTTTCCTTTTGTTTTATCTTGTCTAATTCTAAATCCAGAATAGTGGTAAATGGAGATTTGCCTGAATAAGTTTCCTCACAGTACAAAATTTGACTGGGACAAAACATTTAGCACCTAGAATTTGCTGATGTAAGTGACCTCTACATTCCCCATTACATTGCTGTTTATTTGTAATAGTTTTATTTTATTTTTTAAGATTCAACAATGCAGCATGTGAAAGAGTTGCAGGAAATTATTTAGTTCCGTGATGATTTTTTATGTCATAATTCACAGTATTTTGCAGAGTTCACAGAAGGAATATCTGTTCATTATATGTCTTTCTTACCTACACATCTTCCTTTTGCCCATTATTAATCCTGCATGAAAAGAAAAGCAGGAAAAAGTACTGAAAAGAAATACTGTTGATAAATTATGTTAGTTTAATAACATTCATTTTATGATGTTAAAAAACTTGCTTGCTATCCAGAAAGATATCTTGTTGCTTTGCTGCTCCCTCTGCCCAGGGTTCTCCTCTGTCACCATAATTTTTTTTTGACATGGTCTTTCAATTTAACTTTCAAACCTCATGCACATCACATTCTGTGTGAATGAAAGAGCTTCCCAAATTTATCCCAAGTTCTGTATCCCTTATATTTTAAAATATTACTATTTTCAGGGCCTTTTGCAGTTGGTATGGCCATATTTGAAATGATTGATTTCTCTGAGGCTTGTTAACTTTTCCTTTAGTTGCTCACTAACTTCAAAGGCTCCTGAACTTCACTTGGATCGTGTTGTCTTTCCTCTTAGAGGGACTATCAGCATAGTGATAATACTTCTGTGAGCTCTTTTCTGTGTTTGAGTTGTCCTGTTCTCTACATCCATAAATAAAGACATTCGCTGTCATGTGAGGCATATGCTACCTCAGACTTGCCAGCTGCATGTCATGAGAAGGTGTGTTGAAGGCATGTTTAAGAAAATAACTCATTTACTCAGTTTTCTTGTGACTTTGTAAGAATGCAGAGCCCATGTTTTCTGTTCCATGTGCATCTTCTGTGTTCATTTAAACTTCCAGGTTATCAGGGGACTGAGACAGAGACAGCTGGACCATTTATGAGATAAACTGCAGAAGAGAGATGCATGTGTAAAAACTAAAACAAGTGTTTCAGTAGCTATTCTTGTAACAAGATACTCACCAGAGTCTCACTACAGCAGCTGAAGCTTTTATCTCTCACACACAACTCAGCTAGGTTTTTAGGAAAACCATGTGGTAATGGTCTCATTGGATAATCAGGTCATCAAAAAGGTTCTTAAAAAAATGAGTGAAAATCTTCTTGTCACATTTAGCTAATGGTGATAACAACCATGTTTTAAATTGCAAGCATGTGAACAGAAACCTGAATTCCAATCAAATTGCAAAACCCCCAAACAAACAAACCAAAAAAGCAAACCAAAACCCCCCAAGTTTAATCCTCTGCTTAAAAAAAAAAAANTCCCTGAGCAAGCAGAAAAGCTGAAGCATATTTTAATATTCCCCTTAAAAAAAAAAAAAAAAAAAAAAAAAAAAAGGCAGGAAGAATGAGTAGAACAGAAAGAAATCTGAAAGTCAATTGGAAATCTGGTTTGGTTGTTTGGGTTTTTTTCCTTTAACAATCAAACTCTAAAAAAGAGGATTTCTTAAACTATCCAAGGGCACATGGTTCTCGGTCAACCAAAACTTAATAGAATCTATTGTTCTCCAGATTTTCCTGAATTTCTCAGGAGATGTACATGCATGTTTAATTCAACAACACCATGTAATTCTCTCACTTTAACTGGAGAGAGCCATTTTGTAAGCAGTTAAACATATATTAAAGTCCTTGTAGATGTATTTATAATTAGCCTCCTTTGGATGAGAAAGATTTTGCTTGAACAAATTGATTTTAGTAAGGCACACTAGACACAGTGTTCACTAGTTATTGCCTTTTACCTGGGCAACTTGGCATTTGCAGACATTTGGAATAGGAAATAACTCCTGTCACAGACCTCACAGTGAGGCAACCACTGGTAAAACTGTTCATTCAAAAGCTGACCTTTCAATTTATCTATGTGAATATAGCCAGGAAGTTATGACCTCCAGTTACAAATTAATGGCAAATTGCTGAAGGAGTTTTGCCAGCAATCTTACTTATTTTCTTTCTTGTTCAAAAGGTAAGGTCTTGCTCCAGAGTCCATGTAAATGAGCAGACTGAATTCCCCTACCTTCAGCTGCCTACAGACCATACTGTGACTGAAAATCATGCTCATATTGTTAGGTATCTGGAGTATATAATTTCTATATAGTTACTAGAAATCCTAAATTGCCTTAGAAAATATTAGATTAGAATACTAGAGCCTAGGGTAAAAGTTAATAGTGGAAAAAGAAAAAAACAAACAAAATGCATGCAATTTAAAGAATAAACCTGAAGGAGGTGATTTTCTGACTAACAAAATGAACTTATCTGCCTCAGTGGAGTAGGAAAAATAATAGGTTAAATGGGATAAATAATACAACCTACTTCTTCATGTTCATGTTTTCATGTTGTAAATTCTGTTGCCAAGCTATGTCTTTAACTGTAAGTACTAGAGACTTAAATTTGCTCTCACTGAATTTACACTTACAATTTCTACTGATGTCAAAGGAATGGGTATGGTGTGGAATATATCAAATGTAACATTAATACCTGAGAAGAAAATGAAGTGGTGTAGTCAATTGTTGAATATGCTAAAAAAATCACAACTGTCTTATATCAAATACCTCTTCTTTATGAAGTTTCCTGAGGCATGTAATTTCTTGCATTTCATGTGAAACACGTGGACGGATAAAATTTTAACTGCCGAGGTATACACTATAATCTGTGTCTGGATAGACAGACAGATGCCTACACACATGCACACACACAATAATAGTGTATTAGCAACAGAGAGTGTAGGGTGAAGATGTTTGGCAGATATTTTAAACACCAAGAATTTTCTCATCAAGGATTCAGTTGTTACTAACTGAAGAATGTGCTTGACATTTTATTCCTTAAAAGTTACAATAAAAGCCTGAATGAAGGTGGGCATTAAGGTTATAAAAAAAAAGTAGCACCTTCATTGAAAGTTGTATTATTTTTCAATATCTCATGCTGAGAAAATAAATGTCCATAAGACTTTTAATGTCCACTACAATTCTTTTAGTACCCAAGTAGGCGAGACCATAGCCAAAGCTATCTGTGATCTTTTTCTCTCCCATCTACTCTTTTTAATATAATGCTTTAAATCATAGAACGATTTGGGTTGGAAAGGACTTTAAAGATCACCCAGTTCAAACCTCACTTCCTTCCACAGGCAGGGATGTCACCCCCTAGATTAGGTTGCACAAAGCCTCATTCAACCTGACCTTGAACACTTCCAGGGATAAGGCATCTACAACCTCTCTGGGCAACCTCTTCCAGTGCCTCACCACTCTCACAGTAATTAATTTCCTATAAATATCTAATCTAAACCTATTCTGTTTCAGTTTAAAGCATTACCTTGTCACTCCATGCCCTTGTAAAAAGTCCCTTTCCAGATTACTTCTAGGTTCCTTTTAGGTACTGGAAGGTACTATAAGTTCTCCTGGGAGCCACAACTCTCTCAGCCTGTCTGCATAGGAGAGGTGCTCCAGCTCTCCAGTCATCTTCATGGCTGTCCTGGTTTAGGGCAAATTTGGGAGGAAACCTCTGAATGGGGTTCCTCTGGAGAGCAAACCCAAACAGCCCCTCCCCCAGCCAGTCCAGGAAAAAGAACTTCCTCAGAGAAAAGTGGAAAAAACTATTTATTTAACAAACAAAATGCCCACAAGCATAAAGAATAAATAATATGAAACAATAAAACCTCTCGCCGCTCCAAAGAGACATGGCAAAACTGAGAGTCCTTGCCGTGAGTTAGCTCAGCTCCCTGAGTCTCTTATCAGTCCCAGTCCCTTTGGTGCTGGAAAATGCCGAGGTCCGGGCC
>VXBB01003043.1:0-92875 GCA_013399915.1 Illadopsis cleaveri | reverse complement strand
CCAGAAAGGAGCAAAGGCAGAGGATTAACTGGCTGTGGGACAGGTGTGGCATTGCTTTATCCCTGAACTGAATGTGCACTTCAAATATTGACTGCGAAGGAAGGAAGGAAAGGAAGGAAGGAAGGAAGGAAGGAAGGAAGGAAGGAAGGAAGGAAGGAAGGAAGGAAGGAAGGAAGGGAGGGATGGATCTGGGTCTGTCTTTCTAGACCAAGTCCAGAGGCTGAAGCCAGAGCAATGACTCTTCAGGAACTTGGGACAGATTGGGATTCTGCTGTGGCTGTTGCAGACCAGAGTCATGGGGCTTGTGTGGTGTGAAGGACAATGAACAACTAGGCCTTGGGAGGAAAGAAAGGAAGATAGGCCTCAAGATACAGAGGAGACCAGATAGGTCCAAGGAAGGCTATGGATAATTGTTTCCTTAAAAGGAATAATTGAAGGTGTCCTCCAGTTCCCACCAGCGTTATTCTCTCTCTCCCAGCAGATCTGGCTCTTAATGTATTTAAAGATAAGTGTATTTCTAGATTATTATTTGTGTATCCTGATTCAGTCTCTCTATAGAGATTGGCTGCTGCTGGTGCCTTAGAAGGTGCTCACAAGGATGATTTTCCTTGATTATGAGGAAAGATGGGAATAGATCCACTTTCTATTCTGATTAATTCTAGTCATATCAACGTTTCCTGCCTCCCTGGAAACACTCCTGCATACCTGCACAAAAAGATGTCAGCCATTCATTTGTTCATTCATTGTTCAACTAATCATTTGGTCAGAAAGGTACATTTCTGTGGCTGTGGCAGTAACAAGAGCACTTAAAAGAACTACTACTTTTTTTTTCAGAGGAAAAATCAAGGGAAGCAACAAGAACATGTACAGGAGAGAAGAAGAAGGAATATAGCAAGGTTCCTGCTCTGAAAGATGTACCTCAACAGAGTTTACTGATTTGAGACATGAATTATTTGGCTTATATTTTGTGTTCTGCAAGAAATCCATCTAGATGATCACAATATTCCCACAGTCCCTTATAGGTTTAAATATCTATGAATCAAGAGACATAAGAGTCAACAAATATGTAAATGAGTCATACCTCCTAAAACATTAATCCAATGCACCTTCTTCATAGTCGTCACACTGACTAAAATTAAGAGAACTAAACTGCAACAATGACAGCACAACTGAACTACAGATGTGTATGTTATTAAATAAGGTATGTAAAAGACTAATTTCTATCTGGCCAAGCAAGGATTTTATGGTAGTACTGCTATATTGACTATTTTTTCTTGGAAACTGACTTTGGAACATTTTATTTCAAACCTCAGTTGTCCATGTGATCACTGTAACAGTGTACCTCCTGGGCTCATGTATTTCAGTGGACCTTGGCCAGTCCATCACTTAATTTTTTCAGAATTTGAAGTCTTAAATCTAAAGATGACTTTTCATGTTTGACCTTTGCCAGATGTAATCTTAGCTGCGATACAAAGTCATTTAACCTACAAACAGGGTTTACTTTCAGAGTTTATCCTGATTGCTCACACTCGGCATTGCCACTGCATACTCTATTCAATTCTTAGTTAAATTATACATTGATTTTTCTCTTTTGTTTTCTTCTTCAGCTGCTAAAAGGGGCTTCGAATGGACACATTGCTGGGGAAAATATGCCAACAGAAAAGAGAGGAACACATCTGTACATTCTGCCTGGTCACAGACCATGGGTTTATCACCAAAAGGTGTCACTAGAAAGCACTGGAAACGGTCTGTCATGCTTCAGAGATTCTGAGCTACAACACAGCTTTTGAGCTTAACTTTAGTTGCTAATGCACAAGAAGTGATCTGAGTTGACTGTGCTGACTCCTCAAAATGTGCTATACTTCCGCTGCACTGAATATATTACAGGTTATATTCACTAGAAGTTAGGCTGAGCAGTCAGCATTACTGCAGCAAAACATATTATCATGTACTGGAGACCAGTGAGAAATTCATGAGAAGAGCCAGTCAGAATTCAGCTGAAATCAGGAGAAAAGAAGAGTATGTGCAGAATATTCATTAGTTCAATTGCACACACAAACTTACATTAGAATAACACTACTGCAAATAGGCAGTCAAACATTTGCCAGTTAAGAAGAGTCATAAAAAAGGATGCCTCATCACCCATCATTAATTTTATTTCACATATACATTAGGATATGTTCATATGCTGTTTTTTCCACAAGATGTCTGGGTCCTCCTGTGCGCAAAATTAGTAATGCCTGTTTAATGACTAATTATATAATATTTTTATGTTCACTCTATCATTTCCAGAGCTTACTTAATTTTCAAAATGTGTTTTGAAGACATAATTATAAGGTGACTGTGCTTAACCTCGGCAAATATTACTTAGGAATCATGGTGTTCAAGTCCTGTGAGCCTGCTCTAAAGACCTTCAGAGTAACTGAAGTCAGTAGGTCAGTAGTAGTAGCTAGGTCTGGATCTCCTTCACAAGATCTCAGCTGGGGCCTCACTCAATCAGGTGTGTATTAGTGACTGAGCCTTCTCAAGATCTTTCTGAGATGACAGTGTGCTGTTGCTGTTCTATCTGCAAATGGAAGGCATCTAAACTACAGGCATAAAAATAAAATTGAAAAATAACTGGCCCCAAAATTTTTGCATTAACTGTGCAGGCAGTACCCATACTATTAAAATATGAAGCACAGCTTCCATTGGCATGAATAAAACTCACAGATGCTAAGCACTTCTGCAGTTCAGACTCTAGGCAGAGGAACTTTACAGAAAGTGCATTTTTTCCATTCCTAATTGGTACAGTGCTGTGGTTGCTCATGGCATCTGCAAGAAATGAAGTAGGAATTTGGCATGTGGCAGTCACCTTAAACATAAAATCCCAATCAAACCCCAGAATAGGTATTTCATGTCCACTGGAACACACTATGGGTTTTTCCTTAATTTGTTTCCCTTGAAGGCTGCTTTGCAAAGTCTTGGTGCAAGGAAGTTCAGCTGTGGTTGGAGAGGGGTTCAAAGGGTTAAGATGAGTGCGCTTTCACCTGGTGTTTCATCTTCCTGCACAAATTTAACTGTTCACCTGCTTTTCTGCTTTACCCATTTTACTGAGCAGATATATGCCTCCTGACTTAAATTTTCTCTGTAGACAAACTTTCTTCTAGTGATTCCTAGGTATGCTGTAAAAAGAAAAACATCATCTTATGTTGACTCTGAATGTCATGTATTTCACCAGCAGAGTAACACTATTTAGATCCATGTGAATTTCTGCCATTTGAGAAATTAAAGTGGCTGGTAGCAACAGTAGTGAACCACCAAAAGACCAAATTGTTGTTTAATGGTGAACAAAATTGTGACAATTAGGAATCCCAGGTTCCATGTCAAACTCCAGAGAGTATGCACTCTAGCACTTACACGTTATTTGTTTCTTTCTCTGAGTACTGATAAATTATGACTTTACCTGCCCTTTCCCCTTGGGTCCTTTGTTCCAGAGCAATTTCTTCATGCTTATCCTGTCCAATTCTCAAGCAGTTCTAGCTCAGTCCCAATTTCAGGATATCACAGAAATCAAAATGCAAGATGAATTACTGAAGAATGTTTGTGTTTGGTAGATGTGTCCTTACTAATCTTGGCTGAAAACTATCAGGAGGACACAGTTATAACCTTCTGTAGGGCTTCACATGCTCAGTGAATCAAAGTCAGTAGCTAATTATAAACTAGTATAGCAGAAAGGGTAATGCTTAGCAAAAAGCCCAGTGGCAGACAAACCTTGGAAAAGAAAATGTTTTGGATGTACTGGACTGACAGAAATGGGGAGACAAACCAAAAAAAGATTGATTTTTTTTTTTGATAGAAGGATGTTATGTAGGATGCATCTGTATCAGGATAGCAGCCAAATTTGTATTCATAGAAACGGGTCTATGAGGGCAATAAAATTTGTCAAAGATCTGTGGACCTAATGAAGCCCTGAAAGGAGAACAAATGGAAATTATGGAGACTGAGGGCTGGAAAAGACCGGCTGGAGCCAGGGAAGTCACACGCCAAAAGTGGGGTAGTGTAAAGCATGGCTGTTAGTCGTTCCAGATGGGGACAGTTCTGCATTTTGGCTGTGACAAAGCCATAACAGATATTGCCAATTCAAAGGCAGGCAAGAAAGCCAACTGGAAGTGAAGCTGACTGAAAGGAGTCAGAGCTCTGTAAGCTGATGTCAGACATGAACAGGAGTTACCAGGAGAGGGGCTGCCAGAAACCTGAGCAAAGAGAAGACAGCACTGCTATCCGGTGCTGTTAAGAAGAAAACAGGGAAGAAGGTGAGTGGGATGCAAACGGAAAGCAGAAAGGTTTCTCCAAGAGACAGAAGTCATAGTGGTTTTTTTTGAAATGGCTGCTTTGTATTGCCTGAAGGTTACTCTGGTGTGGAGAGTATCGAATCTCAACAAAATTGCTAGAAAAAGAAAGTAACACATTGGGAAATTCTGGATAATTTGGCACATTTTTTCATATAGAGATATGTCCCATTTTGACATTTGTGGAAGTTTTGAATCATTTATTTCTGAACTTTCTTTTAAAATAACTTCTATTTTAATAAAAATCATGTGTTTTTCAAAATGTTTTAATAATAAAATGTTTAGAATTTTTTGTAACAAAGTAATATGATTCCGCCAAATGTTTTTAATGATGTTTTTGAAAATATGCTTTATAGGTCATTTTAGTTCCATTTCATAATTGAAAAAAAAGCAAAATGTCACCATTTCCTGAAGAACAGAATAATTCCCCCCTGACCTACTTCTTTGCTACTTCAAAAAGCATTGTGCAACTTGCAGTGAAAAGAGGAACACTGAACTAATTAAAGATAAAATAAGAACAGCAAGAATTAAACAAACAAAACCAAGGGAAATGCATACAGAAAACAGTTCAAGAAAAGCCCAAAGAAACAATAAATGCCATAGTTCATTGAAGCAATCAAGACAAAGGACATCAAGGTGTTAGAATGCTGCTTGGGAAAAACAGTAAACGTCAAATACAAAACTAAATCCCACCCAAGACAATATAAATACAGAAAAAAAATAGTAGATGCAAGACTGACAATAATATTTCTACCACATCTATTCTTATGTTTTCCATACATTTTCTTATTGTTTCCTCATTCCTCCTTCTATTGTCATCATCTGATTACATAATTTTGCTGGAAAAGCAAATTTAAAAATGTTGCTGCTATTTAATAATAAATAACATCAGAAATAAAATAATCCCCAACATGTAAGTGTTGCTCCAAATTACTTCTGAAACAATAATTTCTGAGTGAAATAGCAGAAGGAGGAGAGAGATCTAAAAAGAGGTTAAGTTTCAGGAAATTGTGTTAGAGATGTTATATTTACACATCTCAGGTTAGGAACTTGATACATAGTTTCAACCACAGACCAGTTTCAGTTAAAAAAATCCCCCCTAAATGTATGGAAGTTGCCAAACACAATAGGGTCTAAATTGCTAGAACATATTTGTTAGACTATGAAGAGCAAATATGAGGAAAAGCATAATTTAATGAGAAAAGTTGACACAAAACATAAACCCATTGAGGCAAAAAAAGATATCTAGTACAGGTCAATATATATATATTTTTTATATTGTACACATTTTTCTATATTAACCACCATATAGTGACCATCCTAGAAAAATTGACTAAGGAACAGTATTATCAATGTCATTATTTTTGACTACCTGACTTTAGGACTAATATAGAGAGGTACCACTGATAAAAATGTCTCTAAGAGGAAGATGGTGATGGAGCAAACATAAGAAATGTCATGTTATAAACAGGAAACACAGAAATGGCCACATGAATAATAATAAAATCACAGAAAGGTTTTGTTTAAGGAAGGCACCTCAAAGACCACCTAGTTCCAACTTGCTGCAGGTGGCAAAGACACCTTTCACTGGACCAGGTTTCTCAGAACTCCATCCAGTCTGGCCTTGAACACCTCCAGGGATGGGGCATCCACAACTTCTCTGGGCAACCTGTTCCAGTGTACCCTCACCTTCACACTAAAGAATATTTCCTCAATGCAAACCTCCTGTCTTTCAGTTTGAAACCATTCCCCCTTGTCTTGTCACTACATGTCTTGGGAAAAGTGCCTCGCCTTCTTCAGGTACTGGACGGCTGGGATTAGGTAACCCAGAAACCTTCTCTTTTCTAGCCTGAACAAACCTTATTCTCTCAGCCTTTCTTTCTCTACAAAGAGAATTGAGATTGTTGAATGGGAGAGTTTAGAAATCTCAATGAAAACATCAAGGATTGTAATTTTACTTTGGAGTTAGTGCAGAGCTGGTGAAGTTTTAATTAAGGACACTAGCATTGAAGAAAATCATTCAGGAGGTTTAAAGGTCTCACAAAACCATTCCAGGAGGATTTTTTATTAATTTTTTTCTCATATCACCTTCCTAAATTGTAGTATTTTCTATTCATTACCACTGTTTATTTCCTATAACTCTATAGCGTATGTGAGCAAAGGGTGAATGCTACTAACATGTCCACAATGAGACTGCAGATATCTGGAATGGTAACTTGGCAACTCAGCATCTACCAGGTGCCAAACCATTTATTCTCAGCTTCTACAGCAGCGTGTATTTGATGTAATGTATTTTGTAGATAGCAATTTAAAGATTTAGAGAGGAAGGAAATTAGGCTGTGTGAAGAGAAAATGAAACGGCCTTTCAGGCCAAGTACCAAAAAAACAAAAAACCTGACTAATTATGATAAAACAAAACATTGATGGATGGATAGCACAAATAGATGAAGGAAGCCGGGATCAAAAATAGTATCAAAAGAAATAATGAGAACTGTCGGGTTTTAGGGGGTTTCTCTCTCCTCACCCGAGATTTAGGTGGTGGTTCAAGTGGGCTGTTCGAGTGGTGCTTTTTTGCCCTCAGCCCTCTGAAGGTTTTGGGTCTGGTGTGAGAATGAAACGGAATCTGCAAGGCTTTGTTTTCAGGTTTCTCGCGTTGTTTATTATTTCTTATCTTACAAATTTCTCTGTGCCCTGACAAGGTCTTCACAGCTGCCCAGGCACAGGATGACTCTTTGACTCCAGACTCCCTTTACAAATTTCTCTGTGCCCGGCCAAGGTCTTCACAGCAGCCCGGGCACAGGATGACTCCTGCCCACGATGGGCTGTCGCTGGCTCTTATACAGATAATTACGTCTACTTTATTTACCATTATGTGCCAATGCCTAGCACCTATACTAAAAGGGTCATCTCTACCTTAATCCAATCCTCTAAAACTACTTTGTGCCCATGTCACTGCAGAAGATGGATGCCAAGGNAAAACCTTTTGTTGCTCTGAAGTGAGATGGTAAATTCAGAAAGTCCTTGCCATGAGTGTAGCTTGGCTCTCAGTCTCTTCTCAGTCCCTCCAGAGGTCCAGGCCTCGGTGGGCCACAGGTGCAAGCTCCCAGTGCTCCTCTGGGTCTTTCTGTCCAGAGCAGGTTTAAACAGTCCCAAGAAAAAGAAAAAAAACAGTCCAGGAGCTTCTCTGCGTCAGCTAGGTAAACTAACTAAAAGCAAAGGGATTACTGTCCCGTGGTCTGTCTGAGCCTCAGACAAACACAGTTCAGGAGCAGGACTGCAAAGGAGTGACTGCTGTTTTCAAAACAAACTCCACACTTCTTCTTCTTCTTTCTTCACTCTCAAAACCAGTCTTAAAGTCAAAGAACTCAATATACACCACAAACAGAACAGACAACTGGGGATACAAGCATCATAAAATCACCCTAGGATAGTACCCCAAGAGTCATACCATGTGCCTGAGAGTGTTGTTCAAACCCTTCTTGATCTCTGCCAGGTTGGTGCTGTGACCAGTTCCTTGTGGAGCCTGTTCCAGTCCCCAATCATCCTCCAGGTGAAGAACGTTTTTTGATATCTAACCTGTCAGGACAGGAGTCCATCCCACGGTGAAAAGTCCTCCATAAACTGCTGCAGCGAGGGTCACTTCTCCACAACGTGCACTCTTCTATGGTGTGCAAGGACAGGCTGATCCAGCGTGGGTGTCCCATGGGGTCACAAGTCCTACCAGCAAACCTGCCCCCAGCATGGATTTCTGTCTCTGCAGGTTCCTTCCCAGGAGCCTGTTTCAGCACAGGCCTTCTGCAAGTTCACAGCCTTCTCTAGGGCATCCACCTGCTCCAGCATGGGGCTTCTCCCAAGCTGAAGGTGGATCTCTGCATCTCTCTGCATGGGCTCAGCTGCTTCACCATGGTCTGCACCACAGGCTGCAGGGGAATCTCAGCTCTGGCACCTCCTGCCCTTCCTTCCTCACTGACCTTGCTGTTTGCAGAGTTGTTCCTCTCACGTATTCTCACCCTGCTCTTCTCCGGCCACAATTACATCTGTGCAGTTCTTTTTTGCCTTCTTCTTAAATATGTTGTCACAGAGGCATTGCCACCACTTCTAATTGGCTCAGCCTTGGCCAGAAAGATGTCCATCTTAAAGTCATCTGGAATTGGGTCTCCTGAATTTGGAGGAAGCTTCTGGCAGCTTCTCACCCCTCTTATATTTCTGTCAGCCAAAGGACAGACATGCTACTCAGGGTTTTGCAAAGCTTTTATTTTCATGGGCAGGTATAAAGCCAAGCCCTTCACTCACACAGCTATGGTCTACAGCAAATGAACTTTACCTGGAACAAGCATAACGATTTGTTATTGTTTTCTAGATGTCTTGTAGCATGTTGATTTCCTCAAAGGCTTTTGGTGCTATACAGACCAAAAGTTAGTTATAAACTCCTCAGTTCTAGTCCCAGTGATGGGATTTTTTCAAGAGGAGGATCCCAGAATATACAAAGTTTGTGTCTGAAGAAGAGATCTTCTGATCTATCCCTATCCCACTGGCTCATGACCTGACAAAGAGCCATTTGGTTCTCCTAATATCTACTGGTTTTTTGACAGTCTTCAGCAGATGGAATTGGATTCACACTCTTTTCTCCCGTCCCTGAACAATGAAGGTTCCTTTACTTTGCCTTCCCATGGCTTGTCTGTTGCCTTTTATCTGAGATATTTTGCTGCTTTCTGAAGCATTCTGAAATTGCTGAAGGAACTCATGAAGAAGCTTTGATGTAGGGGATTGAGAGAAGAGGATGTGGGACCCAGGAGCAGGGCTGCTGTTGGAGAGGGAATGTGGGGCAATATTGATTGGGATTTTGAGAGCTGTGACTGGTTTGCGGGCTTAAGTTTTGTTAGAGTGTATGCAGGACAAGGATGCTTGAAGGATCAGTGATTTCAGTATCAGTGCTGTCAAATGATCATTCAAGATTTAAGAGTGATTTAAGAATCAGGATTTATTTAGAATTTGTCTGGAAGATTAACTGCTGACCTAGAAACTGCTAAATGTGGATGACAATAGCTTCTGCAGAACTATGGACCTAAAGTAATGTTGTTCAAATTTCTTCTAGTTGTGGACTATATTAAATATACTTAACAGTGGCAATTGGTAAGGGAAAACTAAATATTAGCTGAGAGATTATAATGTCATAATCTAATTTAAAATGCCTAATGATTTGGAAAGCAGAGGTAATACTGCACTTCTCTGTGTTTGTTTATTTTTTCTCTTCTCTAGTCTGACTCATAACAGTTTGCTTATTGAGCTTGGAAAGATGAAGATACATAAAATAAAGATGACACGATGATATTTAAAAAGGCTGATCTCTTTAACATACAATTTATTTACAGTGCATAGAGATAGAATGAATTTCTCCTCCACAGACTGACTCAGAGGGGATGCTTTGGAGGCGTATAATTCCACTCTCAAAATAATAATCAATCTATATTAGAACTCATAAAATGAAGTTACTGAAAAGGCAAAAAATAGCAGACAGAAAAAAAAAAATAAAAAATGAGAGTCCCCTATATTCCAGCACAAATTTTGATGAGAATAGTATACTCTGGATTGAAAAAAAGTATGAAGCATGTCAAATCCTGCTAGGCTCCGTCTTTGTTAAGAAATGACTTTTAATAAGTGTGCTCAGGTGATTTCAAAAATTTAATGGGAAGATTTTGCCTGCTAAAAAAGAACACCAAGAATTTTCCACAGTGAGAATATTATTTGGTTTCATGTTTCTCTTCTTATCAAAATAATGTGATTTTTTTAAAAGCAACTAAAAACCTGCTTGCGCAATAAAGCTGTTTCTAAGAAACATAATAGGTCCCAAGAACCTGAATTTAGATAGAGATGAAAGAATTAACAGTTATTAAGAACATTAATCAATCTGAGAAAGCCTGTCTGACTGAATCTTGTACAAAACTAAATTCCATCCTAACCTTATCTAAAGTCTAACTTTCAAAAAATCATTGAATTATAGAAACTTAAAATCAAGATTGGAAAAGTCCTCTAAGATCATAGAGTCCAAGTGTTGAACTATCATAAAAAGAGGTAATTCTGTGAGTGCAAATTAAGATACAACAGATTTAATTAATTAATTAATTTCATTTGTTACTTAGTTCTAGGAATCTGTATTCAGTGCAATTGTACTGAATGATGAACAAGGCAAGTATATCAGCACATGTGCTGCAATGGAAGGGAAAACACACAACCTTGACTGTATACTCTGTGTGAACTCCATGTGGATGCCACATGTCCTAGCCAAGACAATAACAAACAAAGCTGCACAGAGAAATTGTTTCAGCACTTCATGTGCTGTACTCCTCTTCACACTAATCCATCTGGGAGTATGTAGCTCATAAGTAGTTCTAACAGTGTCCAAAGAGAAAGAGTGGATCTACTCCTTCTGGACAGGTTGGATGGACTTTGGTGCAGCCCGCAGCAAACATTGCACTCATTACACTATAGAAGCCACAATCTCTGCATGCACAGCCCACCTAAAGCAACAGCAATCACAACTCTCTCAATTTACAGCAGGGCTGAGTAATATTCTGCACATAGAATATATTCTGGCAAAATGTAGAACCACTTTTATTCCTGAAAGCAGTTGAAAATTTTGATTAATTCTCCTTAGTTATAGGTAACCAACAGCTTGAGAAAAAACATTTTTCCTGCTTAGTTTTCTGGGAAAGGCTGTAGATGTGTCTACCTGGACTTTAGTCAACCCCTTGATGCCATTTCCCACAAAATTCTCCTGGAAAAACTGGCTGCTCATGGCTTGGATGGGTGAACTGTTCCCTGGGCAAAAAACTGGTTGGATAACCAAGCCCAGAGAGTGGTAGTGAAGGGAGCTGGCTGCTAATCACTAGTGGTGTTCCCCAGGACCAGTGCTGGGGCCAGTCTTGTTTAATATATTTATCAATTATCTGGATGAGGGGATTGAGAGCAACCTCACTCAGTTTGCAGATGACACAAAGTTGGAGTGTTGATATGCAGGAGGCCAGGAAGGCTCTACAGAGGGATCTGGACAGGCTGGGTCGATGGGCTGAGGCCAACAGTGTGAGGATTAACAAGACCCAGTTCTAGGTCCTGCTCTTGGGTCACAACAACCCCAGGCAGTGCTACAGGCTGGGGGAAATGCTACAGCACTACAGGCTGAGTGGCTGAAAAGCTGTCACACAGAAAAGCACCTTGGGTGTTGGTCAGCAGCCAGCTGAATGTGATCCAGTATGTGTCCAGGTGGCCAAGAAGGCCAATGGCATCCTGGCTTGTATCAGCAACGGTGTGCTGGTAGGACCAGGGCACTGATTGTCCCCCTGTACTGGGCACTGGTGAGGCCACACCTCAAATCCTGTGTTCACTTCCTGGGCCCCTCACTATAAGAAAGAAACTGAGGAGCTGGAGAGTGTCCAGAGAAGGGCAACAAAGCTGGGGAAGGGTCTGAGCACAAGTCCTGTGAGGAGCAGCTGGTGGAGATGAGGGGGTTTAGTCTGGAGAAGAGGAGGCTCAGAGGAGACCTTATGATTCTTTGTAGCTCCCTGAAAGGAGGGTGTAGTGAGGTGGGGGTCGGACTCTTTTCCCAGGTAACAAATGACAGAACAAGAGGAAATGGCCTCAGGCTGTGTCAGGGGAGGCTTAGTTTGGATACCAGAAAAAATTTCTTCACTGAAAGGGCAGTCAAGTACTGAAACAACCTGCCCAGGGAAGTGGTTGAGTCAACATCCCTGGGAGTATTAAAAGGCATGTAGATATGGTTCTGAGAGATGTGGTTTAATGGTAAACTTGGCAGTGATACATTAATGGTCAGAGTCAATGATCTTAAAGGTCTTTTCCAACCTAAAGGATTCTTTGATTTTATGAGCCTATGATTCTCTCTGGTTAATTTTTTATGTAATTGCTCTCACTATGACTCTTGATGAATTTGTCTGATCATGGTAATTAGTGAAGCAGTAATATTTATGCTACATCATCTACAGTACTTATATGTTGAAAATTAAATATGCCCCAAACAAAGGCTGTAATTTCTCCCTCAAAGTGGAAAGGAGAAGGAAAAAAAATTCTTCAAGAGGACTAGTTAATCCCTGTTAAGGGGCTTTGAGTAATAGGCTAACCCTTGAATTGAACCAGAAATTTTTCTTTCAGAACTGTGTAGCAGACACAGAATTATTTTCTCCCATCATTCATACCTCCATTTAAATCAGAGGCAATTTAGAGGAAAAGAAGGTAAATGTCCAGGGCCAAAAATCTGTGGATTATTTTCCATCAAAATTTTTTTTGTGCTTTATCCTTCATAAGATTTAAGACACCTTTTTTTGAAAGACAGCTTTTAAAGTTCTCCTAACTTTAGCTGCTCTGACAGCTGTATTATTAAACTCTTAGTTCATCATGATGAAAACTCATACATAAAACCTGATGTAGTTAAGAATTTAAGTGGCAGTAATCATAAATTACCCTACTTGCATTAAAAAAAAAATAATTTCAAAAAGAGAATGCCACATTTTTAAAATACCACCACCAACAAATCAACATTGCTCTCATCCAGCAACATTTTAAAGGGTTTTGGAAAATTAGGTACATTATGACATTTTGCTTTCTTGTGTAACTTTCAGGCTGAGAGAGACACACTTGATGTGGTGGGATAACACAGTGGGAAACAACAACCATGAAGGCAAGTTAAAAGAAAATAGGGGAAAGCTAAACTGGTAAGTTAAATCAGGAAGTTAAAAGACTTGAGGAGTTTGAAAGTTCTGGCTTTACTTTTTGCTTTCTCTTAGCATGTGGAGTCATCTCACTGATCTACACCTCACTCGCTCACTCCCCAAATGAGGTTGGTTAATCCTCCTTTCTCAGATATTCACATCTTGTCTATCCTAACATTGCCAAAAGATACAGATGAATGGATAGGTCCCTTGACTACCACCAAACAATCACTGGTCATCTCAGGGTTGAGAGCTATTAAATTACCCTCCTGCAAAGTCTTTGGCTGCATAGAGGCTGTTAGGATTAAGGTCCAAGGAGATGTAGCTCTTCTCCCTGAACATAAACACAGTCAAATGATTAGTCATGCTAGATTAGAAGTGTTTTATACAGCACAGTAACTTCCAGTAAATCATCAAATGTGCATCTCCTACTTTCAAGCAGATCTGCTTCTGTGTTCACTAGCATATGATAGTAGTGAAAATTATGGAGTTGAGTAAGGGGTTACTTTCATCTGAAAACAAAAGATCTATGTAAACTTTGTGTTGTGTGATTTTCAGAAAATTGTGCATAAGTGAATACAATATTTTAATGTCTATATTTCTTTACTTGTCTTCTAAGGCTATACTCAAATTGTAGGTCTGTTGATTTCAAATAGTCATGCTCTAGCATAATACAATATTGTCAATTATCATCAGCATTTTATTTTTTACAATTATTTGTGTCCTTTTATTATTTCTTATAGATAATCTTGTATTCATGGGAATAACTCTGCTTTGTTTGAGGTTGTGATTTTTATGGGAAAAAAAACCTGTAAAAAGGTTTTTAATACTTATAGGATTTAAAAAATGGTCTTAATGTCTCTCATTTGTGACAGTATGACTACAGCCAGAGTTAGTGGGTTTATCACCAGTGTAGTAGAAATATGTTGGAATATCAGGCTTCTGTTTTCTCTACTACAGGGCATTTGTAATAACATTTAATTGAATTTGCACCCCATTTTATTGGGTTTAGAATTGGAACTGCACAGAGTAGAATAAAAAGAGCCTCAAATCATCCCAGATCACCAATAACAAAATTTAAGTAAAAGTAGAAAATATGAGCAAAAAGAAATTTTCATGAGTTTGAAGGATTTTTGGTCAGGTATAGGTTGTAAGAAAAGCAGAGGCTGAATCAAAATGGAAGGAACAGGCAAAGGCCAAGGAAAATGTGATGCATGGCAGCCAGTAAGAGACAAGATACTTGACAGGTCTGTGTGATCCTGTTCCAGTTATTTTATTCCACTTATGACTCCTAAGAGGCTAATGCTGGAGACTTTCTTTTTAACCTTTTTATCTTCCTCCTGATAAAACTTGTTGGGACTACTTGTGTCACTGAAAGAGGACTCCTGTTCTTGCAAATGCACAAACCCATATAGTGATCGTTTAGTCTTCAGGGGTCTATGGAAAATTGTCTACAAGCCCTAACTGACCCACTCTGCAAAGCATTTTATAAAAGCTTCTAATAAACAATACAAACAAGCATTAAAAATTGCAACCAAAAGGTATCACAGAAAATGCGAGGGGTGTGGGTGAGGGGAAAGGAAAAAAATCAAGGTTGCTCCTGAAGTAGTTAGAAGTAACTGATATTTCTTAATATGCTCCAGAACATCTGGGTTGTGCTTCGGAGCTGAAAACAGTAACTGAGGCCCTGTCAGTTCTCTCTATCCTGTGAAAAAGAAAGTTAAAATTCTTTGCTACATTTTGATAGCATTTGCATTTAGTTAGTACATTCTACTAAAGTCAACAGAGAGTAATGATTTCTGACAAGTTCTCATTTCATTTATTTAAGATTTGGAAAGCTTGAAAAAGGTTTGGGGAGGGGTTGGGAGTTTTATTGTTGTTCTTCTATATTTTGACTTCATCCTCAGTTGTTTAGGTTTTCAGCTGCAGGAATTTAGGGGGTGAGAGCCTTCTGGATAAAATATTCATTAAGAAAAATACCGCCTTTTGCTGACAGGATTGTTTTTAGTAGTAGATGCTAGATTTTATGTTCCTCAGATCTTCCAAGCTTCATTAATAGAATGGCATTTTTTGTTTGCTAATAATGCCAGACTGTGAGTTTATTATGTAATTTTCCCTGGCTAAATGTCCCACTCCAACCCTAGCAAGTGAAAATGCAAAATTTATCAGGCTGCTTATTCCTAGTAAAAGAAAACAAAGTCTTTGGGAGGGGAAGGTGGGGGAAGAGAAGGTTATTCTCTTTCTTTCACAAGACCACTTATAAAGGTGGAAGTCTTTGTAAGCAGCATATTTCTTCCAGGTCTTTGATATCCTTCCCAGCTTAGGTTTTAATTTTTTTTAAATAAATATTCTTATGTCATGTTTATAATCACATTATGCCAGAGAAGGGTTTGTGATTTTACTTTTGTTCAAAGCCAAGATTTACCATAGTTGTATTAAATAACTTTTTAGAAAAGAAATGTAATTATACCAGTACAATTTCTGATCTAATTTTTAAACTAATCTTGTTTGATAGTCTGTTATTTGAGAGAATTCAAAAGTGTAAAATTTGAGTTTTTTAAATTGTGAAATAGGTGGTGATTATTTGTAGTTGGTGATTATATAAAGCCACAAACACAGTTTCACCCATAAACAAAGAAGCTTTATATTAATGTATATCTTGTACTCTTCCATATTCTAGTAATTTGGCCAGAGACAATGGCATCAGGTAGAATCAGAGTAAAGAAATCCTTTTAATAAGGAGTGAATTCTTCTTGGAGAAAAATAACCAGCTAATGGAGTTTTATCAGGGAAATTAAATAAGAGTATGACTAAGGAATCTTTGCAGAGTTTGGAAACCTTGCCATATTTTTGCACATTTCTGGGCTGTCTCTATAGAGACCAAAGTGAACTGAGTAGTAGAATGATGTAGAAGATCCTTTTTCTTCAGACATGCTCCAAGGAGCAAATATTGGCAATGCGGAAAAATTTGGACTGTGTTATTTATTTTTTCTTTCATTCCTGAAGTTACTACAGTCTTCTAGTCAATGTTGCTAATTTGGCAGCTTTGGTAAGTGCTAAATTTGCCATTAAGCATAAATAGAAAATCAATGACTAATAGCAACAATATGATCTACTGTGACTAATGACTTCAGCTAACCTGTGAATATTGAAGGTCTAAGGGCACTTACTGTTGTCAGTAGGAATTGGTGGTGATGCTGGTATCAGAGCAAGGATTTCTGTGTCTTGTTCTTCAGGCAGAAGTCACCCAATAGGATGGCAATTAGTAAAATCTTGTGTTCTTATGAAATATCAGTGGTATCTGAGAAACAATTCGAAAGCTTTTTGTTGCTAATTGCAGGAGGTGCACTAAGTTGGACCTTGCTGTAAAGCTGCTTCTTATATGAAATGAAATATGTGCTTTGTGTTGTCAGAGAGAGATTTATGATAAATGGCAAGATAATAGCCCTTGTTAATTTGTATTGAGGGATATATGCTGCTGTCTTGGTGGCATCCTTGCAGCAAAATGTGGTGGAAAAAATCCTGCTTTGTCTGTATTGAGAGTGACTACAGAAAAGGCCGTAGTCTGATCCAGATTTGGCTTTTCTTTTTTAAAAAAGAATTCAGGAATACAAAACTGCCTTGAAAAATAAGAATAAAAATAGAAATAAATTCCATTCCAGATATTGTTCTCTATCTGTTTCTACATTAATGTATTCAAGTACTGCCCTTTATTTCCCAAGTCTTAAAATCAATAATTCTCATGTCAAGCACCTTAGCTGTTTTAGGTAAATATTCAGTATGTGGATTCAGTTTTTCTGCTCCTGGCTTTCTTTATCATTCAGGTTTGTGCGTTCATAATTCATAAACCTTGTATGGAGAACCAGTTGTGTCTCTGTAACTTTGAAAGACAAAAAAAAATTGGTGTCTTCAGTTCCTGGAAGCCCTTTAGCCACTTTCCTAGGACATATGTCTAGCATAAGAAGCACATTTACCCACAAAGCAGTATAGAAGTCCAGTGTATTTGTCTTTCAGACCCTGGCCATTGGATGGGTTGGAAGACCCTTCAACAAGCTGAATTAAACTCTCTGCAGAAGCACCCTCCATTGCAGCAAGTATGTTTGCTGGGAAGGGCTGTCTGTGCATGCTGTATGAAAGAGTACCGTGTACATTTCATTTCTTTGGCTCAAGGAAAGCTGCCTGGAATGTACATCATGGGATGTGCTGCACAGGCACAGTGTCTTAGTGGGACATTGTTTCCATAAGATCAGCACAATTAGAGCCAGACCTGCAATGTGTCAGCAATTTCCTTCTCAAGTTTTATTCTCATTTTGACATGAGAGCATTCAGTATGTAACATGAAAATTCTGGGGGAATGGTTGTTTTGATGCCAATTTGGTTATGAGTTTCTGCTTTTAAGCTTGGCATATGAGAAAAAGGAAAACTGTGTGGGAGTCATGAGTAGTGATGCATTTTTTCAAGCAAGGAGTTCCACAGTGCTGGAGGAGTTCTTCTCCAGAGTAGGCTTCATCCCTGGCCAATTCACAGCTTCAGGGTAATTGTCCCTGTGTGTAAATAAATTGTGTTCCCTTTGACTCCGAGAAAGGAATCAGATGAGATTGAACTGTGAAGGTTTCCACTAAAACCTTAGGATGAAGAACAAGGAGAGTTTTGTCTTTCAAATACAATGTCTTTCACATTCAGGTTGTTACCTCTCTTTTGTTGTAGGAGGTGAAGAAACTTGTGAGATCACCAAATATCACAGATACTGTGAATGTAACTTTTTTTTGTTTTAATTGACATTGGAAGATCAACTTGGAACTTTCAGCTTTCTCTTTTTTTTTCCTAAATTGCATTTACTATTTTGTGGTTACTCAACAAGAAGCTTGAATTGTGACCTGAGTACTCCTCAAAGAAATAATTTTAAAATAAAATTGAGGTCACAAATATTAGATGTCTTTCATAAAATCCTGAGACTGTCTTAAAATAATGTCATTTTTACTTCTCTATTTCATTTTTTTCTTTAAGTCATGTAGAATAGACACACAAATTTATTGTAACTCATTTTTTTCTTTGATATATTTCTTTGATAGCTTCTTCAACCTTTCATTTGGACTAATTTTTTGCATGTAATTTCTTTGCTAAAACATGTGCCTTGTCCCAGTTTCCCAAAGGAGAAATAATAAAAAATTTTATCTTTTCTATAGATGTCTAAATACCACACTCCTAGGTAGAAAGGATTCTATACATAGGTGTACTATACTACACATAGGTATGCTATAGATATGTATATGTAAACCCATGCATGCCCATGCAAGACAATAGGTTATATACCATGCTGTGGTATGGTGATTATGGTGAAGGATCTTCATCAATCGGTAACTTATGATGTCTGAGTAACTTTTTGCTTCCACAGACACCAACTTCCTTACAGGATACTTGGACAGAAAATATATTTTATAGCTATCCCCTAAATCTTTTTTTTTTTTTAAGGTTGTTCTTTCATTTTTGCAGAGAACTACTAAAAATTTCATCTACTATGCCTCACTGAAAAAGTCATTTAGTATGGTCCGTCCCAATATGCTACAGAATCATTTTTTGATGGCAGAATACTTACAGAGTTTCCTGGTGGCCTTTTTTAAACTCATTTTCTTTCCCTGTTTCTATATGAGGGCCCTGTTTATCTTCCAAATTTCTCTGTGTCAGCAGTTGACTCAGATGCTGTGTGCTAGCTGGTGTAACAGCTCTTTGACCTGAACTAACCCTTTTCCAGCTATTCTTCACTTGCATCCTTGCTACTCTGTCTTCTCATCCAAACAGTGATTATTCTTTACATTCCATGCAGTGAAATATGATGCAGTGCCAGTGTCCTGTATGTTAAATGATTTACAGAGGAGCATGGAAATGAAACAGAAAATTGTGTGAGAGCTGAACTATTAGCTCAGTTTCTTGCCTAACCATAGACTGACCAACCTTCCTTTTTCATTCAAAAAAGTAAACTAATGAAGGTTTCTTGCTGCTTACTGTAAACAGTATATATGCTGTTTTCCATATATTTGCATTTTGAAGCTAAAGCTCAAGGAAATGGAACAGGGGAAAAAGCAATGTTTTCAGGCACAAGATATCACGTCAACAAGCTCAAAAGGGATGTCAGCTGACTGGGGAACAGAGACAGCACAGCTGGAGTTATTTTCTAAATAAACTAGTGTTAGGCATCGCAGAGACATTTTTTCTGAAAGTGGTATTAAGTATTTTGCTTTTTCAGCACAGAAGTTTTTTTCCCATAATAAGGAGGCTACAGAGGATTGTTGTGTGTCACTTGGGGCTAAAACATTTGCATTAAGTCAATGAATGTTTTGTCATGGGCTTTGTGAGAGCTAAACAAATTGCTGATTTCACAGCTTAATGACTACAGCCCATTTCCACATCCATTCCCCTCTTTTCCATACCCAAAAGCCTGGTTGCAAGCCAGAATATGAATCTCTTTTTGTTTATCCTTCCCTTGTCTCATTGTGGTATGTGCTGCCAAAACAGGTGCATATAAAAATATACAAAGGATGGTCTCATTAGGATAGCCCTGCTCTCTTTTTTTGATTGTTAAGATGATAGTGGAGGGCATTAAAGAATAGAGGTCCTTCCTCTGCCATATCTGTATTGCCACATCCACAAAAGGATTCTGGCCTGATGGGATCCAAGGTCCTCAACTAGATACACAAGCTCCATATACTGATATGTTTGCCCTGAAATCCTAAAAATCACCAAAGCAGCTGCCATATTTTTATGAAAATTGTGAGACCTCCCAAGGAAAATGTGTATTTTCAGCACACCTGCTGGATCCCCGGAGGAGTTCTTCCATTCTGGAAATTATAAGCATATGCTGGAGCAGACATGGTGCCTTTTTTTCCCCCCAAAATAAAGATTTTTTCCTGTAAAGAGGGGAGTTCTTGATTTAAAATTTTCTTCTATTATGGAACTTGGATATTAGTTGCCCCAGAGATAGGAGCCTTACCATTTTATTTTTTTTTAAATTTGCCAGCTCTGTTAAAATAGACTAGATGTAACTGTGTTTAAAATCTCTTCCTTTTGAAAAAGCAAAGAAGATTTTTTAATATTCTGGAATGCTAGAAAGTGGTAATCTAAATAGGATACACCGTACTCTGTGTTTTTGAGATCATCACCCTGCCATGAGTGGGTTGCCATTTATTTTGGTAGTTCCTTGCACTCACTTTCAAAGTCAGACAACTGTTTAATGTAAACTTAATATGAATTTTCTGTAACCCAGATATTAACACAGTAACCAAATTTAGAAACAAATAGCTTACCAGGGATCACTAACTCTTTCTAAATTCCTGAGTTCTGGACACTGGTCACAATTCAAGTGATCTGGATCTGGAGACAAACCTCTCTATTTATATTCATTTTTCCGGATTGTATTGCACCTTCTCTGCAAGATTCCTCATCATTTACAACTTCATGATAATGTTACATTGCACTTAGAATATGCAAATGCCCCTTGGGTATGGCTATCTGGAGCCATCTCCTGTTCAGACAGTAAACAGACTATGTTAATGGCTGTCCTTCTTAACTAATACTTGGGGGGTGTTATGGATTTGGAGTTGTTACATTTTAAATTTCCAGGTGGGATCCAAACTTTAGTCAATATTCTTTTGTATATGAAATCTGTAATTCAGGTGAAATTGTATCCTGGCTAACAAACTTTATAACAGTTTTGTCTCTGTAGATTAATATTGCAAATAAATATTGTTTTAAAACACAGAAAATCCATTTCTCTATTCTTCTGATTTAATAAAAGGAGCACTAAAATCAAATTTAGACAAAAAATATTTCAAGATACCTGGTTTCTCCATTAGTATTAAATTATGGCAATTGAAGTATCTAGTTTGTCTGGGAACTTAAATTTGCTACTTTCATGTGTTCCTTATGGGAGAAAATGATTTGGTCTGATGCAGATATCTCAGGTGAACCTTGAATTCTTTGTTTTTGATTGCCAATAGAAAGTGTGCAGCTCTTGATTAACAGATAAGGGCTATTACTAAATAAATGATAAGAGCTTTTTTATGCTCTTGATCAGAGTGAATGAATACTTCAGAAATCTGAGCTAAGGAAGCACTTGTATTAATACAAAGTGACAGCTAGAACAAGTGTAGATGTTGTCATGGGATCATAATGTAGAAAATGAACTTAGGGTTCATAACTTTGTCATTGAGAATAAGAGAATTCCCTCTGTTCAGAATCCTGGATCTTCTGTGCCGTTTCTTAACCAACTAAGAAACATCCTGGAGTGCAAATCGTTTTTTATTGCTTTTATAGTGACCAAATTTCTTAGGTAGGTAGTATAAACAATCCCGAAGTACAGAAGATGCACAAACTACATAGTTTCACAAAGGTGAGGGTAAAATTACTAGAAAAGAAATAGGATAAATAAAAAATAATAATAAAAATAAAGTAAAATAAAATAAAACAAGAAACATTAGGACAGGTGACATATTTCCTATGATTACTGCCCGAGTTCAGACACAAAGGCATCATCACCACAATTGTACTTTCTTTGAGTTATATATCAGGAAATCCTGAATTAATTTAAAAGCTGACTTCAGCAGTATTTTATAGTTCTATTCTGCCATATACCAATTCAGTCTCTAAGTACAGGCAATGGTTTAAAGAATTGGAATATTTTGATGATGGATTATATTTAGCAAATAACAATGCAGTGGGTGTAATGGTTATGCAAATTCTAAGTATGATGGATTCAAACCTCTTTCAATCATAAAAAACACAGCAGAAATGTCACATATCTCTAAAACACCATTTTTACTTGAAACTTGCTAGTAAACTTTGCTCTTATACTGTGTAGAGCTAGGGACAACAGAAATAACATAATACACAATATTTTTTCTGTTTAAATTATTTATTAATTGTGCTTATAAATGAATATTGAACTTGGATCAAGAAAGCTGGAGTTCAGAATTTTAATATAATAATTTTTCATGGTTTTGGATCTCATTTCTTAACTCAAATAACTTTCAAATTCACATTTTCATCTCCCTCTTTGGCTGTGAGAGGTAGTCACAACTTCTCTAGCATTCATAGGAAGCATATAGTTATACTTAAAGGAAAAATTGCTGTTGAAGGACTAGCCACCTATGAACATCAGCAGTCTTCTACAAGCACTGGCTGTGTTAGTTTAATGCAGACTTATAGATCCATTGCAATACTTGACCAGTATTTGGAAAAACTTGATGAGATTGTTGGGTTAAAGGTGCTCTAAAATTGTGACGAATATGCTGCTCATAGAAGATTTTTTGTTTATTTTGCTTGAATAGGCAGATACCTGCTAAAATTTTCATTTAAAGAAGAGTAATTTTGAGTATGATACCATGGATGTAGAGTGCAAGATGCCAAATAGTTTTTGTTCATAATTAAGTGAACATAGTGTTGTATTGGAAACCTAGCATCTCTCTACAGCCTCTACTACTAGAAATAATGTATGTACAAGATAAAAAATTCACTACTAGTAATTGACAAAAAAAATTCAAGAATTTATGAGATCGTGGAAAAAAACCGCTTTAAAGTTTTCTTGCTATAAATAACACCAATTCCATTCTTGTAAGGTGTAGCATGTCTGTATCTCTACCACACTCCAAAAGGAGAGTTTAGTATGAGGGAAGTTGAAATTCAGAATGTCTGAGTCAGTAGGGTGTCCTTGTGTATGAAACAAGAAGTGCACCTAGCTGATAGATACAAATGGAGCTCATCAGAGGTCCATGCTGAAACAAATGCCTGTCTGCCTGCCCAGCACTGGCAAGAGCAAGTGTCTCTGGAGCCCCTTGGAGCAGCTCTGTCTACACCACTGCTAGGATCTAAAATTATTTCTGCAGGATCTCTTTCTGGAAAATTGTTGTCATGTGGACTAGGTTAGGATTTTTTCTGCTGATGTCTGGGGACTGATTTAGTGGATGCTAAAAGACTAGACTCTACCCAACACATCTACCCAACACATCTGTAGAATCTAGGGAGCCCTCACAGAGCAGCATCTGAATGCTTTACTCTGTTTTCCTGTCAAGTCTTTACATTAAGCAGCCTATTTTTGCTATGATTTTTAAAGGCGATAGCGATTTTAATTTTCTCCTTGATGTGGTGTGAAAATGCATGGATCCTTCTAAGAAAGGTGCTGCTGGGTTGAAAGAAGATCTGTGTCTTCTCTGAAAGAAACAAGTAGCAGTAATGATGGTGCAGGATTTTTAGAAGTGATCCCATGTCTAGGTAAACTTCTGTTTGGGGGCTGGTGATAAAAGAACCCTAGGCTTCAAACTAACCTTCAAGTCACCCTGTATTAAAAGTCTGCACTCAGTGGGGAGGGCAACAGCAAAGAAATTAAAGGAAACAATGTTTAGTGTTCGCATAGCACCTTCCCAGGGAGGTTAGAAGGGAGCACAGCAGACATTTTAACTCTCTCACAAAGCCACCCGTGCATCTGCTCAGCTATATATTTGCTAGAAAATGAAGTGCAGCTAAGGGACTACCGGCACTTGGCAGATATTCTGTTTTGCTCATCCACTTACGTGTTGTTAATTTGGAAACAAAGCTGTGATGCTTCAGGTGGCGTAATGGGTTTGATAAAGGAAGAAAGGTGATAGATTAAAATCCCCTCCTTTCAGGCATAGTCAATTGCCAGAGCACTTGTATTTAGGCTTGGTGGGTCATTTATCTTCGAACTCCACAGCTGACTCGGCACTGTGGTGGGTTGAGAAGTAAGCAGTTTTGACATTTAGCAGCCCAAGGCTTCTTTTCTCCTTGAGAGACTTGCATGTCAGCTTTGTTAGTTTTTTTCTGCTGCTACTCTTTTGAAGCAGATGGCTAAATCTCACCTCAGCTGGCTGGTTGAGACCCTTGCAGCATTTAGCAAGGCTAACCAATTGAATTATAACTGATTGTGCCTGTGGGTATCGAGTAGCATATGATTTATGATTATGGTGCTTTAAATATAGTCTGTGGAAGGTACCAGAGCATACCACTGAGTATATTTTGAAAACCCAGAGAAAAAAACACTGACTCACAGAAACCCAAACACAGTAGTTCAGAAAAGGGTCCCTTCCATTACTAACAGCTTCTTCATAACCATTTTGTCTATGGTAGATGTGCTCCCACATATATTTATTCTTCATTATGTCCTGAAATTATTTAAACACACGACTAGCACAGAATGTGGCTTTTTGCTGTTACATGTGCCATTTAGGAGAGGCAGGTTTCAAAGCTGGAGTCTGTATAGATGCTGAAGTGATAAGCCCAAAATAGCAGAGTACATTCAATGAGGTTATTGCATCGGCACCTCAGCAAGCACTGCTGCTCAGTTAGGCATAAAGCCTGAGGGTAAAGTAACGACCATTGTGGAATCAGCAGTTCTATTTTTAGACAGCTCTTTTCCAAACCTCATCCTCTTGCAACACAATATTTGCTAAATTGGAAATAATACATCCCAAAAATAACTAGAGATCATGAGTATTCAGGCTGCAATTTAACAGCAATATATATGCATCTTTCTTAAAACAACATTCCTTACAATGAAATGAAAATGTGTTTATTCATAATGAATGTCACCAGATAAATGCCTAGCAAGGGATATCTTATCTTCAGTTATTTAGTAATTCTGCCTAATTATCTCCCTGCTGAAAGTGGAAAATGTTGTAGAGAAAAGATGAACATTTGCTGCAAGGTACTGTTGTGAATACAATAAAAAAGCTTCCAGTCCCTCAATAAAGACTGTTTAATATTATTTTGTTTAATAATATACAAAATCTAATCCAAGGTGTACCTTGCAAATGACATTTTCAGTTGCATGATCTACATTTCCTTTGCATTGGCAGAAGACAGATGAGGTCTGCAACTTTACAAGAATTTCGTGAATGTCTCACTGAAAATAACATAGAGGACAAGTGTAGCCATTTTTAGTTCACAAACCATCAGTGAATGTGTTGAAAAATGTGTTCAGTTTTTCTGAACACTCTGATGAAAAATGTTTGTCAGATAGTAAGCTGCTCAGGAAGGGAGCATGCTGGATGTACTCACATGGTGTGTGATGGGCATTATCAGGCATAAAATTTTGTATGCAATCCAGTACTTACTATATGCTGTTCATCAGGGTTTGCTATTGGCACCACAGGTTTAATCACATATGTTATCTCCATATTGCCCTTGTTTCCTGTAGGGACAAGTTTTGGGAACACAGAGTTCTATAACTTTCTTTTCTTTAACTGAAGTCTGCGGTCAATTTAGATTAATTCATGAATATTTGCTCACATTAACATTTGTGAGTGAGCTGCAACTAAATGTAAAGAAAACTGCATGGTTTGCAGGTGTAAGAAAAGCAAACTCAGTGAAATGTCCCCAGCACTTTGACCAATACTTCCCTTTATTTCCTATATGTATTCTGCTTTGACAACCTGCTCATACATGTTTTGGCTTTTTGAGGGTAAAGAAAGGTGGCAACTTTACATCTTTTTTCTTGGAACACTTATATTTTTTTTTCTTGGAACAGAAAGCAGAATAAGGACTTTTCAAAATAAGGTCTCAAAAGTTGTAATGTACCACAAGCAGGGCAGAGGAGAGACTAGAAAGGTAGCCTGTCCTCCCAGCTATCCCCCTAAATACCTCTCTGCCCATCTGAACAGAAAAAAACTCCTTCCTGACCACAGCTTAGCACCCACTTTAACCCTGACTGTGTGAAGAACATGCTCCACCAGGCAACCAATTTTTGCTACTTGAAGAAGCATAAGGTGCTTTCAGGCAAAATCTCATCTTTAGGTATGTTCTGCCACCAGTGCTTTGCGGCAGTAACTGACCTGAGGTGCATATGCAGACCTGGAGTCCTCATAAGGGTGATGAAATTTCAGACATTGGGTTTGGTTTTCCAGGAATATTAGAGAAGACTCAAATAAAAGTATCCCCAAAGAATGTGCTGCACTATGACATCTTTCTAGCTGTGCTAAAGTTTAAATCACATTGTATAAACAAAACTCAGCTATTTATAGTGATCAAAGAAACACATCTTGTGATTGCATCTAACCAAATGTTTTCTTTGAAAGGCAGACAGTTTTCCTGTTAAAGGACATGAGCAGAGTCTGTTTAAATGAAAAAGAACATACTTGCTTGTATTTCTAGAGTGCTAAACAGCCCTTCCTGGGAAGTGTGAAGTACCACTTGAGAACTGAGATGCTGAACTGTTCTTATTATTCCTCCAAGTTGTTGGTTTCAGAACAATGTTAGAAATGCTATTGCATTTGTAAGGGATAATTTTAAAAACGTAAAGTTATGAGCCATCCCTACATCAGTATTTTAGAGAAGCTGAAACAGCATTTAAACTTGAAATTTGTCAGAATATTCACCAGTTAGGGATATACAAGACTTCAGACATTTTTTTGTAACATCTGACAGTGATACATCTTACAACAGAATCACAGAATATTCTGAATTTAAAAACAGATTTTAAAGAGCTAGAATTATGCAAGTGACAGGTCATGAATGTTATGGGTCTCTGGAGGACAGAGAATTTGTTATGTTGTGCCACTGTACTCATCAAGGATGAGATAACACTATGGCAATGTTATAATGCTCTTTTTTTATTACCAGTATAAGGAATTGTACAGATACACACATGAGGTTCATTGAGCCATGGAATTTTTTTGATTCCTTCCATTTCATCAAGTCCTGTTCAGTTTCAAAGGATAAACAGCACCACAGTCAAATCAGTTTTTTCATTTTCTTCAGAAGGTTAAATTGTCATTACCACTTGTTGGCATTTCTGATTTGGGGCTTTTTTGCCTTTTTACCTAATTCCGCAAAGCTGGATCTAGTGCAAGCTTCCACAGTGTCATGTTTTAACCCCAGCTGGCAACTAAACCCCCACAGCTGATTACAGACCCTCCCTGGCCACTGTGGAATCGGGGAGAGAATTAGAAAAGCAAGAAAATCCAAAACTGGGCAGAATTTGAATCCGTATCACCCTTGGGAATGAAGAAGGAGGGAGGATGTCTTGCTATGACCTGCTGCTCTTAACCTCTTGTAAATCAAAATTCGACTCATTTCAGCCCTCTTTCACTGAGCTGTGGTTTTGGCAGTGGGAATAGATCTGCCAAAATCTCCATGGATTTCCTGATCCATGGTGAACAGAGTAGGGTGGCTGTGAAACTAACAGATGTTCAGAAAGGATAATGAACAATGGTTGACACTCACCTAGTGTTAGATTGGAATCCACAGGAAAGAAAAAACCAACAATGACCAAACTCCCTTTTCACTTCAGCAGGAAGAGAAGTATGCCTCAAGCTAATTAGGAAAATTATTCTTATGAGCAGAATTTGACCACTGAAACTTGAACAAGACTAATTTTATATTAATTAGATCCCTTAGAAAATTACTCCTGCTAACTGTTCTTTCCTACATCAGTACAGTGTACAAGAAAGAAATAACACTTTTATTAATTGCAAGGGATTTTGCAATCAGGCAATGCATTATGTAGTAGTCACAATGTTAAGCACTAAAGAACATAATATCTTATGGCTTCTATAAATCATCTAGACATTTGCAGGTTGGGGTTTTTTTCCTTCAGCTCCTAAAATACCTTTGAAGCTTTTGGTTAAACTATTTGTGTTCTGTACGTTTGGTTTTTTTGGGTTTTTTGGGGTTTTTTTTAGTTTCTTCTAGCACACTTTCTTTTTCTATGTTTTAGTGGTACAGCTTCATGCTGTTTGCCACTCCTGTCCAGATGCTTGTTTTGACAAAACAGACTAGATTTAGTGTAAGTTATAGGGCTTGTCTGGACTCTGTAAAGTCTTGCAGAGCATACTCTGCAAGATATCAAAGTATCTGTTTTAGTGAGAGAACTGGGTAAACAGAATTGTTTGGTTGTAAATTGAAACTCACATTTCTCATTTAAAGAATGTGAACAAATAGATAGGAACATCCTCAAGAAGTGCATCAGTTATGCAAGAGAAGATACAAATTTCATCCCTTTAAAGCCTTTCATAGTTTGGATCTGATTGGTATCTAAGCAATGCCAGGCATAGACCCAAAATTAAAAAGCAGCAAAAAACTAGCAGAAGCATTTGATTCTTGATACTTCAAAAGGAAACAACTGGATTATTCAGACATGAAGCTTATCTGGGACACAGCGTTGTTCGTTGTGGGAATCTAGAGATGATCTCCTCCTCATTCTCATGGGAAAGAGAGATTTATGTTTGGCTACAGTAGTTCTCTTTTGCATCGCCTGACTCTGTAATTTAAATAAAAATCACAGAAAACCAAGTCAAGGGGAACTATGAGATCTCCTTTTCATGAGCCTGTTGTTTTCCTGCATAGAAAGTTGCCAATTTTTCAGACACACAACAGCATCACCTCAAGAGTTCATTTTGGTAATTAGCTATTCAAACCATGAAAAAGTTTTTTAGTGTCTAGACTAAATATTCCTTGCTGCTTGAATCCAATGCTTATTTATTTTATTTGAAGCTCATTACTCTTCTTTTTACAGCTGCTTTTTTATTTTGTTGAAAACTGTTGCCTTGCTAATAGAGCTGTGGCAGACACGGGAGGTACTGTAAGGTATTCTCCACACAGAAGCAGACAGATGACTAAGGAAGAAAGGACAAGCAGAATACAAGTGCCAGCTCTTGAGATACACATGTAGCTGGTTTATATCTTCAAACCTTTTCTGCATACAAGTGGCCCATGCCTGTACATGACTGCTGCTGTGGGCTGGCAGCAGGGTTATCTGGAGGGTAAGGACAAGAGCAGGCAGATTATTCTTAGTAACCTGCTTGCAGGCATCAAGCTTCTTCTCCTCGAGTTTGGTGCAAGTGGACAAGATTAGGGTTAGGTCTAGATACAGGGTTTGCCTGGGAATGCCAGAGAACACAAACTGCAGTTACTGCTGGGTTCCCAGAAGTTTTCTTCCTGACTCTTACATCTGGTTCCGCAGGGGAAAGGCAAACCTGACATGATTTCTTTAGGAAAAACTAAGGTCTCTCAATTAGGGATTCAGTAATACTGAATGGAGGGAGGGCTGAGCTATAGTGTAGGTAGGTTTGCTAACCTGTCTTAAAGGTCCTAAAATTTGATGGATTTGAATAATTTCTCTAGAAATAAATCCACTGCTATAATTATAATCCTATATTAGGATATAAAATTCTGGGATACTACTTTGTAAGTATATTCACTCTTCTGGATATGAAAGGTCTGAACAATTCCTGTTACTTTAGGATCTAGACAGATTAGTCAACCTAGGCTTATGGCTGATTCCTTTAGTATCTAGAGTAATATTATTTCTGGATATTTCCAGTAAATTTTCCCTGGTTTCTAACATGTATACAATATTAGGTTTCTAATGATGGTGTGATTGCAAGAGTTAGAATTTGGTTAGGATTATGAAATGTAGAGAGTTCTGATATGCAGTAAATTCTGAGTTTAGAAATGATCACTAACTAAACTAAACTTTAGGGCTTCTACATGAAAGGAAGTAGTACGATAAGCGACTTTCCCTCACTTCCATTATATTGTACCAGAGTTAAATCTGGAATTTGGGATAAGGAATACAAAGAGATTAAGATTCATTTTCATATTGTGGTTAAAAAACATGTCAGGGCTAAATTTAGGATGATATTATTTGGACTTATGATATTTTCACTTTGTTTATAGTTTTGTGGGGTTTTGGTTTGGTTTGGGTTTCTTTGGTTTTGGTTTCTTGAGCTACCACTCAGTCCGTGGCATGTGGTAGGACTGGCTATAAGAAAAAGCTGTCATTTTGGAACCACTGCTTTTGAGGAAGTGGATAGTCCATACAAATTATTTCAGGTAGGACACAGTATGAAATTAAAATGCCTAATTTATGCATTTAAGTATATGTAACTGCTTGTGGGTAAGATGCCTGTGATATTTTTGTAGTCACAAGAGATCCAGTTAATAAATTATTCATCTGAGACATAATTCATAGTGAATAGTCAAAGAAATTATTGCAATTCTCAGGAACAAGTGACTGCACAGTTCATTTAGGTTTAGGATTTGATTTTGGTATGTCCAGGAATAGGATACAGCCATGCAGTAACTAATAAAATTTCACCTTGTTCCTTTAGTTCAGAATTGAGCTACTGTTTTAGTCAATCATGAGAACTTTTTTCCTTGCACTTTGTAAAACCTGTAAAACCCTGTAACTTATGACTCATGATAAAATTCAGTGTGCTGATCAGACAGCTAATGTAAATAGTACTAGAATTAGGTTAGCAATATTTTTCAAATTTTGGGTTCAGCTTTCCCTGAATGTATAGCAACCAACAATTTACATAACAATAATAATAGTAGTACTAGTAGTAATTATAATAATAATTTATTATTTTTAATTTTAGCATTAGTGCTTCATCAATATGTCTCTCTCTTGTCTTCCTTCTTCACCCCACTTAGACAACTTGGGGAACAAAGCTGAAGAATTTTGATGACATCTACCTTGTCTTATTATTTCAGTCAAACCATGCTTTCTGCCAAGTCATTCATACAATAGATATCTGACCGGTTTCATACATCTGCATAAGGAGAAATCATAATAACCTGAAAAAAGTTCTGTAATAAACTTCACAGAATGTGTTACTCACACATTAATGACTCAATCTTCACATTTAACATTATTACTTGTTAAAGAAGAAATAGCTTCTGGACAGGTTTTTTAATCTCTCAGGAATCTATGTCTGGGCTACATTATATTCGCACACTGAATTTTATGAAATTGTAATTGAGTTCAGAAGACTGAAGCTCAGAACTCACTTTTACATAATATTTTCAAAATTGCCAACCTTGTCGTTATGAACCTTTGAACACAGAAACAAAACAAAAGGTAGCATTTACAGATAACCTCACTGTATCACTGAAAAGTGCAGCTCTAAAAGCTTTTATTTTAAGTTCAACTAACCCTCTAATTATGCCTCAAAGAAAGGACATTTGCAAACCCTTAAAGAGAGAAAAACATCATCATAAATACAATAATACATAATCAGAGAGTGCTCTTTGTGAAAACCATAATACCTGTTAATGAAGAGCCTGTTTCATGGTTTTGAGCTTGGTAGAAGTAGAATAACATTAACTTGCCCTCATTTGAAAGGATTGCTATCATGAAACATTATCAATTCCTCATCTGTCAGTGTAAAGCCTGACCCTTTCCTGAGCCTTGCTTGGGAAGATGTTTGTGTGCTATGACACTGCTTCCAGTGTCACAGCCAAGGCCCAGCTGAAGTTCCAAACCTGTAGCTCTACATTTAAACATGCAGTCAACATTGAGACACCCTTTAATAGGTCAGTCTTTCCACCTGCAGAATTAGGCTACTTAGATGAGCTTTTGTACAAACTAGGAATTTATGTCTTCATAACAAAGCATCAACATACTTCAATTTGAAATACTGGTTAGGATTAGGGTTATGATGGAATTATGATCAAAACACAGATTACTAGAAGGTAAATGTGACAATCATGTACAACGTCGTGTTTTAGTCCTGGGTCACTGTCACAAATGCCTACTGCACTGGATGTCAGTAAGATGAGAGGTAGAAAGAGCAGAGTTCAAATGAAGGTGAAGCAAGTGTTCTCTCTGTGGGTAGCAGCTGCTGTGACCCTAATCTTCTCAACAGCTCCAAACAGCTCATGAACACAGGTGGGTAACATACACAGAGACCATCAACACTCATTTGGTCAGGAGTACAAAAAGAGTTTCAGCAGCACTGAACCAGAGGTCTGTTTTCCAGTCTTCACACATCAAACCATCATCCCTGCCTAGAAAAGCTGCAGTGTTGAGAAAATACATGCATGTGGTAAAGTTTTTCATGCATCAAGACTTCCCAAATCTATAGAGAGGCCAACTCTGAGGCAATACTTGCAACTGTCTGGGGAGAGCATGCTAGCCTGAAATCATCATCAATCCCTAAACTAAATCAGCCTTGAAAGACTAATTGCTCTAAACTGCATCAAAACATTATGCAGGCACTGCAGTCACCTACTATGCAAATAGAAATGCAAGACAAATTTGAGACAACACTGATACAAAAGACTGACTAAACCAAAGCTTTTCAAACCAGCTGTGTTTAATTGTATCCAACAATAACAGTAGAACTGCTTGCTTGCTGTATTTCTCTTAATAAGCATATCCCTTAATGTCAATTTTTCTTCTATTGTTAGCTCACATATGAAATGAGGATTAGGAAGAAAACTATGATGTTTCATAGCACTACTGACTTTGTGCTCTTCTCAAGTTCATCTATTCATGCCTGCATATAAAAGAGAGTAAAACAACAGACAAGTAGGTAGTAACAAGACCAAAAAATAAGTACTCAATTGGTATCTCTTCAAATGTTTGTAAAGGGCATTGCATGGCAATTTGATGACTATCCTTAAAAGAAAGTGAATTTTATTTTTACAGAAGTCAAAGACATTCTTTGAAACACTTGAAATGCTGCCTTTGAACTCAGGTCTAGGGAAAGTAACCTGTGAGGTTCTGTAGGCCTATTGGTCCTGGGGGACCTGCTCTCTAATCTTTTATCTCTGAATTCACACTGTATAGAAATCATGACTCATGCCAGGTTGCTTTACTTTGGAAGTTGCATGTATAGGAACTAGAACACTACCAGCATCTTGCAAGTTTAAAATGTTAAATATAATTTACTGAAGAGAGTGAAAAGTGTATCCAAACTTGTGACACACAACATCATGCAGGTTCAAAGTGATTGGCCATTAAGTTTGCTGATATTTTGGCATAAATAAGTGAATTTTTATGGAGCATTTTTCTGTGAGTGCACACATTTCTTGGAGCAAAACTCAGTTCCAATGTCTCTCAGAAATCTATATCAACTGCTTTCAGACAATTTATATATATTTCCCTCTTTCTCTGAGGCAGGTCTGTGTATTACAGGTCTTGTACTACAGGAATAACCTCTCTCACTGCCCTTGCAGAATGATAACAAAAATTTCTAGGAAAAGTTTGTTTTGATATGGAAAGAGTTGTCTTTTATATATTCATCATTAATCATCTTCCCTCCTTGTGTGAAATTTCTTGCAAAGCTCAAAGCAAGTATATATTCAAAATATGTCTGTTGCACTGAATTATTTTTTCAGTCTTTTGTAGCAAAGTGTAATTGTGCAAGGTATCTTGCATTTTAACAATTTTATAATTTCTTTTTCCTTAGCTTTAGAGACTTTTGTCACTCTTCTGATACAACTAGCAAATTGAAGAACTCACGATGTTCCTATTCTTAAAAAAAAATAAGCCAAACCACTCATGAAAGCTATGAGGCAAAAACACACTTAAATTTAAATCCAGGCATCACAGGTACAACTAGTGAAACTGATAAAACACTAAACCCACAAGTATGCAAAGACTTCATTGGAATTGCATGTCTCATGCTTGTCTTCCTTCCTTTTTTCTTTTTTCTTTTTTCTTTTTTCTTTTTTCTTTTTTCTTTTTTCTTTTTTCTTTTTTCTTTTTTCTTTTTTCTTTTTCTTTTCTTTTTTCTTTTTTCTTTTTTCTTTCTTTTCTTTTTTCCTATTTTTCTGGCATTATGGATGAAATAATTTACTGTGCTAGTGTTCCTGTAAGAGCTGTATTGAGTTTGCAAATCTTTATAGCTATGCTGAGCTCATTGTGACGAAATGCAAAACAAATCTCAGCAATACTTCTCACAATGGGGAAACATCTCTCATCCAAGCTTTTAGGCAAATATTCTTTCACTCTTTCCTGAATCTTCATTGCTTAAAAGCCTGTGTAATTTTGAATTTTGCTCTGCAACATTTCAACTTGTTTTTAAGAGTTTATAATTGAGTGTTGCACTGGGTGAAAATTTGCTTGCATCTGTGGAAATGTAAAACAAAAATAACCCCCCTTTTTTATTTTCACAGTTTTCACTGAATTTAGTTGAAAAATGCTGTCATTTTCTTAACTGAAAATGGTAATGTAAAATTTACAAAGATAATCCAAGGAAACTAAGCACAAAACTACCACATTAAAATGTTAGTTTGAGGCGTATTGTTAGCTACCCTACTACCATGGAAATTAATGTAGAAGCCTTAAATACAAAGATTTAGGCTTTCTACCATATTGGCCAGAATCAATTATTGCAGAAGCCAGTTTAGATGACAATAGAAGGAAAATTTAAATTGCATGGCATACATTCAGGAGGTCAGCATTTATCTCTGTGTTGGTCCCTAATCATCATGCCACAAACAGATTGTTTGTAAACTATTTTTATCCTGCTTCTCACAACTCTTTTTCTAGACTTAAATTTGAAATTTGCAAAGTCCTCCTCAATGTGGTTGAATGAAGCATTTATGAGAAAAATTAAATACAGAAGGAAAAAATAATTCCAAATTTTTCAAGATCCAGTGCCAGCTTGTGTTGCTTCAGAAGTGTTTTCTGAATAGCTGAACAGCTGAACGGCTGAACAGGGATTCTCCTGGAACTGCAGGATAAATGTTGATCTGTGACATCAAATTTATAACTTATATTCTTTTCTTTTTCAACTTCTGCTTTCCTATAGTTTTGCTGGGGTTTTTTGCCACCTTTTTGAAATCCTAGCCATATGTCTCAGTAACTAGTTGTATTACAATCACAACATCTGATAATTACTAAAACTCATCCTGCACATTTCATATTGTCCTCAGTCCATGAAGTAAAAGTTCTTGGGGGCAATAACAGAGATGTTAGTAGAAGGTTTTTCATCCTTTTATGTATACAGAGAACAAATTGCACTAGAGTTCATTAGTGAACCATTAATGTAAATGCTTATGCAATGTAACAGAAGAAAAAACTGCTTCTCATTGAACAGGAAGACTAACAACATCCCAGATAGGACAGCCAAGTATGAAACTATCTACCACCCCAATATGTACACTTTTGAAGAAAATAACAGTACAGAATTGTTCTTTATGGGCAATGCTGAAGGCCTGGGTTACTCACAAATCCTTGCTTAGCAGAAGGCCCTCTCTGGAGGCTCTCATCTATAGGCTGCAGACAGCAAGCTGGCAGCCTGCAACATTCTGCCAGTCTCAAGTGAAAGCACTTCAAGGAACTGTACACTTTGGTATACAGATCCAGGCAGATCTCTCGTGATGAAGGACCAGAGGAAAAATGCACTTCTACATGGCATTTTAAACCGAACACCAGAAGTTTTTGGCAGTTGTCTAATGACAGTGCCAGCCATACTGAGAAACATGACAGTAAGAGGATATTAGTTCTACAGTATAATTTAATGCAGAAGTTCAGTAATTTTCCAGAAACCTTCCAAAAATCAGGAGTTGGATGGGATACTTGCTTTCATTTATTAGAAGAGAGATACATTTATTTCAAAGATATATATTTGATCTATGAAAGAATGAAATCTGGCAAAGCTGAGGGCTGCTTTCCTTTAACGGTGCAAAGCACTGAGAAATCAAATATTTTCAATAGTAGTCTGAAAAAAAAATGTTTCCCATAAGTAAAAAATAACCAGTGAGAGGATATGGTAATTAGACAATGAGGAATGTGGAGTGAGAGAATGAAGTTTCCTGCAATCTACTTGTCTGAATCTATTGTAGGTCTAAAAGATGTAATATAAGATGTCATATAAGATATTTAAGAAAAAACTTAATTAATTATTCTACCTTAAGGTCTGCTTTTCCACTAGTGTTGCTCTCCTTCTGATGACACAGGACAGTAGATGTTAATTGAATGATATTTCTAATTTACTGTGCATAGGGAGCACACATTTACTGGCAATTCAGAGAAGTTGATCTTAAGATTTCTGTCCAAAACTCAAGACATTTTGATGACACTCGTTCTTGGTTTTTTTCAGGATTTTGTTTCCCTGGTAAAGATTGTGGACTGGATTTTCATTCTGCTTTAAGAGTGGACAAGAAATTAGGATTCAACTTTTGCCTTAAAATGATTCACTACTTTCCTGAGAAGAGGCCAAAACAATCAGGCTCTTTGGAACTTCTGGTCATATTGATTCAATTATCATTTCCTGGGCCGTGCTGTGGGCTGAACAATGGAGCCATACAGCTGTGGTTTTCACCCGCTTGTTGGTTCAATGTTCTCAGTGATTTTAGTACTGTGATGAACAAGTCCCCAAGTAAATGGAAGTGTTGTTCTAGCTCTCCTAGGAATGTTCTTCTGCACAAAACTATTGCAGTGTGTTGTACAAAACCTTTGTCCTTTCTTATGCCATCTGGGGATTCCCAAATGCTGACTAAACTGGCAGCTGCCTACGTACAGCAGATGTAAAATCTTTCAATACCAGTCCAAGGGGAAAATGGAATTTACTGGACCAAGAATGTCATGGCTTTTTTTGTTTATTCTTACAAATATTGGACCATCATTCTGGATGGTTCAGCTCAGGTCATGGTTTCAGAAAACAAACCAAAATTCCTGGATTATATTCAGGCCATGTTTGTACTTCAGATATTTTGGTGTTTTTCTATCCCTTGCTCAGGTTATCTGACCAGTTTCAGAGAAAATAGCCACTTTGGGCGGGTCCTGTTGGTTTCGAAGATTAGGCCAGAGAAGTTGCTTTTCTTCTTTCTTTCGGCTGGGCACAACTGCCTATATTCTATTTATACCTGATCAAGATGAGAAGGAGAAAGGAACTCTAATTCACTATGTTTGAGTCTGAAGAAATTGTTCTAAATTAGAGCAGCCCTGAGGCAGCCCTAGGTTATGTTCTAAGCAGCAAACTAAAATACCTGCAGTATATACAGTTCACTTTCAGTGATAATTAATGTCTTCTGCACCAACTGGATGTAGGTTTAGGAGAGAATCTGGCTCAGTGTACTGTAAATTACAGGAGACAACCATGGAATGAATTCTGCTTGGCAGCCACAGCACTTCAAGCCCTTTACCTTTTCTGTCTTTAATGCCTAACGCTCATATTGAATTCCTGCAAAGTCAGTGGGTTGGACTTCCTCACTCTGATAGATCTGATTTTACAGTCAAATGCTTTGCCTTCATTTTGTTACTTTGAAAAATGAAAAACTCAATTGCTTTCCATTCGTGGTCAGTAATTAACTTTTAAATAGTCCACCAGACTCTATTCATCTGCAGAGGAATTGACATCTGGGTCAAGAGTTAATAAGATATAGGATCAGCATATGAAAACTCTGGTAGTAACCATGCTGACATGTCCTTAACCAGTTTGTTCCTCTGATCCTTCCCTATCTTTTAATACCTTTGATAAACTTATTATCCCATCTTTTCCAACTTTTAACTCTTTTTTTCCCTGTCCATACCTCTTTTTATATTTTATAGCTGGAACATCTGTTTTCTTTCTTCCATGCATGAAGCATGCTTTCATGCTTAATGTCTTTTCAGATTGTCTTTTGTGGCTTGACTGTAACGGCAAACAGGTTACTGGGAAGAGGAAAACTCCGAAATCCTGAAATTTTCATGGTAAACAGGTTACTGGGAAGAGGAAAACTCCCANTCAGACTATTTTCTTTTTCTTCCAGTGATACACATTATATATAATATATTAAATTAATATATATAATTTATAAAAGTGGTAATAAGATCAGGAAAACCAGACTGCTAAAATATTTGTCTGTATGGTTCCTGCCTTGCCTGTCTCCTGACTTTCTGAGCCAGAAGAGCAATGAGCCTTGATCTTCCTGCCATGTGCACGAGTTAACAACCACTGAACACCAGATAAAACTTCTGAAATCAGAAAATCTGGCTTCTTAAATGTGAATAGTCTGAAGGACTTTAAGAAATTTTTCAACTGTTTCATTTTGCAATGTTTATACTTGTGTCGCATCTTTGCAAATGTTATGATAAATGAATCCAGTTTCAGAAATATTTACCAGAACAGTGACTTCGAAGAAAGAATTAAAAAATATTTTTAAAATGAAAGTTTATTCTTTGTGACTGTAAATATTCGTACCTGACTAAGATTAATGTACACATCCAGGAATAGGGCAGAATCACACTAGTTGATCTATGTGCTGAATCATCTCAGATTCAACTCTTTCATGGTGAATATTTGTATAATTCTATAAAATACTGACTTGAGTCTGTTTAAACTAATGAATGAATCATTTCTAATGCAATTTGAGGAACTCCTGCTTGAGTTTGTCAGCTTTATTACTAAGGTTTGCTTCCTGAATGGCAGAACTTTCCTCAGGGGAAAAAACCCAAAAATAAACCACACAAGGCAGACCNTACCTTTTCTGTCTTTAATGCCTAACGCTCATATTGAATTCCTGCAAAGTCAGTGGGTTGGACTTCCTCACTCTGATAGATCTGATTTTACAGTCAAATGCTTTGCCTTCATTTTGTTATTTTGAAAAATGAAAAACTCAATTACTTTCCATTTGTGGTCAGTAATTAACTTTTAAATAGTCCACCAGACTATATTCATCTGCAGAGGAATTGACATCTGGGTCAAGAGTTAATAAGATATAGGATCAGCATATGAAAACTCTGGTAGTAACCATGCTGACATGTCCTTAACCAGTTTGTTCCTCTGATCCTTCCCTATCTTTTAATACCTTTGATAAACTTATTATCCCATCTTTTCCAACTTTTAACTCTTTTTTTCCCTGTCCACACCTCATTTTATATTTTATAGCTGGAACATCTGTTTTCTTTCTTCCATGCATGAAGTATGCTTTCATGCTTCATGTCTTTTCAGATTGTCTTTTGTGGCTTGACTGTAACGGCAAACAGGTTACTGGGAAGAGGAAAACTCCCAATTCCTGAAATTTTCATGGTTGTACACTGCATTTAGGAAAGAGTGACACTTGCCGTTTAGACTAACTGAAGTTTTATAAATGTTACATGAATCTTTTACAACTGTAGCCTTTAATTTCCACTTTGAAATATTCATTGCAATGGATTACTCTGCTCCATGTGAAATTCCCTAGAGTAGCCCCTCATGTTTTCAAGTTGTACTTGAATTATTCTACTTTGAAATTAGTAATACTTTTATTTTCCCATGGTAACAGTTTCTAGATATTCAATAACCTTAAGATGAAATTATTACAGGAAAATTACATAAACTTATGCCCTTGATGACTTAAAATCATTGCGATTATTAGAATGAAAAGGAAGGCCGTTTAAGAAAACTGGAAAGAATAGCTGATACAGAGAAGGGGTTTTTAATATAATTCAATCTTTTTCAGAAGTTAACAGTTGATATATTTAAAAGACTAAGCCATTCATCATCAGACTATTTTCTTTTTCTTCCAGTGATACACATTATATATAATATATTAAATTAATATATATAATTTATAAAAGTGGTAATAAGATCAGGAAAACCAGACTGCTAAGATATTTGTCTGTATGGTTCCTGCCTTGCCTGTCTCCTGACTTTCTGAGCCAGAAGAGCAAAGAGCCTTGATCTTCCTGCCATGTGCACGAGTTAACAACCACTGAACACCAGATAAAACTTCTGAAATCAGAAAATCTGGCTTCTTAAATGTGAATAGTCTGAAGGACTTTAAGAAATTTTTCAACTGTTTCATTTTGCAATGTTTATACTTGTGTCGCATCTTTGCAAATGTTATGATAAATGAATCCAGTTTCAGAAATATTTACCAGAACAGTGACTTCGAAGAAAGAATTAAAAAATATTTTTAAAATGAAAGTTTATTCTTTGTGACTGTAAATATTCGTACCTGACTAAGATTAATGTACACATCCAGGAATAGGGCAGAATCACACTAGTTGATCTATGTGCTGAATCATCTCAGATTCAACTCTTTCATGGTGAATATTTGTATAATTCTATAAAATACTGACTTGAGTCTGTTTAAACTAATGAATGAATCATTTCTAATGCAATTTGAGGAACTCCTGCTTGAGTTTGTCAGCTTTATTACTAAGGTTTGCTTCCTGAATGGCAGAACTTTCCTCAGGGGAAAAAACCCAAAAATAAACCACACAAGGCAGACCAGGGCCCGTAGTGTTGATGAGCAAGAATCTGCAGTAGGAAATATTTCCTTACTCATATTCTCATGAATGCATATTGAAAGCTATCCTAAAATCACAGGGCAATACAAGTCAGGAAGAGAATTCAGGAAGCCTCTTACCCAAACTCCTGCTCAGACCTGGACCAGCTCAGAGATCAGACCGTGTTGTTCCAGGTCTCTGTCCAGCCTAATACTGAAAACTTTCAGGGGTATAGAGAGTGCAAACTTTCTAGACACTCTGTTCCACTGCTCAGCTGTTTTCATGATCAGTCCTTTTTTTTTTGTCTGTGTTATATACAGTCTGAAGATCTCTTTAAGCCTCTCATCCTGTGCCCATTGCCTCCCAGCCTCCCACTCTGCACAACTGTACATGCAGCTGTGAAGACCTGACTTCTCAATAAATTCCCCCCAGGCCCAACTGGGAGCTTCCAGGAACTCTCTCATCTCCAAGTTGGACAAGGCCAGTTCTGTCAGCCTCTCCTCACAAGGCAAAATCTTGCAGCCTGCAAATATCTTGGTGGCCCTCCACTGACCTCATTCCAATTTATCAGAATCTTTCTTGTTGTGAGGATCCCAACATTTAATACAATATCCACATCTAATGATTTGTGGTCTAATGAATGCTAAGTAAAGAGGAATATTTACTTCCCTCCATCCACAGACTCTACTGATGTTTATACACTCTCTGTGTATACTGCTGACCTTCTTTGCTGCCAAGGGAGCACTCCTGTCTCATGTACACAGACTACCAATACCCCCAAAATTACTCTGTGGCCTGGAAGTCCCCAGCCACTGCTCTTCCTTCATCCATAAATCCAGCTGTATCTACACAAAGCTGTACATTTTACTTCAATTCTATGACATGCCTTAATAAAGACCAGAGCAGAAGTAAGCTTACACACTTAAATTGGAAATAAATCACTTAAAATGTTGTTGGGAATCGTGATAAAGAAAAATGCAGGTGATGTAAATTGATACTTATGGCAGCTAAGCATGGCTTCAAAACATTTAGCATTCCATTGTTAGCTACAGACATTAATGGGATATTGGTTGCATCTTCATCTCATTCTCTATTAATCTGTTTTAATTAGATACACACAGGTTTAGCATAACTGCACAATTGGTTCTTAACCTCTCTGTGAATCAGACCTTGTGTTATATTAATTTCTGCTGTAATTGAATTCAGGTAAATATCACAAAGTGGTATGACTTCATAGACAATAATGCAGTTATATTAACTTTGAATTTGATGTTTTCCCCTCAGTACATTTTACTGTTAGATATAATTCTTTGTCAATGTTTTTATGTGTATTACATAGAAAAGACTTACTATGCACATGCATATGTATGTGCACATATATAGGAGGAACACCTGTCAAGAGTCAAGCTATATTCTACAACTCCATCTGGAGTTCTGCATTGTCTCAGAATGAAGCTATTACAAGATTGCATAAAAATATATGTCATGGTTTTGCATTATGGCCTTTGGAGAGATGATACCAGAGATGCTTTCTGAAGTGTGCTCTGCTGTTGTTCAGGATTGATGCATTTAAATATGATTTTTTTTAGATATTATTTTATTCTGACACTTACTCTCCTGTCTAGATTTTTGCATTCCTCTGTAAATTATGCTACCTGCAATTCTCCTGCTACAACCTCCTTCTTTTCTCCCAACTGCTTCAAATTGGAAGCCTTCTATTATATTTTTCTTCCCCAGAATGTAAAATCCTGATGTTTGTAGCTTTGTTGACAGATTTACTGAGCTGGAGGATGACCTTGGTGATTGAAGTTATGCTGCAAGTTTTTCATTTTAACAATTATTTTGTAGTTTAGGAAAGTATAGCACAGCTCATACTGTGCACCCAGTATCCTTGTCCCAGGGTTCTATCGATTCTTTTGTAGTACAAAACAAAATAAAAATGAAGGAGGATGTTGACTGCTCTAGGCTGAAGATATATTTTTATTCACCTTTGTGTAGAGAAAATTCTTTAGCATTTTTCCTTCTTTTATATATTCTTCTTTACCTTTGGGGGATTGTTTGACTAACAAATACTTTTCCCCCACTTTTTGAACATGATCAGGACTTCTCAAGACAGGAACTTTAAAAACTGGTGTGTTGCATAAAATGGTCACCATGCTCTCGTACACACCACGTGCAGAATCTTCCTACCCAGGACACATTTGATGGAGAGGAATTGAGGAAAGTGCTGCCAACCAGCATTTTATTCTCTCTTCATGAGCAACAAAATAAGTTGGCTTAATCATTCAAAATCCATCCTTTTGCAAGTCTGTTGTGATGGTTAAAATTGCCCAGCTACATTGGGTTTCAGGATATGAAGAAAGAAAGTTCAAATATTTTCTTAAGGACTGGATTTTAGCAGGAATCTAAACCTAAATGTTTAGGAGCTGGTATGACAATTAGAGCTATTTCTTCTCTAGAGACAATGATTAATTAGCAGTGTTACTTGGGTCCATGATAGTTGCCTGTTGCTTTGATCAGCATTTATTATGACCTCACTGAGATCTGTGGCAGATCTCACAGCTGATTCTGACCATGTTTTGCTTAAGCTGCACCACTGCTTTATATAGTCACTCTCAGAAAATGAAAAATAAGCTGATGATCCACAAAGCAAGATGGAGCTAGTAGGAAAGTTATAACAAAATCTTCTATTTCTTCAGCATTCAAGAGAGTTACCTGCTTCAGAATAAGCAAAAGCTTACAGAAAACATTTTGTTAGCTTGCTGTGAGCCATCAAAGAGAACTGATTGTTTCTCAGGACAGCCTACAATTACCGATCCCTCTGGATTATCTCCAGTACTATTTAGAAAGACCTTCTTCAGGCAAGACTTCCCAATGTAATTTACAGTCCAGTCTGGCTATCCAGACAGATCTCTGATCTCCTGAGTAATACAGAAAAAAGCCTCTCTGCTTTATTCAGTCCAAATTCTTTTTTGCAGAGACAACTTTTCTTGGGAGTACTGTTAGACTCGGTCTAAAAATTTTTATGTCTTCTCCAGCTAGATTACCAAAACATTCACCATCAATCAAACAGTCCTCCCACCAAGACCTGCAGAACCACAGTGAGCCTATAAAGATCCTGTTAGCCATCTGAGTGCTCTTAGCTATAACAGCAGGTACTGTAGGCAGCTATCAATGTTTATGATTTTCTCTCTAAAAGCATCCAAAACACATCCTACTGTGTGTCCACACCCCCATAAAGTCAGGCCTGAAGGACTTCTTTCCCATTTTGGCATTGCTTCAGCACCATCAGAATTTCCCACTTAGTCCTTGACTCAAAGCATTTACTTATGCTATAAAAGCAGATTTGTCTGTGCTCAATATACATAAATAGCTTATCTTGGGTTGACATATTGTATTTAGAATGCTGCTTAATTATTTTTTTAAATAATTTTTTTATTTCCTGAAAACATTGTCAAAGCTCTATTGCTTGTGCATTGCAGTGCATGAAGATCTAGAAGGCTGGCACTACGTCTCCATCAACATTTTAATGTGGAGAAACCATTTACTCCTACAGCCACATAGGACTAATTCTGTGAATGCTTTACTTCTTGCATTTAAGTAAACAGAAGAAAAGTCTACAAATTATGTGGCCATGCAAATAATATGATTTGTTTGTTCATGCTGATTTCATTAATTTTTAATGTGCATTTTGTTGAAAATACTCCATTAACTCTACCAAACTAGAAACCTAATGTCCAAGAATACAAATAAATGTGATTTGTTAAGTGGATATGTATTTAAATTAAAAATTAACCATGAGAAAGTACAGTTTCTTTCTGTTCTTTCAGTTCTGTCGCCTGGTAGAAAAATTAATTACACCATTGATATGATTCACTAACCTAGGGAAAAACGCAGGCAAAGGGAACTTGATGTTTAGCAATTTCACCAAAATTGAGCACATAGTGAAATGATTTGCAAGGCCAAGCAAAATATCCAGAGAATAACAGAGGATGAGCTTTACTGAAGAGCAGAGCATGCAATCCTTGTGTTTCAGCACTGTACCAAGCAATCATTCTATTATTTGGCCAGATCAAGACTGAGATGTTGCACCCTATCTGAATTAGCAGCAAACATCCCACAACATCTTCCTGCACACACGTTGGATGCTTTGAGGTGAACATCCTGTCTGAAGATACTGAGAACAACTACTGGGGTACTCAGTGTGCTTAAAACTTCTTTTAACCTGATGAAGTATATATAGCTTCTAATTTGTCTGGAGTTTATTTAAGGCTTTCTAGAAATAACATTGCAAAATACCAGTGTAGGATGTTTCATTACACACATAGCAAACAACATTATCATTACCATCATCATCATCAGGTGCCTGAAGTCCATGTGTACTGAGACAGATTTAATTACGGAAAGGAAGAGCTACTTATTAACAGAAACCAAAAAAGACAGAATTAAACTCTTCCAACTCTCCCTTTTTTACAAAAGTAAGGCAAAGTCCTTACTGTCTCCAAGTCTTCTCTTTTTTTCATGTTCTTTGTAACTTTACCACTCTTCTAAGAAGATGTTTTTATAGTAGCTGCTTCTTTCCTCTTTCTTTAGATTTCTAACCTACCAGTTCACCTGTATAGGATCTTGGTGACATGGAATGTTCTCTGAAATGTAGGGCCTTTTTTAAAAAAAGTATTTCAAAGTAACTGCATAGCAATGTCTCCAGCTGGACAATCACTGATGGAAAACTACTGTTCTAGAGCTCAGTCTTAAAAAGAAAACTTTAAAAAAAAAAAAGCTTATTCTTAAACAAATTGTGCAGCTCATGACATTCACAAAGTTGCCATTATTATTTTCATAGCACCTCTCCTTAAATAATAAAGATGCCATGAGAAGAAAACCCTCAGAATAAGCAAAGTGCAATTACAGAGTGAAATAACTAAAAGGCAAGTATAAACAGAGGCAGAGGGCACACCAGAGAGAAAGGAAAAGCTTTTCTAATTATATATGGAAAGGAAAAAGAGAGAAATATACAAAGATATTCTGGATTATTGAACAGATTTGCTGCAGCATTTTGGTTTATACTGATTTTTTCCTGAGCACAAAAGGAAAGATACATTACATACAGCATAATCCTGGGCATGTGCAGTGTTCAAATAAAAAGTCACCATGATCTCACAACCTGCAGTTGGAGGAATTCAACTATTATTGTTGTGTAGAGAGGAAAAAGGGCTGGCCAAATTTTGACATAGATTGAAACATTAATATCTTACCCTGATGTTGATAGTTTTCTTTTTGCACATTTGTATGTCACCTTCTTCCAAAAATTAATATCTGTACACTTAGAAGAAAATAACCCCCATAGGTAACTTTGAATTGAAATGAAAATTATACAAATGTAACTGAAAACAGAAGAAGAAATATTTGAACATCGTTATTAGGGAAATAACACTTATCTTTCTGTCAGTAAGTCTCATCCATATGGATGCATCTTTAAGTGGCTAAATTTTCTCTCAGAGTTTAAGGAACCCAAGTATGTGTTCATCCCTTGCATGATGCCAGTCATTAAGTTCACCCATAAATCTGGTGGTATGTAGAACTGACAAACTATCTACTCTTTCCCTGGTTCCATCACGAATTACTGTCAAATCTACTTTCTTGCACTTCGAGAGGAGTTGAAATATACAAGAAGTACAAAAAATAGCCAGGAAAAAAATAGTCCATAGAAAAAATGAGCATTACATGGTGAGTTTTCCCTGAGTAGCAGCCAAGCCCACAGAGCCACTCACTCACTCACTCACTCATTCACTCACTTCACTCCCCACCTTCCAGCAGAACTAGGGAGAAAATAGGAAGAACAAGAGGAAGATTGTGATTCAAAATAAACCACTCAGAAGTTACTATAATAAGCAAAGCAGACTTGGCTTGGGAAATTTAACTTAATTTACAATATGCAATTACTATTTCATGTATTGGGAAACAAAATGATAAACATTTAATATCAAGGGCTGCAATGGGTATGTCTGCTCTAGTGCAGGCTTGTCCATGGGCTTCAGTCATCTTGGGGGTGTCCCTGCTTCAGCAAAAAGCACGTCCTGCTCTCCTGGACTTTCTGTAATTTCTGAAACATGATTTCACTGCATCACTGCAAACTTCTCTGATGGCTTCAGAGGCAATTTCAACTCCACTGTTGGACTGAGTTGCACTGTTGTCCTGCTGTGGGTCCATTTAGAGGTCTGGAATTGGCTGTATCTGGACCAGAGCAGCCCCTGACTTTCTCCTTCAGAGCTCAGGCATTAGGATCCCCACCCAAACAGGTCTTTTAGCAACATGCTTACAGAGCATAAGGTTCTGTGAAGAAAGCATGGTTCCATGCTTTTGGAAACCAGTTCGTTTGCTTGTGAAAAGGGCATGGCATCTCTTATGAGACCAATGTTCTTCTTAATAATAAAGTTGAACCACAGGGTACAGCCTGCCAGAACATGAGTCTCAGCTCATTTAGTTTTGAACAAAGCTTCATGCAGGCAACTGTTCTTCAGCAGTGGTCCTGTAGCCCATGAGGACCTGAACATAAGCAGAGGAGTTGAGTGTTAATGGAACTGGAGACACAATGTACTCTGCAGATCACAAGAGCTGGCCTGACTGCCAGACAGGCCTGGTTAGTCTGGCTGGCACCAGCAGTGAGGTGGCCTTTGTTCCCCTCTAGTATTAAGACAACCTACAGCTATGTTCAATCTGCCATTGATCTGAAGGTTATGAAGTTCAATGCAAAGCTGTTGATGAAGATTGAAGCCTGTTACTGACAGGAAACAGGTATAGCCAGTGTCATTAGGATGAGTAAATGCATAGTTATACAAATGAATGGTATTTCTGCATCAGTTATGCTATCAGAATTGCTCTATGCCAAGCCATGGGTAGGTATTCATTAATGCACTGGAGACACAAAGCACATTCCATTGGCTAAAATGAGTTTCAGCGCAAAGGTAAAGTGCAGGACCCATTTTTCCAAGAAGCTGAGAGATCATAAATGATTAGCAGATGCAATAATTAACAGCGTTAGCTCTTTAGGACCACAATCAAACATTCACTCAAGCCTTGAGGATCCACTGAGTCGGTGCAGTTAGTGCAGAACAGACTGTGCAATGAGTGCTGCATGGGGAGTTTGATCAGCAGCCTGTTTCTTACTCCTGGGCTCCAAAGGAGCAGGAGGAGCAACGGTACTCACTCTTTTGGTACGGGTTCAGATCAGTGTATGCCATTGACAGACATTTTTGTTTTGTCCACATGTTAGTGGGGAAAAGCCTAAGAGGAAACTCCTTAGAAAATCAGCTTCAGAGTAGCTAATTTTAGAGTAATTGGCTTCACAAAAGTGATGAGAAGCAAACTTCTTTATTAAAGATTACAAAGGCTTATAAGACCAAGGATTTAAAAACTGAATTCCATCAAAATGCATATTTTAAGTAGTTGATACTGAAACTATGCATAGGAATTTTATTACCTTTCTGTGAAGCTTCAGCTCAAGTTATTCTCCACCTAAAATTTTGTCCTCAAAATAAATAAAAAGTCTCCCGTACTTTGCAGAATCAACGTAAAATGTTTTTTAAAGGATGTGGCATGTTGGTAAATGCATGTGATTTGAATTTTTTACATACTTAACAGGAGTTTTTCTTAATAAGCACTTTTCCATAGAATGAAAATGTTTAGAAAAAAATTAACCAGGAAGACCATGGAATAAAATTAACAACATTTGTCTAAATAATTTATTACAGGGAGGGAAAACCTAGCTTAAGATTTAGAGGATTGAACCCACCTTTACTGTGCCAATGAAAAGAATAAACACAAAATAAGAATATCAATACTATGGCTCAGAAAGCAGAATTTGGTCCACAGCTCCACTGCCTGTTAGGTTTTTTTTGTCCATGACACACATTCTTGAGGTGAGATGACTTTATTCCAATTTTGGGACATTTTAGAATCACTTCTTACTTTCTACAAGCATGAGCTTGGCAGGTGCAAAGCAGAAAAGAATAAGCTCAAAGACCTATTCTCTGCTACCAGGCACGAAACTTCACAAGAGACACCAGACTTAGGAACGCCAGATGCCTGTCTAAATAATTGACAACTACAATGAAGTGAGGGCAAAAGTCATTGCCAACCAGACTATATTTAAAACTGCTAACCTGAGAAGGATTCATAGTCTAAAGAATGTGTCTGAGATTCATCTCAAAAACCCTGCTGTGTGTTTCCAAGTTCAGTCATCGGCTGTGGAACAACTTGAAGTGAGAGATTTACTGAGCCAGATACTGGGCAAAACTGGCTATATGGAAAGTTACACTGTACTAATGAAAACACAGTATCCTATGTCACATGATGGCAAAGCTGAAATAGAAACCATCTGCAGTCACACAAAACTTCTAGCTGGACTTACACATGGAAAGGAATTAGTGTCACTTTTATTTGAGGTTGTGATTTACTCAGAAATCAATCAAGAGCAAGATTAGCTGAGGATGTTATGTTAAATTACAGTCAATACATACACAGATGGAACAAGACCACAGGATCCAAAGGGTCTGGTGGTTGTGTGCCAAACTGCTCAATGGGCACCAAATTCAGGGGCCCAATTCTTCCCATGGTGAGTATGCCCTGCTCCTGCCAAAGCTTGTGGGAGCAGCATGTCTACACTGGAAGGCAGAGCATTTGACAAAGATATATTTCTGCAAAGAAATCTTTCTTGTGTTATTTACAAGTATTGTTTGGTACTGTGTTTTTTGTATTGTTTTGGGGTTTGTTGTTGTTGTTTTGGTTTTTTTAAATAAGCCTGCAAAGCTGCAGAATGTTGAGAAAAGAGATACTGAATGAAATCCTGATTTCACTAAAGTCATTGGGAAAATTCCTATTGACTTCCCCAGGGTCATCTTCACTTTACAGTACAGTCCCTTGTATATTCTTGCTTGGTGACACCCAAATAAAATGTGCTTTGCTTACAAATCAAAGTATTTTTTTATAAACTGTTAGCTCTTTCAGCTCAGCATGGTAGATGAAATACAAGCTGTGCTCTTCTCTGCATCTCCTATTATTACCTGTCATAAAGAATCCACAATTAGGGTTTAGCTGGCAATTTTGCTGCTGATACACAAGGCAGATAAAAATCCAGATTGTTTTTCCAAATCTATTTTAGCTCCACATTACTGATACAATAGATTGTGGTGGTGAAACAGTAAGCAAATATTTACCTTGACCTACACTGCCAGGTAAGACGCCCAATGAAATAGGTGGGATGGACTCCTGCACAGTAGAAAATTAATATACTCCACAATGTTGCTGTCACTGAATTTTTAAAATCTTCCATTTGGTTTACTGCAGCAGCTATTCCAGTGTACTAGATCTTGTCAGACATTTTTGAATTGGGACAGCAGGATCAAATCTTTGAGAGCAGACACCAGTTCCTGCAGACACACACAGGAAGAAGCTGAAAAAATAAAGTATTTTTTCAAACAAATGTGAATTTTAGGATGAAAGAGCAGTATTCAGTACCACAGTATTAGTATTTCCAAAATACCACAGTAATCTGTTGAAAGACTTTTACCTACTATGGAGAGGGAAATGGATGATGAGAGAGAACGAGTAGGAATGAGAAGGGAACAAGATATGATGCTCTGAGTATGAAGAAGGACTATTTTCTGGACTATTTTCTCTTTTGCAGATTGACCAGTGGAGCAGGAAATATCTTGTACCTGACTTGGGATTTTAAGTAAGGCAATTTCTTTTTGTGCGGAAAACTAGTTTTCAAGTTGTATGAAGAACAGACAAACCAGTTGGCCTAAACCTTAATCTCTATAGCTGTGGAACAAAACTAGTATGACAACTTGTGGAGGGTGTGAGAAACCTCTTTTTTTTTGAAAGACATTTCTTTTTTTGGAAGAAATGCTTCTAAATTGATTTCTGTCCTGTAGGAACAAAGTTAAAATATTTTCCTTTGTCACAGAACAGCAGCATCAAGTTAATATAATATAGAGAGTAATTTCACATTGAGCCACAAAAAAAAATTGAAAACAAAAAAAGATTAACAGGAAATAAAGCAAATATGTAATATTTTTTAATTAAAAATGTTACAAAAAATAAAGTACTTCCTATGTAGTCTATATTTTGGCAAAGGAATGGTTCTCTTAAAATTGTTTGACCCTAGCTATTTATAGACATTGTTTGTTCTCCTCTTGCTTCTTTTTGCATTACTGTTCAAATAATTTCAAATTGTGATTTATGCTTGTATGGCAACACAAGGGGTTGAAGCCAGTGACATCTATTAAAATAGCCTGTGTCATAGATTATGCTGCATTTCCCTCATCCGGAGGCATTTTCCTGTGATCTCTTTGAATTAATTTAATTTGAAAAATTTGGTTCTGGACTTAAAGTACAATGAATAATAGTCATTTGTTTTGGAAACTGAAAAACAAGAAATAACTTCAATCCTTTTTGTTAACATACTAATTGTTTTGTTTATTTAAATTAAGAAAACTGTATGCCCACAAACATGCTATGAATTCTCAGGACTATGCAGCATTTTCTCTCCCCAGCAGCAAAGATTAATAAAATATAATCTGTAATTAGTTTCTTTTAACACACTTTTGTAAATGGAGAACAAAGAAATTTAAACCAAAAGGCACTAATTTATTTCCAAATAAGGAAAATCTACTTTAGTGTTTCTCCAGTTAGTTGAAGACCTTACTGTCTTGAAACAAGAGGGGAAGTCAGGGACATGGCCTGTCCTCAAGAGCCCAGGTGGTTCTCGTGAAGCATCTCACAAGGAAACCCTAAAGCCTAAACAGTTGAGGGCCTTCCTTTTAATGAGGATACTCTCCTACTGACAGGCTCTGGGCTGAAGCATCACCATGTCTGTCCGTAACCACACAATATTGTGCCTTAGGCTGGCATGACAGCCAAATCCTACTGATTCAGACCTGGAGTGACAACACTGACTGCTTTCTTCCCTGACAACAAACGGCACTGGAGTGAGGCACAGTGCTGACACATAACAAGAACCAGCCTCTGAGAAAGGGCATGCTCTAAAACAAATCAGACAAAAGGAAAAGCACAAGGATTATTTCTGTTGTACAAATGGGAAACGCTATTTTCAGGGAACAACAGATTCTTATTTAATAGACTCAAAACTTAATGGGAAGCAAATATTCTGATTCTAATATATACTTAAATCTCCTTATGCTGCTCTGGAAACATAGGTGTTTTACATGAGCATGTGGTGCAGAAATTACTTACCTCATCACAGAAGCATTTCCCCTTATTTTTACGTCTATTGATGGCCCACTAATTTCAGCTGCATATTCCTGATTCATAGTTACATAAGAGAATAGGAAGTATATCCAGATGAGGCTTTTTTCTTATTTAACTTTAAATATTACTATGAATTTCGCTTGGTATATCACTACCCTTGTAGATTTTAATCTGGTGAATGTTTTCTGGTTTGGGGGGTTTCTTTCCAAGTTGTGATGCCCTGGGTTGTTTTTTGTTTGTTTGTGGGTTTTGAAAATTAATATAGAAATATATTATATATTACATATAATAATTTACCTGTGTTTGCAAACTAAGGAAGATCTCAGTAAAGTGTTTGTTTAGATTGTTTCAAGTTGGTTGATATATTTAAATTATCTGGTTTATATATTTAAATTATTTGAATGCTTAACCACGGCTGTGGTACTTTTCTCTGTGGAAATTTTCCTTCTAAATCAGTAGCCAGAAAGAGGAACATTAAATAACTAGAAGCAATGATAAAACAAGTATAATATAAAAAGAACATCATCTGTAAAAACCTGATTTTTTCTTATATCCTCCAAATTCCCTATCCTCGTTTGTAATCTGTATCTACAGTGCGTGGAACCATAAATAAATTATGAATGACAGGACAATCTTCCAGGGGTGACAATTTTCCCCAAGGCATTATAGCTCTGAGAAACAGCTGACAAATAAAAAGTTGTGTCTGGTGTGGTAGGAACTGGTAAATTTAGAAACCTCAATTATTCTGGAGTTAAATATGGGTGAGGATGTTTTTATTAATGTCTATTCCTACAGGGTAGATTTTTGGGTGATAATTCACCGGTTCAGCTCCACCAGATTTAAAATAGAATAATGCACTCAGTGATTAATATGAAGCTTATTTAAGTCTGTAAATGACAAAAATTTATCTTTTTGATTTATGTTAAGTTGCATTTGACCACAATAACTAGGAACCGAATAAAACATGCTTATTTAAACAATATTTTATCTTTTCCTTCCAATTCCCAAATATCATGTAATAAGCAGAAATCTATGCTGTTATTTCTAGAGTGCTATTGGAGGGAGATGAGGTAGCATGGCAAGAGGAAACACATGTTTTCTGTTTATTATATTGAAGTAGCCTCTCTTTCTTTCTTTCTTTCTTCAAAATTTTTTTTTCATAAAAGCTTTTTCAAAAATTTTTTTTCAGAGAAGTTTTCTGAGCTGTCACCATTTTTATGTAGGCTTCTTACAGGCATGATGAAATTTACATTATTTTTAAACTTTAATCTTAAAAATAACTTTAAGGTATTTTTATTAATTGTACATACATTTAACATCGAGTTTTCAGAAGAAAAATATTGTTTTAGAGGCATTTCCTTTAGATTGAGACTTAATTTTTGAGAAAAGTATACAGTTCAAAGATGTAAAAAAAAAAATTATTGTTGATACGCTTGGAAGAAAAGTCTCATATTGAATGTACTAAAAGGGAAACATTCTCAAATGGTTGGCATAAAAATAGTTTCCACTTATTTTTTATGGTAGTTAAAAGAGTCAAAATATGTAAAGCATGATCAGTGATGTCTATGAGTATGGTTTTAGACAGAGAGTTTGGAACAAATCTGAGGGAAATCACACTTTCACAAGAGGCAGTCTGTTCAATCCCAATGGAACAAGAAATGCAAAAACCAAACAGTTCTGGTGTAATAGAGATGGCTGAGATTACCTAAGGAAGTGCAATTCCTTCCCTTCTGAAGCTCTGGTGAGCCTTCTCTCTCTCAGTAGCACAGTCCCAGCTCCAAAAGGAAATGTCAGACCCATGAAAATAACCTGCTCCCTTCCAGCAGAGACATGAGATAATTGGTGAAGGTCTTTTAAATACACATTTCTTAGGTTACCATTGTCTTATTTAACAATGTTTTGATTTTCTCTACACACACACACACAAACCAACCCTTGAAAATTATTATGCAGAAATCAGCAATTTTTAAAGTAGTTTAATTATCATATATAATAGACAATGCCAAAAAAGGTATTAGGAATATATATTGGAGAATGACCTTTGAATCAGAAACCAAAAGAGCTCTGTGCTCACTTTTTCAAGCTAGAAAGCACCAAGCAGAAGTGAAAATACTACCGTAATACAACCGTTAGAAATTATTACAAAATCAGTCTTTCCTATTAGTTAGAACTCACTGTTCTGGTTGGGAAGGTATCAGATCTTTTTGATTGCTCAACTACAGTAATTGCTGCCAGATGGATCCAATTTTAAGATCATTATTTGTAATCCTTCCTGTGCCCTCAGTACTTTATCTTGAAACAATTGCAATTAATATGTTCCTCAGGAGTTTTTTGCTGAGATACATTCTTTTCTTGCTCACCCAAGATAAAACACTACTAAATTAATCATTGAACAATTTAGCTAAGGAACATAGCTTTGTTGATGTGCTGTTGTTTTTAACATTTAATTAGAGGGAGTCAGAGAGCTGATTAGCTGATACTGTACTCAGTATGATAGCACAGATCATTAAGAGTCAGATGCAAACCAAAGCTCACTGTCTTGTCTCACCGTGTGCAGAGTACTTACCTGAATAAGCAGACCTCTCCTGGCATGAAGCATGTCAGTACTTAGGTGAAAGGAGGTTTTGCCTATAAAACCTGGTATTGCCAGATCTGTTTGTGATCTGACCAAAACATGTGGAAACCAAATGCACCAAGGGCAACCAGCAGCCCGGAGGTATGTCTCGAAGGATGTTTCCTTCAGATATACTTGCTTCTCAGAGCTGTAAGGCCAGAATTCTAATTCATAATATTATATCTGTAGCATGTATTCTTATAAAGTCCAGATGTGACTTTACCAAGTGAAAAGAAGATTCAGGGTAACTATGGCTTCTTCCCGCTGTTAGCGTTGGTCAGTTCTGCATGAGCCCCTAATTCCCTGACACTGATGTGACTGGACAACTTTTCCAGCCAAACTGGGTCTGCTGCTGCTAAACTGTCAGCAATCTGCAGATATTACTGGCAAAAAAATAATCTGAGCTTTATAGATGGACTTTAGGTAACAGGACTTCAGTCTAGTAATATACCCTGTGTTTTTTCAGCTGTAAAAATTGTTTGTAAATGTTGACCAATGAATAGCCATAACCCAGTGATACCAATTTAACTTACAATTCATTCAGTTGTAAGATTTTAATTAACTAGACAAGGAATTGGGTCAGACTACAGATCTTCCAAAAAACCATGTGTTACAGTAACTAACAATTTGCTGTACGTAGTCCAAGAAAAACCATGAATTCCAGGCATGTTGACAAATCACTCTTTCAACTCTGTGCCCTCTGAGCTTACTATTTTGGACTCTTTCTTCACTTTCTTCATAAAGCGTGTTTCTAATAAAAATTCTTATTACAGTTTGGCAGAGTAAAGGAGATGATGGAGGCATGTACAGTTCAAGGAAAATCTTTTTGTTAACTATTAATTCCTATTTTTGCTTAACATTGAAACAATGTGAATAATTAAACTTTAGTCCCTAAATACTTCATTTTTGATTTTAGACTGCTAAGGAGCTTATTTTTTCTGTGCTCTACCTTGGACACAAAAATTGCAACAATTGTTTTGCAAAAAACAATGCCACAAAAGAAAACCTCTTCTCAAGTGACAGCTCAGATGCTCCAATGGTCAAGGGCTTTTTTCAACACAATGTATCTCATTACTAGAAAAAAATTACTCAGAGGGAGATAAATTCAGATCTAATTAAAAGCGCTGCTGAAGGAGACAAAAAACACACTCCTAATTCAACAGAAAAACTGTCCTGAGAGGCTTCAGATTAGGGCCCTTAACAGGGTTCTTGCCAGCTGTTATCTCTTTCATGACTCATCCAAAAAGTATGAGCAGGCAACAGCTGGAGCTTGGACTCTGCCTTTTTCTACTGGATGCCAAAAATTGGAGCAGACACCAGTCCTGAGGTTCTCAAGTGCTAGCTTCTGAGTTGGCACTATTCCTGGTCACTGTAGCAGCACAAATTCCTTTCATGCAGGAGTTATGTGGTCTGTCAGGCCACCTAACATGTGCAGGTCTGTTCTAGCCCTCATTCAGGCTGTGCTCCCATTTAGGCAAATGTGAGCTTTGGGAATCTACATGATGGAAGCCATAATGACTCTGACTCAGCAAAGCATATTCAGTGAATATTTAGCTGTACATGTGTTAGGTTCACCCTCATTCAGAAAAGTATTATTCATAAGGTGAAATCTGAACTCATTTCAGTGCCGTACTGTATGAAGGCTGATATTCCTAAGACACCTTCTAACCTTACTACTTGAAAGTGCTTCAGGACTCTAAAATACAATGGCAGATCTACAATATACTGAGGCGTTAGTTAGACACTCGTTTCACAGCATTTTAGGTTTGAAAATGCTTTATTACAGTCTCAATTATCAGCAAATATTTTGACTGCATTCACAGAAGAATTTAATTAAATCTTGATTTAATGGGCTTCTCTGGAATATGAAACTTACCCCAAAAAGGGAAGGCCAGACAGTGAAAGATGGCAGAATGTCAGATTATGTAAATCATATAATTCAAAGCACAGGTTAATTTACTATCCTGAAGAGACTGTTTTATACATTCTGTTTATATAGCAAGACAATAATGATGTTATCTCATTTTTGCTTTGTTTTGAACATCCAAGGTTAATCACAAAGTCGCAGAATAGTCTGAGCTGGAAGGGACCCACAAGTCCAACTCTTAAGTGAATGGCCCATACAGGGATCTAACCTGCAACCTTGGTGTTATTAGCACCTTGCTCTGACCAACTGACATAATAAAACAAAAAGAACGTAACTAAGTCAAGATTTTTCCTGGTCGTTGCATAGAATAAATTATTTAGATTAAAGATTTATGTTCCTTTTTTATTTTGGATCTGTTTTTCCAAACAGCAGAGTAAATTGGAGGAGACTCTTGCCAGAAGTGATGACATGAATGTCACTTGAAAACTACTCAGTTCATTGCAGGGGACAAGATGAAAATGAGATGTGTTCAGAAGATGTGAGATATCTGCAGCATAGCTAGGAACTGTAACTGGAACTTTTGTATGCTCACACCTAGTATGGCAGTGCATTACTGAAAAGTGCAATTTTTTCATGGTTGCAGGCAGGTTGCAGAAATGATCTGAACAAAATGCTCACTGTCTTGGTAGATTTAGTAATTCTTGAGTACAGCACAAGAAGGCAGGCCATGGCAATGGCTTTTCTCTTTGCCAAGCTGCTATGTGCTGATCCTCTAAAACTGACCATGCTGATCCTCTGTAACACCTCTCCATGGGTCCACAATTTCAGAAGGGGAGCTATGAGATGTACTATAGAGCTGTGGCATAACTTTCTGCAACTGTACAAAGTAAGAGTGAGAACGAAATTTTGTGCCAAGCACTCTTAGATTATGTCATCAAATTCTTTTGTGTGTGTGCCAATGCCTTAATGCTTGATCAAGGAAAAACAGTTGTGACCTAACAAGCTTAACAGTCACTTCAGTTACACAGATCCTAGCTCTACTGGGCCCAAACTACTCATTCAGCAGAAAGTTTGCCTGTGTATTGAACTTTGAACAGACAAAATCAATAACATTCCCTTATCTTCTCCTGTATAAGTTTTACATGGGGTTTTCTTCCCATTTTAGAACACCAACACATACTAATTTAGCTTATGAACAAACTAAGGAGTAAAATTTACTAAGAGTTGATTCTGCACAAAAAAAAAGGAAAAGAAAAAAAAGAAAAAAAAAAAGAAGGAATGCTCTAAAGGCTGTTTTGCACACATTTCTATAGATAGGATGCAATAGATACAGCTGGTTTTAAAATGAAATCAATAGGCAACTCTTCATAGAATCCAAGGCAGTGTGTAACCCCAAACACTTAAAAGCTGTTTGTCAGAGTACTGGTTTTCCTTGGTTTTGCTTCAGTCACACTGAATTGAAGAGATTCAGGTGACAAAAGAGTGTAAAGAAATGGAATCTGCAGAGTTAGTTGAAAGCATAAGGTACTTGTGAAAAGAAGAGGATTTGCAAGCTGCCCTTGAAGCTGAATTTTTCAATTTCCCAGAGAACATCCTGGTAGAAGTCACTTGGTCTATGTCAAATAGTCCAAGATAGCACAACTGATATGCCTTGGTGCTGATTAGAAAATAAATCCATAAGGTAAAAGAGTAATCCAGCTTCCGAGACCACTGAAAGTTAGGTTTATTTGTCCAGAACTGCTACCTTATACCTGCATATTAGTAACACCAATATTTAGGGAGTATCTCCCCTCTTAGGGTGCACCAGCTTGTTTCTCATCGTCTAAGTAGCCACAGGATGGTGTACACTTTCAATTTTATTCAGTTTCCTAGGCTGAATTAGATTCAGTGGCCTGAGTTCTGATTTAATGCTATAGGCCCAGTTCTTATTCATAATAAAAATCTTTAAAGTATTGTTTTAGACACACATGGAATTAGGAAATCAATAAACTGAACCACTTGAACACAGTGTATTCAGCTATGAATACATGTTCAAAAGGGTTACACAAAATTGGTAATTTCCAATGGAGAGGCTATAACCTTCTTAGGGTGTCTTGGTCGTCAGAGACATGTAAAAGGGACTAAGTATAAATGAATCTTTGTGCTCTGATTTCTACTTCTTCATTGCCAGTACTATGTCATCCAATTACCCTTCATCCTGCTGTGTGACTAGAATTTTTTTAGTCATGAACCATTTTTAAAGTCTCCAATGACAAAAAAGAGAGACAAAAAAGTTTTCCTTCAAAGTCAAGAAGAATAAGATTGATGTCTTTTGTTCACAAATCCAACAGTTTAAATTAAAAGATCCAAAGTCCTCATGACTCTAATTAATTTTACTTTGGAGATGGGATTTTAGTATTTAACTTTCTGCAGTTATAATGAAAACTTGCCTGCATATTGAATGATTTTTCCTTTTTTTTCCCTTTTTTCCCCTTTCATCACAATATTTTTGTTATTAGAATCACAAATACAGGAAACATTTCAAAACCAGCCAGTTGAGACAGCAAGCAGTTGAATAACTTAATGTTGCAAAGATGTAAGCATATGCTGAAATGTATGCATGAATAGTCCCATGTGTAAAGTTAATTGTCTAGATTAGCACATAATGATGATGCAGCACCATAGTATAAATAAACACAAGTTTATACATGGACAAAGACTGTATATTTTCATTTTAAAAAGGTAGTGATTAGAACTTTACATTCCCTTCCTGTCTTTATTTGAAAGGGTGCTCTTCCTGAGCAGTCATTAACTCTGGCTGAGGTCTTGCTTAGCTCTTCATCTCTCTGTAGCCTGCTGGTTAGAAAGCAGGCACCCAGGCCACTTCCTCTCCTGCTGTTGGACTCCAGTTTTATATATCTGTTTTATTAACTGTTTCATGAAGTGATCTCCATCTAGGGCATACATTTCACAAGGTCTCTTTCCTTCCATCTTTCTGACAGCTTATTATGACTGAAGTGGAAATGTTACATAAAACAAGCTGTTTATGGAAATCTTATTTCTGTCACATGAGCTCTATTCTGATGTGACAGGCTCTCTATCTGGCTGCAAGTATTAAATATATTAATTACATCTGCCATTATGCAATTCTCCTCTTATCACCACTGGATTTTAAAGACCTGGTAGAATATACTCTGAGCAGTAAAATCATTGCACCTTAGCACACTTCAGCGTTTATAACAATCTGACATAATAAGGATACTGTCATTGCAGAAACACCTTCCTACACCCATGTGGGTACTTGAAAATCTGTGCTTTCTCCATCCTCCTACATAAATATAGTAGCTTAGAAACTTTTATGCTGTGCCTTGATTTTTAATGATAAGGGATGTCAGGTACCATTTAAAACATAAGAGATGAAAAGGGGCAATTCAGCATTAACTATAACAGCTTTCTGATAGATGTAGTCAACTGCTCTGCTTCTGTGAAGTAGGAAAAGTGTGAGAAAATAGGAAACAGATAAAGTTTTAAACTAGAAAGCATTAAGATCCTGTCTTAGGACCTCTTACTCTTGGATACCTAAAAAGCATAAACACCATAAGGTGACAGACTTTGATGCCAGTCTATCTCCACTCACCGCAATTCAGTATTGAAGATTTCTACAAATGAGAACTAAACTCTGGCCTGTAATGGTGGATGCAATCTTCTCAAGTGTATATAATACTTATTCTCAAAACACGAGATGGGTTGTGAAGTCCAAAGAAAAATATTCAGTCAGGACCTTGCTAATGTTATGCTCTTGCTACCAAGTTGCACCATGAAATACTGGACAAGTCTAGACTGCCATTCTGGATTCTGACATCTGAGTGTAGGATTTATATACATGTTAAGAATTGCAGATTTTTTGATAAAAGGAAAGATTTCATATAAGAATAAAAAAATAGCACATGTATAGAGGAAATAATTAACTCCTGCAGGATGCCAATATTTTTGGCACAGATTTGGGAGATATAATTATGTAGTTCTTTAGCCCTCTTGTTAAGGTAAATATCCAAATGTTGGTGATCCATATTTAGGAAAGCCAAGGTGCTGGATTGAGTGTCTGGATTGAGTGTCTCTTGTGTTGTGCAACACATCTGGATTGTAAAACTGTAGTCAGAGTGGCAAAACGTTCTCTGTATCTCAGGCAGAGTAATCAAGATCGGTACCAAGCAATCCAGTGTGGCTCAAGTAGCAGCCCTGAATCTCTTGTTCTATTTTGCTTTATTGCCTATTTGTTTTGGGACTAATACGCTTCTGGTCACTGCAAGTTACAGGAATGGCTACAGAAGTTGCCTATTTTGGCAGTAGGATTTTGCAGAAGACCAGAGTTTGCAGTGGTGAGACACAGCATACTACAGCCCTTTAACTAATACAACAGGAAGACAGGCTTCGTCCTCAATTTTGACAGCAGCACCTGGGAGGAGGGAGGCCTGCGGACCCCACACTCCGAGAAGGGTCATCTCTCCGGCGTCCGCCTGCGTCTGCCATCGGCTCCCGCGTCCCACCGCCAGCCCGGCCGGCGCGGGACGGCGGAGGTGTGCGAGCGACGTGCCGGGGGAGGACCGGGGAAGGTGCCGTGCCTTGTGGCCCTGGGGCGGGGCTGCCGTGCGCCTTGCCCGTGCATTGAGTCTGGAGTCATACATAAGTATAGCCGGGCTGGGCTCGCCACACTCCTCTACCCCCCGCCNCGCCCGCCGGCCGCGGATGCGCCGCTCCGCCCCGGTTGCCGGCGAAGGAAGAAAAGTTTGGGGGCGACTTAGGGCCGCGGGAGCGCCCGAGGAGGAGCAGGAGGATGCGCGGTTTCCCCGGCTGATCGGGAAGGAAGGATGACCGAGGGAGGATGTGCACCAGCAGCCAGATCATCGGGAGCCTCCTGGTGCTCTCCGTGCTGGAGATAGGGTTAGGGGTGTCCAGCGTGGCCGTGGGGGCGGTCAGTTTCAGCCTGGTCCTCACAGAGCAAAAACCTCAGCTGGGAGACTCTTCTCCGGTATGGAGCGGGGTGTGTGTACGTTAGCCATTTCACTCTCTCTTTAACTCTTTATGGTGATGATCAGACCGTGCGAAGGCATCCCCTTTTTCCTTCCCTTCCCTTCCCTTCCCTCCCGCGAGTGCATGTTGCGCCAACCGCGCCGGGTTCATTTTCGATGTGCTTGGGGTACGGTCTGCAGAGTCGTGGGGCGAGGGGGAGGCACGGCGGGGACAGATGTGTGTGTTGGGCGGGGGGAGACCTCTTCTTTCTCGCTGCTTTCCGTTTTTCGGTATTGCTGTGAGCAATTGAACTTTCTCTGAACCCCTTCTCACACCTGGGAAAGCCCGATGCTTCGGGTGAAACCCGGGCCACAGCTTACGGTCTTTATATTGACTGTGAGTTTTGCTTTTTAAAATGAACAGCTCTGTCCATGATGAGGAGACTGTCAAAAGGTGCTTTAAATTAATGTCAAGGGTATGCCAGCTGAGTCCTGAGCTTTTGGAGGAAAAATAGAAAGAGGCATTGGGAAGGAGAAGGAGAAAAATGTTCTCATGTACTGGGCACCCTGAGCTTCTCGTAAAATGAACAAAAAAATATGAAAACCCAGTAATGGGTTAATAGAAGCAGCATGGTCATATCACAGAGCATTTCTCACTTCCCAAAAATGTTTCTTATTTTTCCAGTTTGAGATATGCATGTTTCTAGGAAGACTTTTCCTCCAAATGGTTATTTATATTTATTAAACAAAGAATAGGAAATGTTGAATATTCATTCTAAACATGAGTGGGCATTTTCGAAGTCCAAAGCTGGTTTTGGCCAGTTTCTATTGTACAGCAGTATTTCTGAAAGGATTGTTTGCTTTGCTTCAGATAACATGATAAATGTAAAACACTCTTGATTATTCACTAGCATAACCTCCTTTCATTTATAGATTCATTCAGACAAAGTACTTCATGTAATATTCTCACCGTCAATAATTATTCATTATTGACAGCAGTGATAAATATTTTTGGCAGTATATAAACACACAGATAATTCTGCACTGCAGAACAGGTAGGTGAGAAATGAAAATGAAGACTAGATCAGACAGGTAATGATATTACCAAAATCACTTCAAAAAGGAAGGTTTCTGATCATGGTTAATGAAGAAAAAAACCCTTAAAACCATGTGTCTATCTGAAGATTTAATGGTAAAGATCAATTTCCTGTGTTTCACTGAGGTCAAAGAGCTTTGATCAGTCAGTGGGATCAGTATTTTATGCAGTGATTGCATTTTTGACAATGCTATCACAGCTGATATCATTTCATGACGATGCAGATTTCCTGCATAACTGCCTCATCCATTTTTATGCTGTTACCCCAGAGTTTGTACTAGGCATAGATTAAGATTCTATTATATTAGATGTTGGCTTCCAAGGACATTATAATTGTAGTAAGAGACAGATACAGTGTAAAAGGGTGTAAGTAAGTATGAAGAAAAAAACAAACCAAAACTGAGTGGTATAACAGGTGGTTGCATTAACACACCAGCAGTCTGGCTGATTTAGAGCTGTTCATTGGTAGAGTTTTAGAGAGGAATAAGACAGAGAACAGTAAAGGGGTTTTGGAAACGTTTATAGGAAATTATTCTCATATGTGAGTGCAGAGGCATGGAAGGTAACCCAAAGGGACTTGTCTGCAAATGTAACAAGTGGGCAAAGGATGCCCACAACCAGAGCCAGCAGAGGCTGACATCAAGTGCTGGGAACTGAGCAAAAACTGCAGGTTGAATAGACAGAGAGAGGCCTCAAAGAAAATGCAAAGTGGAAGCAAGAAGCTTATGTTTCATGTAGCAGAAGAAATGAGAAAATCAAAGTGATGTGCAGAGTGGGGTGACATGTTTCTAAAGGCTGACTTACTTTTCCTTGAACTAAAGATCTGTGGTTTCAGTTGTCACCATTATACCACTCTTTTTGTACGACTCCAGCAGTTCAAACTGTTAGGTTGCATTCTTCTGACTAGGGGACTAGCAGGTGAGGCAGGCAGGCCAAGAAAGGGGCCAGAGATTTACCATTCTCCAGGGGTAAATATTTTCAAATTTAAACAACTGGACAAAGGTTTGTTTGGACAATCCTCAGGACTGTCCTGCATACGCCTCCTTTCTGCTCACTGTAGTTTACGCTGAGCTTGTGTTGCCTGTATTAAAGGATAAGTCTTGCATAAAATGTTATTTTTTTTCCAATTCACGCTCTTGAATCAGGGTTTTCCTTTGAGAAGTGAACACTAAGGAAGACAAGGGAAGGTTAAAGAAAAACTAATTCTTTGACATGTTAAGATACAAAACACTTAAGTTGAACAGTGTCATTCCTCCTGTTGCAATTTACTTGGAAATGCACAGAAAACCTTTGACCCTCTTCTATCCTTTTATGTGGGTGGAACTCAGCAGAGACCCAAGTTCATAAGGAAGTAGATGAAGATAGCATCACCATGGAAACCTTAACCTGAATTCCTAAAATTTGGGCATCTTAAAAATCATGCACATTCTATCTTCTATACTTCAAGCCTCCTTATGAGGCTTTGCACTTGATGAACATTAGCTTTTCTATTAAAAAAGTTGTTCTTATTGTTCACTGCCTCCATTCAGACAGAAGATTTACTAACATACCTAATTTTAACCATGTGAATTCCATCCATAGCATTATGGATACAAGTGAAGTTTAGCATGGGCTGAAGTACCCTGATCATTGCATTATGTGTAAGCAAGCCAGGGAAAGTAGACTACACCAGAATGAAGAAATTGAAAGCCTAGGCAATGTCTGTAGCAAAAAATACATAAAAATGGGGAAAAAGAAGTTCCAAATCTGTTGTTCTCATTGGAGTTGAATTGGATTAAGCTAGTACGAGTTGCTTTAAAAGTAGCCATAAGAAAACAACTGAAGGTGTGACTGTCTTCTCAAATTATCTAGAGCATGTAGAGACAACTATTCAGTTTACATCATCACCAATCTGTTCTTTTTAAAATAGGCCATGGCTGTTAAATTGCAAAAAAATGCTAAAACAAAAACAAACCCACAATAAAACCAGTCCCAAATACCCTAAAGTTCACACGTTGTTGATTTCTGAATTTTCTTTCTGTTTGTTATGTTTGTATTGGGATAAACTATTCTCCAGGATGTAATCAGTGTCTCCCAGATTTCTTTGTTTCCCAGAAACTGAGGGATATTTCTGAAATCCACCATTCCAATTCGGTTATGTGGCATACTATAGAATAATTCAACCAATGAGAATGCTGAACCACTAACAATAACATAGTAAGAATGACAGCATCCATAGCAAAGGCTTTTGCACAAACAACAAAAGTCAGAAGATAATCAACCAAAAAGTATTCACAGATTTTTTTTTTAATGGTCACACACTTCTCCATCTATATTTAGAACATAGTGGTTTCATCATGATCACTGTGAGTAGTGAATAGATATTCACACACACACATACATGTGTATGGCTCTAATCCTCATTTATACTGCAGTGGTGAATAAATCCTTGCTGTAAATGAGTCTCCCTCACAGAGAGAGAGAATGAGAGACAAAAGCCACATCTTTAGACTTTTAGACAAATATGCCATCTATCTTGATATGGGAGAGAGATGCCCAATGATTCACTTATGGCTATGCCTCTCAAGAATAATCATTTCTTCCTTTATAAAGGCAAATATCTGAATGCATTTAAGAGATTTGCACTTTCTGTATGTTGGTCTGTTTGCCTGTCTTTAGATAGAGGCAGAATTATTGTTTCCATGATTTGTGATTTTATCACAGTGGAAGTCTGCCTGCCCATTAAAAATCTGCAGTTGGCTACAGAAATTTGTTCCAAGTTGGCACTTGAAATATTTGATTTAAATTACTTTTTTTTTTTTTTTTTTAAATCCAAGATTTGAAGGAAAAGAAAAACTGTCAGTCTGTATGGACTTTCCCAGAGCAAGAAAACCTTTTTTAGACTGTTAAATCAATGCTGGTGGCCTAAAATTTTAAACCACTAAATTTTACATCTAGATTTTACTGTTGCCAAGTTTCCTTTGGAAAGAAGAGTCAAACTTTTTTTTTTTTTTTTTCCCCCCCAAAAACAGCACTTAAAAAATCACATTATTGTTTAGCATGCAGACAAAATGCAGATGTGATCCTATTTTATTTTAACATATGCATTCCATTTTCATCAAACTGACCATATTTCTGTCTGGCTCCTGCCTGTGATGAAATGAATCACAGGACTTTCAGTGAGTTCAGTAAAAGCTGGAAAGAGTTCTGTACCTATAGATGGGGAAGGACATACCAAGGGTGGAAGCTTCTTGCCTGCATGGAGCCAGGATAACTCAATGAATTCGGCTGAGGTCTTTCAGTAGGTTTTCTCTGTCATTTGGAGACTCCAGAAGCACAAACCAACCAGGAAGATGGTCCATCTAGTTCTTGGGTTGTATCTAGAGGATCTGTTGAATATAGACTGACTTAAGCATATGCTTAAATGTTTTACTATGATAAGACTTTAGTTCACCTGCAGGGAATAATAATCTTTCATTTATTACTTTTTTGAGATATAAGCAGTCACATTCTAAACAAAATACTCCATACAAAACAAACAAAAAAGCATTATTTTTATTTGTTATTCTGATAGGCTCTAAACAAACAAAAAGCAAACATTTTTATTTTGCACTGAGAATTTAAGTATTTTTAGAGGTGGATGGAGGTTTTTGAATCACTGATGTCAGGTAAATTTTCAAATTCAGAAACACACTGCTTAATTTCCTTGATTGTTTCTAAAAAACATTTCCCATTTTTAAAGCATCTCTGTAGGTCTATAACTAGATGAGTGGAAACACTAATCAGAGGGACTGGGATGGAATTTAAACTGCTTGCATATGGCTTGAATCAGTGGGAAGTGGAGCAGCACCTGATCTGATAAGAGCCAGTCACACACTGCCAGACAAGGTATTGGCTCAGATTAGACACGATTTAACACTATGCTTCAGTTATAATAGAGCCTCCCCTCTCAGCATGACAGATTTGGTGGGATGCAAGGTTGGGTTTTGGCAATGCTGTTGCCTCTGGTTCTGTGTCTGGATGCCTTTCAGCCAACTAGACATTCCTGTTCCCACCATCACTTGCATGGGACAACAACATCATTAGAAGTTTCCATCCCCCTTTTGCGAAAGATTATTGTTTCTCTGTGGAGCTAATAGGCAAACCTAGTACCTAGGCTTGATCTTCTTGCCTGTTTTAATTTTTATTTAATGTCTTTGTTTTGATGAGCATATTCTGTGCCCTTTTTGTCTGTGCTGAGAAAATTTAATCCTTGTTCTGAAATACTGCTTTGAATAAGAGCTACAATTAGACATATCTCTTCTGCTTAGTTCATCCATTAGGGATTTCAGCTTTTTCCTCATTTGGATGGAGTTGAAACAACATTATTAAATAGAATCTTTCTTTCTTTACATTACTGATTTCAAATTCCTGGTTATTGTCCTAGAAGTCACATGCTTATGCAGCCTTAGTGTAAAACACAGAATTTTCTAGTTTACTACCTGACAAGGATAGATAAAAATAAAGCTGTTAATTCTGTTTTGATGGTTTAGTCTTCCAAGTAGAGTGTCATTTGAATAGGTATGATACACTTGCATTTTCACTACATTATATTCCATTTTGGAATAATGTCCCTTCCTTTGTTTCATCAGATACATATGGATGACCCATAGAGGACTTTCCATGCAGTGTATACAGTTTAGCTGTCTTTTTTGTCATGAACAATGACTAGGGATCAAGCTGTCCTTATATTCAACAGGTTTTCTCTACTATTTTGTTCAGCTTGTGTCCAGGAAATTTTTCTATGTGCAGTTTTTATTTTTTCAAGGGACCATTGATTTTGCCTTTTCAAAACATAAGACAGAAAGGTTTCTTAGCTTCAAGATGTTAAATAAAAATGTTCCTTTTCTTCTGCATGGTGGAAAGAAACAAATCTTTGGCTTCCTGCAGATTAACTAAAAATGAATCTTTTTTTCAGACTACCAGGAACAAAGTAGCCATTTTCCAGAAGGAAGTGAAAGAAGCCAAGTCTTTTGCTACAGAAAATATGAAATAGGGATGGATCCAAACCACAGAACTTGAATATAAATTGAGATTTTAGCCTTCTTACCAAAATTTATGGGGTTTTGGATCTGAGGTTTTGTTTCAAGGCAATATTCAATATAAAGTAAATTAAAGCAGTCTCAAACATTCCCCTTTTCTGGGAGGTCTTTGGGGTTCTTTTCCAAAGTTCAACAGACAAAAAGAGACATTTTCCAATATGCATATGGAACATTAGCAGGTACAGCTGCAGTGTGAATGACAAACACTCCACAGACAGACACTACAGCATCACACTGCAATCACACTGGTGCTATCAGAGTGACTCTGACTTTGGTGGGTCCACGGTGAATCATCAGTGAAAGTGGGGTTGAGACACTCAATCTCTAAGTAGCTTTTGTGCTTTGTAGTATCTTTCTTTGGATTTTTTACCATTCACCCAAGAGGGGTTATACCCCTGTCTATTACTTGATGATACATTCTCAAAAACTCATAGAATCACAGAATCATACAATAAGGATTGGAAGGGACTTTAAAAATCATCTAGTCCCAACTTTCCTTACCATGGGCAGGAACACCTCCTACTAGACCAGGTTGCTTAGGGCCTTGAATAACCTGGCCTTGAACATTGCCAGGATTTTGTCATCCACAGCCTCTCTGGGCAGCCTGTTCCAGTGCCTCATCACCTTCCCAGTAATGAATCTTCTCCTAATATCTGGTCTAAATTTCCCCTCTTCCAGTTACCTCTTTACTCCTTGTTCTGTAAGTCCAGTTCCTGATGAAGAGTCTCTCTCCAGCTTCCCAGATATTGGAAGGTTGCTATGAGGTCTCCACTCAAACACAATGATCCTTGTGGGTCACTTCCAACTCAGAATATTCTGTCAATCTGTGAATCTCTGAACCTTCTCTTCTTCCAGGCTGAACAGCCCAAACTTTCTCCACCTACCTTCTTAGGGGAGGTGTTCCTGCCCTCTTACCAACTTCCTGGCCCTTCTCTGAACTTACACCAACAATTTCAATACATGACTTCTCTGCTTGTCCTGACACAAAACATCATGTATGTATAGGAGGTATGGATAAGTCTGCAACCAAAAGTAACCCTATAATCAATAGGGTCTGGGTGTAATTGGCAATCTATGTAGGTTTTTAAGTGAGCCTTTCAGTCTTTTAGCATTTTATGATTTTTTTTAAATTATGAATAATAATTAAAATGGAAGTCCAATGATGAGACATCTGTTTAAAAAAGTTCCAGCTGAAGTTCCCCTTCTGGCTTCCAGGGAATTTTGTAGCACTTATTAACTTAGCTTATCCTTAATTAAATATTTTAGCCTGATTCTCTGCATGAGTAGTGAACACTTCAACAGCTGAGCATTCTTTACAAGAAGCTTATCCTCAGTAATATATTCCTTTTCCACTCCTGATTTGCTGTATTTTCAGTATAAGTCTGTTTGCCAAGGTTACCTCAGGTAAGTTAGGTTACATGGTTAGAAAATATATGGTTAAAAAATAGAACTACATTTAAAGAGTCCATGAGATTGGCTGGTAAAAATTGATTAAGGATAATCAATGCTCGAGTAGAAAGGAGCAAGTCCTCACCATGACAGTATTAGTTAGTCAAGGGCAAACTGTAGTCCAGACTAGCTCAACAGTTACAAACCAAGTTTTACTGTTATGACATTGACATGAAGTCTTTCAGGATAGCCAAGAACAGAGAGAGAGAGCATGTCAAGACAACAGTGGCTGTATTCCAGTTGGCAGCATTATAAAATAGAAGATTCTAAGTAAAAGACACTTTCAATCTGATTTTTACTGCATCCTTTTTCTGCTACAAAGAGCTAGTGTAGTTTCTCCCATCCACTTTTCACTACTGCTGATCACAACACTGAGACATCATAAATTTTACAAAAAATTCCTATAGCATCATCACCACCAATAAAAAAAAAAAAAGGTCTTAAGTCTCTATGCTATCACAAGGCAGAGAACAGAGTCAATCACATAATATCCCACTGAAATCCTAACCTTTCTAGATGGCTCCACATTGAAAAGCCTGGCTAAAGAAACTCTACATGAGCAGCATTTCTGAGCCATGGGTATTACTAGTACTCTTCACAGAGCATGCTTCCACTGTTTCCAGTGAATCAGCCTTAGAAGAGAGTGGTAAACTTGGCTCATAAGTTTCAAAGCTTTGCATGAGGTATAATTGCGGCTCAAGGTCATCCATTGGTTTTAAGTGCAAAATGCCTGCTGACATAAATAAATATTCATACTGGGTTTTGGGCAAGCCTTTTCTCTATGAATGCAATACACTGTCATCTTTAAAAACACCCCAACCTAAATAACATTAATCCTTTGCTACTGCACAATTGCTTTTCTTCCAAGGTTTTTAACATAATCAGGCACTTGAGTGCATTCGGTTTCACAATTTATCTCATAGCCATACAGATTATAAAACTTTGGCATGACCTCAGGATTAAACAGAAGGATGTGGAGGAAGCATGAATATCCAATTCCTGTGAGTTGGAATACAAAGACGTTTTTTAGTTCTTTAACTATGGAACATGTTATTCCTTGCCTATATGTACAAATACAGTAGATGTTGAGAGAGAAAATACATACAGGGTATACATGACACAATACAATATTATAAAATCCTAGAATTTCTCAAGTTGTAAGGGACCCATAAAGATCACCAAGTCCAATTCCATGCTTCTTGCAGGACTACCTAACACTAAATCGTATGGCCAATAGAAGCATCCAGAGTGCTCATTGACCTCTGACAGACTTGGTGCCATGATCCCTTTCCTGGGGAGCCCGTTCCAGTGACTGACCACCCTCTCAGCAAAGATCCTTCCTCTAATGAAACTTCACTCCATTTCCTTGTGCTCTGTCACTGATCATCAAAGAGAGGAGATCAGCACCTCTCCCTCTGCTGTCTGCCTTGAGAAAGGTGTAGACTGTGTAGAGGTTCCTTTCAATCCTATTCAATCACTTCAGGGAGAAAATACATTGTTAATCCACTTTATCAAGTCTGACTGAATAGAACTTAATTACAAAGATGTCTTCAACAAATTTCATTTGAGGTTTCAGCATTTTAAGAAATACAAAACATGACATGTAAAAATCGGAAGCATGCCTTCAGTTGAAGGCAATCTGCAATAGCAGGACTGGGAGTGAAACCCCAAAACTTCACAGAAAGCCTGAGTGGACACTTACAAAGCAGATGTGATGAGCTGAAATCTTCTTCTGCCTGTGGGAAAGGTGCAGAGGGAGCATTGCCCCTGGTGATTTGTTTTGTTTTATTGTTATTCCACTCAGTGGGTTCTAGCAGCAATTACCAGTTGTGTGTTCTGGTATGTCCTGAGCCTTTCAGCACCGTGTTCCACATGACCCAGCCCTCTCCATAATCAGATTGGTACTAAATTCACATCCCATGCTTAGTGTAAAGGTAAATAATATACAAAATTTATCCATATTCATTATGGGGAACTGTTTTCATGGGTCTTTTTACTCAAAGTAAAAAGATACCTAAAGGCTTATACTTACCTATACACATGAACTACTTTTGTTAGAGGGAGATAAACTATGAGTTAAAGCAACTCCTCAACTGAAATAGTGAAGTTGCAAAATTTTAGAGTGTAAGTAAGAAGTACCTGCAATATATTACACAGACCCTGAATGCTGTATAGAAACTCTCAGGTTTTTGGTTGGTTTGTTTTTTTAATTACTTATATAACAGCCAGGTCTTTTCTATGATTTGATTCTAAATCAGGGTCAAGCAGAGCCTTTTGCTAGAAATACCATCTCAATTCAAAAATAGCGTAGAAAAATCCAGTTTTAAAACTATAAAATTAATTCCCACTGAGGGAGTAGGGTTGGCTTTATTGAAAATAAGTAGCATAGATTTCTTAATTAAGGAATTTATGAGGTATCAAGGAAATCTTTTGACAGTATTGCTGGAGAACGCCCTATTGCTTTCATGCAACTAGTGTAGTTCCTACTGTGACTGCTCCCCTGGGAACTATTAATGGTTTTCCTCATTAAACTTTTCTGTAGGAGGAAAAAGACATCAGATGACATCACTGGTCTTTGACAGAGGTCACTATTAAGCATTATCATCTATTTTTATAAGGTGGTAGGCACTTTTCTGGTTTTGGTAATTCATTTTTGCCTAATGCTTGATGCTACAATTAGAAAATCAGTTTGTGTGAGAGAATGTAATTTAAAAAAAGTACAGATACCTTCATGCTATCTGTTGTGAATTGGGCTATCAAGAGCCTGAAACAGATCTTTCTGCATGCCCAGAGTAGTCACACCAACAGATGTCCTCATATTTACACCTGCACCCACGGACATGATTGAATTATATTCTTGCTCAGAGTTCCACTATCTTGAAGACAACAATCCATATGTGATCCTTCAGTGGTTCAGATGGTAGGTTCAGGGCATTAAGACCCTATGCTATGCTTAGAAGTGGATGATTTGAATCACGGACTAGTAGCTTGCTCAACTTTTCTGAGAGAAAAAGAAAACAGTAAAAAGGCATTTTTATGCTTGCAACACTGGGGACTTTTTTCCCAACTTGTTTACCCAAGCAGGTTAAAGTTCAGATTTTGTTTCTTTTCTCATGAGTTATCATTATCACTCGGATTTCTCATTCCAGTTTCTTATCTGATAAGAGTGTTTATGGTTGAGTTACAACCTCCTGAAACATAAGGTTTGTGACGAAAATACTAACAACTGTAACCATTGCCTAAACTGCGGTCACCACCGCAGCAACACAATGGGATTTGAACTTCATACCTTAAATGATGAAATAATGTTTGGTTTCTTGTTTTTTTGCAGTTCCTGCTTTGTGGCGTATGTGGAATATTGTGTGCCAAAAAAAAATCTGGACTTGTTGTAAGTTTTTCCACTGTATCCATAACACATAAGTATTTGAAAGGCTTACTTATCTAATTTGAACTCTTTACTGGGGGCTTTTTGCATCCAAGGGGTTTTGATAAACAATTAGAAAAATTACAAGTCGGCAATCTAAAAAAAGCAATCAGCACTTTGGAAAGTCGTAAAAAACAAGGCAGTTCTGAAATGGCCTATGTAGGTCATGCTATTTAAGCCACACATCCCTATTTATCCATATCTGGATAAACTTTGATTGGAAATGACTTGACATAGATTTATGTTGAGTCAATAAATGCTTCTCAATAACGTCACTGGACTGCATCTTCTCCCCTTCAAAAACCAGGACTGGCTTGTCATCTCAATAAGGCTGCTGACCAAGCTTTTTTCTAGATATCATAGCTGTTAAGTGTTTAGCAAGTGTTTTTAGGAATCTGAAACACATGTATATAAGTTTGAAAGTGATGGAAGATGTCTCTTCAGGTACAGTCATATTCTGACTGCAGCAAAATGGTGTTATTACTCAACAAGTCACAGCAGAACTCTATATTAAAGACATGATCTTACTTTAAGTGATAATGCCAGTTCTAATTTTCTATCAGCTTGATTATTCTGCCACATACAGAGGGAAGTCAGATAAAACAAGCATAAGTGTGACGAGAATCAAAAGTTCTCTCCAATTCTTTTTTAATATCAATGAGTTATCCTAAACTCTGTTAAAATGACAGTCCCATTTCTTAAAACATGTGTACCATAACCAGTTTCTAAAAGCCATCTGTTCCAGAGGTCTCATGGAATAGTCAGTTGCCAGTGACTGCAATATACATCCTCAATGCCACATTCCTGATGAAATTCTCATCCCATTTCTGTAGAGAAGTAAGGCTCCATAAATTTTTGCTACTACAGTAGATAAGTACAAATATATACAAAGCCATATCGAGAAACATTAAAGACCCATCTAGATCATCATCTGACAGGTCAGTAGTATCAAGGAAAGTGAGTAAGACAATCATTTAACGTTGTCTCCATAAGGTCTTTTGCTCCTGAATCATTTGAAGTTAATGCACATCCTGAATCAGCGTAACATCTTTGCGATTAAAAGCAATAGGAGGTTCTTTTAAAAAGTCTCATTGATTGCAGCCTATTTCACATCTTTCTAAAATTCCTATGAACATTTTAGCCAAGTTAAAATCAACCAAACCAACCAACCAACCATACAGTCACCAAACTGACCTTCTGTAAAGCAACATCACAGATTTCTTTGTTGCTTCTTTTACTTCTTTGACCAGCACATTCACCTTGAACACTTTCAAAGACCCCACAAAAGCTGCAGAAAGCCTCCAACTGCTATCTGACTGAATAAATTATAATTGAGCAGGAGACCCAGTCAGAATGCACACAAAGCAAGAGAGATTTGCTACAAATACATGAGGCATTCATTCCTGAGGCAGGGTGATAAAGTGCACAATAGAAAATTACGACACATTCTGTCATGTTACTGTTTTGCATGAACAGTTGGAAATCACTTTTGTGTTCTAGAAGTCCTATTGAGTAGGTTTTAACTTTACCTACTCATTTTACACAACTTTTTTTTACATGCAACATCAATCTTAACTCTTGTATACCAGAAGGTAATATATTCCCTTGGAGCAATGTGGGAGTTAAGAGAGTTAAAAAGAAGTGTCTGTGCAGTCAATGGTGCTATCAAAGAACTGAACTATGGTTATATCATATTTTATATGCATTAATCCATCTATGAAAAATATTACTGTGACATAACCTCTCTTGTCTCTTCTGACAGATGATACTTTTTTCTGCCTGTTGCATCTGTGGACTAATAGGAGGAATCTTAAATTTTCAATTTCTTCGTGCTCTGACAAAGAAGTCATCTGCTCTCTATTCTTTGCATCTTGCCTCCATGTCTCTTGCATGCATTGGAATTGGTGGTTGCACCCTTTCTTCATGGCTCACTTGTCGGCTAGCCAGCTATGAACAAAGGCGAATGTTCTCAGAAAGGGAACATTCATTGCATCACTCCCATGAAATGGCAGAAAAAGTGAGTTGTATGTCCTCCCTTATTTGTTCTGCTTCTCCTGAAATGTTACTGTATGTGTTAATGTTTACAATTGGCAAGAGATGTATTCAGTTTTCAGTTTTATATGAGACAGAGCTTCTGGAAAATGAAATGCTGCCATTCTGTGTAAGCTTTCACATGTTGCATTAAATGGAGCTATTTTTAGGTACTGTATATTTGCAGTACATCCATTTCAATGAAGTGCATCCATTTTCAACATAATTCCATTGTATAGCTATTCAGGGGCTTAGCTGCTAAATATAGCACTTCCGAAATAATTGGAAGCCTTATTAATATGAATTGTCATGTATTGTACTGTAAAACAAGCACAGAAAGCTTTCTGTAACCACATCATTGCATGCTTCCAGGATTTAATCAATTTCTTCCTCTCCCAAGTACTCAGCTTATAAATTAGGTTATTTAAACAGAAAAGCCACAGTTCACAAACGTAGGTGACTTAACCTAAGCATCTATAAGGGCATATTTAGACATCTAAATGAAACTGGTCCCATTTGCAGCACTGAGCATTTACTTCCTATGTGTATTAACAGGAAGCCTACCAAGGTGTATAGGAACATAATTAGGTACTGAAAATGAAGCTCCCAAAGATGAGCACATAGGATCAAAACAATTAATGGAATGGAATTCTTGAAATCACCTCCTTGACTTAACAGATCTGAGTAATATTTGAGGAGTTAAGTTTTCACTGTAACCTTGTGTTTTGCATTTGGACTTAGTATCTGTCCAATGCCTCTCATCTGAGAAATGAGCAGAAAAAGAACAAAATTTAAGTGGACTGCCCACATAAACCTCCACGTGCAAGTTTGCATTACTATTAAATTCAAGAGTCTGTTGTCTACTGAAATGTCTGAAGAGCAGAGCAAGGATTAGTTCGCTCAGACTGTAGAATTGTTTTCAGATTCCCTGAAAAAACATGATACAGCACTTAAAAATGACTTGTCACTATTCTTTGGTTTATTAACTGAGATGAGATTCCAAGTAGAAATATAAACTGAATTAATCTTAGATGATGTTTGAAATGTATTTTAAAAAGAGGATGTTTGAAATGTTTTAAAAAGATGTTTTAAACACATTTTAAAAAGTTAAATAGTAGAGGTCACAACAGTAACATAAAGCAGGGTGATAAAATCAACAGATGAGATACATTTCTCCATCTCATTTTAAAATGAAGAAGAATTGTGATGAGCTATTAGGCAAAAAATGATGGTCTTGCTGATGGAAGGCTAGATATCAACTTTCAGAGAGCTTCTTGCCTCAATAAAGACAAAGACGGGAGAAAAGAAGAGAGGGAAAGGAAGAAGAAACAGCCTGGAAAGAAAAAAAACCTTTCAAAATAAAAAAAGCCACCAACCCTATTAATTTGGGGTGAGGATGATCATGTGTAACAGTAGTTCACTGCCTACTTTCCTGGCCTGTTGACCTACTGAGCTTTTTGACACTTAGCCTGGACTGCCAGTGTACACTTACATTGGGTGAAGGGCCATGATATACGTGCTGAGCAGCCCTATTGCACACAGTCAGCAGATCTGGGATGTGTCCCACTGATGGCAGACTTCCTGCATGTCTGCTGTAGAGCCAAGTATGCATGTACACATGGCCTGACTTGGACTTCTTAGACCCATAGACTGCTGATGGCAGGGTTGAGTACACTAGCTCATGGCATGCCCCCAAAAGATAATGAAGTCTACATAAAACTTACATTAAATTAGACCCTGATTTAGAAAACAGCTTAGAAGTGTTTTTTATATAAGACTACATTGTATATTTATACTGATATACAGTAATGTAGACATGTACTGCATGTGCCTTTGTTTGTGCTATATTTATTGTATAATTGTTATATTTATATTAGAGATTGAGGGGTATTGAAATAACCGACCTGCCCAGCTGTCCGGTGATTCCCCCGACACCAGAGTTACCTCCAAGGTACGCTGAACACTAGGGAGCGACCATGTTGTTATGTCACTTCAGGAAGGGCCACCTCTACGAGGAAGTCATAGTTTCAGCTAATCAAAGTTGGCTGATGCTGTGATGTCACTCTGAGGCAGGAATGGTGCTTCCAGGTAGTGACATAACTCTACGTGGTGAACGCTGCAATCTGGAAGTAAGTTGAGTATTTAAAATATTCACCCTAGATACAGGCATCCAAATACTCTTATTTGGATGTAGCCACCATTGAATCACTATGCTTCTAATCTGTGTGTTCCTTCATTCCCTGAATTCAGCAACCTTTTTTAAATTAACTTTTTTTTTTTAATAGAAATATTGGGAAAAATAAGTGGGTTTTGATATTTTCTGAAACTATGGTGATATTCTAATAGCTGATATCTGCAGATGATTCAGGTGATGAAGCTGACAAAAGGAAGCTCATGAGTAGCCTTCTGACAGATCATTACTATCAAAATATGGCTGACTGATAGTTACTATTAAATGGCTTTGGTATTCTTGGTCTCTTTCCCAGGTGACAGATATCTTCAGTGTAGATCCAACAAAGGCTTTAGGCACCCACAAATAAGCAAATTATAGTGCTAGACAACCCCCAAACTGGGATCCATAGTCCAATATTAGGCATGCATGTTCCTCTTCAATATGTGAGGAGAATGAGGCACAATACCAAAACATCTAACATCATCATCTGCAAATGCAGACTTGGGTGGTAGAAAATACTCAAAATTAGTTCCCACCTGATCTTCTCTGAAACTTATGCTTGATTCAGGAGTATTAATTGGCAAGGCTACTTGGTCTGATGACCCTAAGCTCTCATTATAGAGAACAATAGAACATCCCTTCTTTCAAAAACTGTGAAGGGAACAATTAAGTCCTGTGATTTGCTTTAAAATGTAGCTGGTAACACCTGAGAAAGGAGACATCAGTGCTTTTTAACTTTATGTCACCCTGATGGTAGTCTGGTCTCTGCTTGCCAAATATGGTAGATTAAAAGAAGAGAGAGACAGAGTAAGACTTAGTAATAAAGACCAGGTTGTATAATTTTCTACTCTTTGCCATGAATCTCAGCTACTATGCTATAGAGTTGGACTCTTTCTTTCTGTCTTTATCTCTGTCTAGCCCAATGAATGTTGCTTCACTTTTTTTACAGAAGCTTCCACAGGAAGTGGGACAAACAAATCCCTTTCATTCCACATTTTCTCCAAGTCTAGCTAGGAGGAAGAAGAGGTGAATTTAATCTTTCCATGCAGAGAAGAGCCTCTGGTCACCATGCAACTATTTTAGAACTAGTCCAACACTGGCACCTCCACCACATCTACCCGAAATTTGGAAATACCCCAAGCTGCATTTTTATCTGTACCCATTCCTCTTGCCATAGCTGAATGTTCCCTGTCATTGGACATAAGCAGCAGATCACTTATTTCTGCATCCAGATTCAATCTGGTATGAAATAGGCCTGGGATTGCTCAGAATAAGGTAGTTCTGACCATAAACTCAATGTGGCTTTGCAGTCTTGAAGATCAGGGAACTGTTTAATTAATGTAGCCATCTCTATCTATGCTTAGACAGCTGCTAAGGGGGCATTGTTTGGATTTCAATTTGAGAACTAGAAAATCTATCTCGGAGCAAATCTTGGTTTCGGTGCTGTAGGATTCTGACTCATGAGCCGGTCAGCTCACTCTGGGATGACTCACCTGCCACTGGAGAAGCAATCCCTGAAACTGCTGAAAATTGTAGACTAGCATATTAAGGGAAAACTAAAATAAGTGCCATCCCAAGGGAAAACAAGCAGTTAAAACCCTTAGATCCTGTTTGGATCTAAATCTACTTTCCAAATGTCTATTTCAGCAAGCATTGAATGGCATCTGTTTGTAGCATGTCAGCACAGACAGAGGTTTGAATGGAAACAGACACTTAACTACCATTTTATTCTTTTGTAGATCAGCACACAAGCTTGAGTTGATGCAATTTCAAAGGACAACATCACAACCTTGTACAGATGCCATCAATGCTGTATATGTGGTCTGAGTGTAATGTCCAACTCAATCACTATCAATGAGTCTATCAGCTTTCAAATGTACCTAATTTATGTAGGAAATATTTTTTAATAATGAGTTTTATCCAGCTAAATAAAAATGTTAAGTGTTTCTGAATGTTTGAAATTCTGAATTTGTTCAAATTTCGTCACAACCTTAGATAACTGAATTTTGAACACCTTACAATAATTCTAATTTTAATTAATGTTTTCTATTCTTCTTCTAGGAAATGACAGACAACCTAAGCAATGGTGGCCCACATCTGATTTATAATGGAAGTGTATATTAAGAAATTTTTAAAAATTCCATGGAAGGAAGTGGTTTTAGAATTTTCTTCAGGAAAAAAAAATAGACTCCAAGAAATTAAGAAAATGAAACTATCTTAGCTTTATGGCTCAAATGTCACAACTGCAGACCAGCACAGTTGCAATTCCCTTTTAGAACTATGTTCAAAATTTGTCTCCTAAACATTTTGCGGATATACAATATTTATTCACTTCCTGGCTACTCTCTTTCAGTTTTTTGTCTGAATAATCCTTCTGAATTGTGATAGTATTTGAAATAAACTTCGCAAGACTCTTACTCTCATGAAGACTCAAAAATCAGAAAAAAATAAACTGAACTGCATTTAGGCCACTCAAAAAAGAAGGCAGAGGAAGAATGGCTCAGGGGAATCTTCTTCTCTCCACTTAGCAGCATCTGGTGTAATATGATGGCTTCAGATCATGGCATGGCACAGCAACACATCTGCACAGTCCTTCTCCTCACATTTTGAATGCATCCTGCCTCAGTTTTCCCAGTAGATCAGATCAAAAGAGTGCAAACTCCTCTTCTAAAAAGCTCCCATTTCACATCCAGAGTGTAAATGAACAGTGTGCTGAAAACAACACCGATGTCTTTGTTTTGAAAGACAGAATGCTCTAAGAATGCCATAAATCAAAACCTCAATAATGCCTTGTTGTAAAGAAATTGTAAATATTTCCAATTTGTGAATGAGGTATATTTCGTAATTTGTTCATAAAAGATGACAAATAAAATGAAATCCAAACCAGAGGTTTTAGAGAGATCTTTTGGGTTTTTTTCTTGTTAGAAAGATCTTGCAAAGCTGAACTGTCATGCTTGCTGTTTAGCACAATATCTTGAAAAGTTTCTAAAAGAGTGAAGTAAGCTCAGAAAGAAGAAAAATGAAGGCTGAACAGAGTCATGGTCAAGGTCAGAAGTTACTGGCAATTCTCCACACCAACAATAACGTTTGGGGGTATGTTAAAGCAGCAAGTATGCAGCTTTAACTGACCTCAAACTTTATTGCAGAACCTATTCATTTGTACAGCCATGAAAAATGGAAGATATCATCTGTAACAGAACATTTACAGCATAATATTAATATAAAATATTAATATAAAATCATTTGTACTTTACATAGTGAGTCTATGACTTTGCAGTATTGCTCAGCACAGAAACATGAATTTCAGAAGTCAACATCACTGATGACTGGCAACATTTGGTGATTCATACCCATGTTCCCAGGGTATGAATAGGTATGAATAGAACAGGTATGAATAGAACACTATTAATGTACAAACCGCTCCATAAAAACCTCTATAAATTATATTAAATTGTTTTGTGAATCTATATGGCATAAAATAATCTTTAAATTGACTATCTTAGAATTTTTGAAGTCTGTAAGGCATTTTCCCATCTAATTACAACATCTTCACTGCAATTTAAGTCTCTCACTTAAATTCCAAGCTAAGTAGTTGGATGTCTAAGCTTATGAGTCAAAAACCAGTCCACCTTATAAGGCTTCTCTTCACTTACTGTCCCAAAGAGTTTATGAATTTTCTCAGAGGCCCTGATAAATTAGTATTTATTACATATCTTAGAAATTGCTAATGAGACTGTTCAGGTTCATAAAGAATACAGATACTGTCATAGCAAAATAACTAGATGTTAAGGTATCTCTGCTCAAGGAGGTGCTCCCCTTTCCAGGTACTCTTAGTTTTTAAACTGTCCCCTTCACTACATTACCAATTGTTTGTGCTCTTTATGGGTGCCATTGTCCCTTCAGTTTGATACTCCTCTTCCTTTGCAGCAGGAACCATGAGATAAATCTGTCCCTAATACGTGCCCCTTATGGGTGCATTTTGCAGCTCCAGACACAACCTGCCAAGGCAGGACCATGGTATAAATGGGTGCAGGGATTCACATATGTTGAAAATGCACATTGAACATACAACTTGGGGAGGCAGTTCTGTAACATTCCTTTCCTCACTACCTCAGGAAAAAAAAAAAAAAAGCCCTTATCGAATAAAATCAAGAGTAAAATCAAAAAATTACTCAAAAATCACCTTTGGAACTACCTAGCTAAGGTTCATCACTAGCTCCATAGCACAACTATAATATCACAGTTCAGCAGAGTCTCTTATGACATCTCAGGACTAGTAATGGTAGCTTCAGACCCTGGAGCAGTTTGGTGTTGCAGACCAGAATCTGCTCCGGAATGACATGAAAGTACTGATGGTAACACCGCCCAGTTATTTATCACAAACACCTAACTTTCTGGCATGTTAGTGAGAGTATGGGGTAGTGCAGGGAAAGAGGTGATTCTTCTACATCCTACACAGTAGTGCAGTACAACAGCCACTTTGGAAGGGAAAGGAGGATATATTCTCTAAGCTCATAATGTTTGAAACCCTGCTGTAAATCATGAAATACCACCACACCCATTTCTGCTGCATTCACAAAGGTGTTGGAAGGAGAGAAAATAGATCTGGGACCCAAATTCAATTCATTGGGTTTTTTCCGTCTTTTGGTGCCAAGCCTGTAGAATGTAGAAAAACTGGCTGGTCCCTACATAAATAAAAGGCTTGAATATGCAAATCTGGAATTTAAAAGACTTGGGAACAAATGTGACAAAGAGTGCTCCTACTTGAGACATAAAAAGAGGATCAGAATTCTTAAATTCCGAGTAAATTACCACAATATGTGTATGTGGTAGGGGAATTCTGGGAAAAGTTTCCCTTTGTTTAGTGGTTTTGTACCATAATTGCATACAGAATTCAACTGTAATGGAAACATTCTCTGTATGTTTTCATTACTGGTACAGATAAAAGGACATTCATTCCACTTATCCAACTGCATGAAAAACAAAACTTTCACTTTTCAGAATGTGACCAGCCAGTGTAACTACACAAATAGCTTGAAGGCTGGGCACCCAAGTCCTTTTCAATCTAAATAGGGTGAAACATGTATTGTTGTTGACACAGTTGTCTGATTCATGCTGCTGTAAAATTAGATGCTGGCTTAGGTTCTCTCTGAGATTTTCACCTGTTATTTACTAGGTCAAGCAACACTCTTCCTGAAGGAACCTACTTATTGAACTTTGTGCAGAGGACTTAGCTGGCAAGTCCTCAATGTATGTTACAATACCTTAGGCTATATTTTACACTATACTTTGCATTTCACTGAACCTCAGCTGATGAGAAACACACACGTTTTGAATTTACAACAATCACCAGTGCTTATTGCAAACTGTGCAGAAAAGTGCATATAATATGCTTTAAATCTCTGTCTTGCACAATCTTCAACATATATTTGATGTATTAGGGCATATGAATTTCCCTTCAGATGGTCTGGAGAAGTATGAAGAACAGTGAAGCAGGACACATTCAATAGGAAATTGATATACATTAAGCCATAATCACAAACAGTCATGTTTATATCAAAACTTTCCCTGGCCCTGTGATTTTAAGGATACAGTGAAAAGAGACTCTCATGGTTTAAACCATTTTTAATCCTTTCAGATCCCAGTGCCAGGCAGGTTAAGGAGTTAAAAGAAGCCTTTTATAATTAAAAGCTTAGAAATATTTAAAAGCAGGCTGGTATTAGACTACCATATCATTGCAGATATTACTGCCTAATCTTTCTGTCTAAAATGGTTCTACCTAGCTTTCCTTTTCTGTATCAAAGTGACATCTTTAGCTTCACTATAAACCTCGAACATAAAAAACCAACCTGTACAACTAAATCTGTTGTGCATGCATCTGGAGACAGATTTTAAGGAATATTTTTAGAACTTGAACAAGGGCTAACCAGACAGCCTTGGAGTTGCCAGGGGGCACAAAAAAGAAGAAAATAGCAGAATATTTTTGGTAAAACATAATTTGATTGGAGTAAAGATGTTAAACCCATCATAGTTTAGTATCAGCCTGAAGAGCTCTAAACGACCTTGGGAAGCTTGCTCAGAAAGTCCTTTTTACTACTAATTATAAAATTATGAGAATGCAGCTTGGTACTCTGAAGGAATAAAAGGGAACTGGTTGAGATTAATCAGTAGCTGGAATTTCAGCAGAAGGTATATGCCTGAAAGATGTGCTTGGCTATGAAAGTGTTGCTCTGCTACAGAAAGAAGCAGCTTTGACTTGGAGCAAAAAGTCCAGAGTGCTGCACCAGGGTCTCTCTTGCCACCTCTCAACAAAGCAGTCAAAGAAACACTGAAGATACAGCATAGACACACCTACTTCTGCCAGAGAATCAACAAATATAATCTTGATCCTACAAGAATATTAAAATTTAATAGAATTTCATACTGTCTTAGCTTTCTCTCCCCAGTTTCTTGTCAGACAAACAGCCTATTTTACCCATAGGAGTAATGAAGAAAATAAGGAATTATTTTATGTTTTGGAATCTGTCTCCCTGATTTCCATCAATGGATAGACAGTTCCCTTGTGTGAATTTGTTGCAGGCTGGCAAGTTTAACACTGATGCATACACACCTAGGAGCTTAAAATTTTTACACTGTGCCATAAGGAATTCTGCAGAAACCAGATGCAGAGCAAGTCATGGTGAAGCTGAGTTAATGAAGCACCCCTGACCCGAGCTCCTCGGCTAGGCTGGGAGGTGAGGCTGACAAACACGAACACAGAAACACACACACACACACACACACACACACACACGAATGCACTGCTCCTGCACGCTGCAGGTCATGCACAGGAATGCACTGTGTGGCACAGGCACACCTACACCGCTCCAAACGCACACCTAGCTCGGCACAGACAGACCGCTGCTCTCGCTAGCTTTCAAAGCCAGCTGTCAAATAGAGTTGAAAGACTGTGCAGGGATTGCATTCCCATCTGTCAAAAGAAAGATGTTTCCCTTATGCTGAATGGTTTGCTCCAGAGGGAATGACCTTTCTTCCCCCTCTCAGGATACATGTTAGCTTTTTCAGAGTCTGTGCTATGTACTTGAGTCACAACAGCCTCTTGGCAAGTAATGGAGCCAGAATGAGCATCCAACAAAACAGCGTCAAGAATATATAAATATTAATTTGTCGTAATTTCTCTTTCAAGAAAATGTTGCAACAGTCTTAACTCTGTGGTAATTCTATGGCTGCAATGATGAGATTGTGTAGGCACAAAGGAGCCAGTTGCATCTCTGTTGCAAGACTGGAAAATTTGGAAAAAAAACCTCTGAGAAAAAGGGCTTAAGGGTTTAATGATGTTGTGACACATCATACCTTTAATGGCAGACAAAAAAACCCCAAAACACAACACCCAAAATAAAAAACCAAAACAAATCCAAAACCAAAATAAAAAAATCCCACTAATATAATTTTGCTCAATTTATCTTTAAGTTCTTCACTTTCATCGTAACAAATTTTGTGTGTTCAATTTATTCTTTCATGTCATGCACTTGTGACTCCCCAATGCCCTATAGTATTATATTCAATATTTGGTTTGAAAATTCCACAAACAGAAAAAGTATTGAAGGATGTTTGAAAGTAAATGCTCATGCTTTATGAACAAAAGGTAGTATGTTCATGTACCTTGGGGTTCAGCTTCTCAAATGCTAAAATAATGTCTCTTTTGAGGACTGTATTTAAAGATATGCTTAAGAAACTGCTTCCATTGAGAGTAATCCGACTAAGATTTATGTTTAAAGTTAAACCTGGACAACTGTTTCAAACAGGGATTCTTTTGTAACAGCAGACTAACACTCAAGCAAATTCAATGATTAGTACCTATTTTTGTAGTGGTGTCAGTGTGAGAACCAGGGCCTTAACCTGCATTGCCCTGAACACTGCAAAAATAGTAAGTGGATGTGCAGGCACAGAAGCGATCAATCAGAATAAATGAACTTTACAAGTACAGATCTACTGAAGGATAAAAAAAAAGAAAGGGACAAACAAAGGGATTTTTGCTGTTTTCTTCCCACTTTTGCATTAGCACCCAATAGTGAAAAATGCTGATTTCCATCAATCAGTGCAATCACAGCTGCCTTGCCTGCACACTCCTACAAGATAGACTGCACCATCCTTCCCCCTCACAACACCTACATTTATAGTCTGCAATACCTGCAAGCCTTTAAGATGACTCCTTTTAATGGTTTCCTCAAATACACTGCTCTCAACCCCCACAAAAAAGGTTCATGTTTGAACACTGCAGGTTTGTTTGGAAGTATTTACTTTTGATTTCAAGTAAATGTACATTCTGGGGACTTCCATGATATATTTTGGTTCTATCAAGGAATGGAAAAATTACAGATGCCCCCCAGCTTACTGGCAAAGAGAGGACATTCTGTCAAAACAACACATTTTCTTGAGAACTAAGAATTTAATTTAAAGTCTCCATCTTTGATGGCACTCATACCTCTGGCATTTACATTTCCAATGTTTATACTGATGTCTTAAGAACACTTAAGTAGAACATTTATTTGCAAATAAAATTTCATAACTTGGCAGACTCGGGTTCTCTTTATAAATCTAAGAACTATAAATCCTTTTCCATATAAACACATGTATTATTTCCTACCGAAAGTGTGTGACAACCAAAAAGTTGAATTATTCTCAGTCTATAAACCTGCATGAGACATCTCATCCAACATAATGAGTTTGCACAGGCATAATTAAAATATCTAGTAAAGGCAAATAAACAAATAAAAACTATGAACTAGCAGTGACTTGCCAGGAAAATTATACTGTATGTTAGAATAACCCTTAGGTTCATTGGAATGCAGTTGTGGGGGAAAATTCCAGACCTTTTTTCACCATTCTGCTGGTTGAAAATTAACAAAAAGTGAAGAAGACAAAGACACCCCAAGTTGTCTCTTTTGCTGGGATGCACACAGCCCAGCAGTGAGGGGGCTGCTAGGGAGATCAGTTTCTCCTGACTGCAAGTGTCTGTAGAGATGGTTCAAAGATTTGCAACACTAATGTGGGCATCTTGCCTTCTGTTCTGAGACAGAATGAAAACAGAATAAAAATGAAAACAAGATTTAAAAAAACCAAACCAGTGTATTTTTCAAAATGACAACCTCAAGTGCCACATCAACTGCCCCACTGATTGCACTGGGGGTCACTGCAGAAGTGACACTGCTTACTGAGAAAGAGCTCAGTACTGGTTTAGCCAGATTACTTAACTTTTTGGATAGCTCATCAGCAAGAGATTAGGAACAGGCCTCAGCATGGGTTTAAGTGTGCTGGACCCTGTGGCCTCTGGTTTGTAGCTGCCTCCAGCTGGCCAGCCTGGTTGCCACCACCGTGCTGCCCTGGAGGGCACCACACCTGGCTCATCCGGCCAAGGAGAAGGTGGGAGCACTCCAAGGCACACAAGGTCCTCACACCACTTCTCTGGAGTTCCACTGGAGCCTGGCTGTGCTAGTGAACTCCAATTTGACACCAGGTCTGCATTTTCTTAGAAATCCTCCAATGGAAATGGCAAACATGGACTCAAACTGAGAGGAAACACAACTTAGGACTGTGGAATGTTAAATCCTACTGCTGAGTCCAGCATTAAAAGGCATTAGATTCCGATAATCACCAGCTTTGGGCAGCTGCAAACAAGGCCCTGCAAGCCTTGCTCTCAGTGGAATCCAAAGTTTATTTAGATATCTGACCAGTTGTGGAGAAAGGGGTGAGCTTTGGATCTCCAGAGGAAACATTTCTCCTGATCCAGAGCTCAGAATTTTTACCATAAATCAGCAACCTGTTAAAGAACTGGGCACTTAAAAACAGGCTGCCTCAAGAGGACTTCAGGGTCCTACCACCTGAACACACCCAGACAGCAAGAGCCTATTTTGCTCATCCTGAAAGCATCCAAGCTCCCATTCTGATTTCTCAGCAGCTCCCACTGTCTCGCTGAAGGTTACACTGGGAGGCCCTCTTCTGTCGGAAGGAAGCAAGAATGATTTACTGCACAGAGGAGCATGAAAAGCACTGCTCTGGGAACTACTGACTAGGACAGCCAGCTGCAGGCCATGAATTTTGCTGTGGGCTTGTTGAAATTTCTCCCAGGTTTGGGTATTGGGGCTTCCTTCCACCATCACTGCCTAAGCAGAAAAATTTCTCATGCTCTTAAGTGATCTGGGTAAGGGAAAAGAGAATCTGATATGAGAGAGGAACAGAGTGTCCACACTTCATTTTTTTTTTTCCTTTTTTTCACCAGTGTAGGGAACACTAAAATTGTTTCTCACAGAAGAGTCCCGGACACTCGTGTTTTGTTTTGCTTTGGTTGTTGGGTGATTGGTTGTTTTGGGGTTTTGTTTTTGTTATTGGCTGGTTTTGGTTTGGGGGTAGGAGGTTTTCTGGGGGAAGGGGGGAGGTGGTGGTGGTTTCTGGTTGATTGGTTGGGTTCAGGTTTTCTTACTATGACCATGACTTCTGAAATCTTGGGATTTTTACATGGAGAGGGTGGATGTGATGGTGAGCAGTTGAACCAGGTTAATGAGAATGTGACATACTTAACTAAACCATGAACTCAGCAGGAAGTTGAATGAGAACAGAAAATTTTATCTTTAAATTAGGACAACTTGACAACTGCCTAAAAATTATGCTACCTTATCTTTATCCTTGACATCCAGTGACCATTCAATTGATACCTAGCACTGATTCATTCAGAGGTGAGTAACACTCTTAACAGTTTTCAAGATAAGGCATAGCACACTGGAGATTACCTAATCTACTGCAGATGGATTTGCTTGAGCACATAGAGCTTCTGTGTTTAAATGCAGAAATTGACAGTCAAGCTCTTCAGTATCCACTCAAAATAATGACTACTACCCTTTATTTTCCCGAAGGCAGACAGTGCTGCTATTGATAGTCAGAGGCTCAGCTCCTCTAAGAAAATCAATTGTATTACAGACTTTCTGAAGTAGTATACACTACCTGAGAATGGTAGCAGAAAAATAATAAATCTAGAATTGCTTTACACTTAAGTCCTTTTTTTATCCTCATGTTTAAGCAGAGATTTAGGAAGAATTTCTTCATAATTTAAGCACCTTTTCATGTACAAAACACTGATCAAAATAATTAAAAGCTTATCTTTGAGTTATCAAAAAGTATTCCTGAAAAAGGAATCTCAGTGGATCTTGAAAATAAACAGGATAAACAGGAAAATGCTATAATGATTACTCAGCCTCTTTGGCTTGCAATGTGAAAACAGAATCCCCATCAGATTTGAGATTTTTTTTTTTTCATTCTTGTGGGATGGAAACACAAGAATAGCAATTGTTTTGATATTACCCAGGCAAGTTCATATTTGATCCAAAACAAAATCATACACTTAGGAGACTAGAACTAATCACATTTTTTAACTTCAAAAAGAATTGTCTCTCATTTCCATTACATTTGGGGCAAAGGTTTCAACTCTTCCAGTCTATCAATACAAACGCACGTTTAACTGCAGAAGAAAATACAGAAAAAAATCCCCAAGATTAATGTGTTTCCCTGAACACAGTTGATAATAATCTACCTGCTACAGTCTGTAGATAAAATTTTGAAAATATCCACATAACTGAAATCTTTATCCTTGCTTCTAATACTTCTCAAGTGTCAACTCTCCTGAAATTCACTTGCGAAAATCAGACTGCAGTACAGGGGCTTGAAAACAGCCCAGGAGATATAATCAGCTTCTTTCAAATGGATGGTTACTCTGGACCTCTCTTGAATGGCAAACTCCTCAGATCCGGGACCTATTTTCCAGGCCAGAAGGATTAACAGTTTTCCATTTATATATATATAGGAATAGCACTGTGCAAGAAAGGATTAAAGCATAAATGCCTCAATGTTCTTCATTCCATTTATGAATATCTTCACAATTATTTTTGTAACAGGCCTCAGGATATAAGCAGAACTGAAAAGAGAGAGCAGGCTACTACTACTAGAACCAGAAGATTTTTTTGTCTTTTGCAGTAGCTGGAAGAAGTATAGGTATCATAAAACAGGATGACAAAAATACATTTTCTACTCTTAAAATTAATAGCAGCTGACTTTTCTGGAGGCAATCCCCTGTGGATCTTTAATTCCCATCTTTCCTGACAATTTTAAAAATACCAGAGTAAAAGGTTGCTTGAAGTTTCTCAGAGTATAAACTGCAAAATAGCACAGACAGACAGTCAAGAGACACCTCATTTACCCCATTTACACCTGTGCATCCATCTCATCTTAGCATCATTCATCAGAAGCATTCACATTGCTGTAGAAAAGCCTTACTGTTCTTATAGTAAGCACAGGCTGCTTTTGTCCCTTGTTTCTGTGGCAACATCACCTCTTGTTTCTATGAGAAAAGTCACGTTATCATATTGTTTAATCCACTACCTGAACACACTTCACTCGCTGGCTGGAAACACACAGGAGAGTTTCAGCATTAGACCAACAGTCAGACCTTCACAGGTCACGATGTCTCTGCTATTGAAACTATGCCTTCAAGCACAAGTAGATCTGGAGAGGAGCACCACCGTCAGCACAAGGCATCCTACATCAGGCTCCTCATTTCTACAGATATAAGGCCAGGGAGCTACTTGAACACAGGTCTTTCAGTAATATATTTATAGATATTTTATCTCCACAAGAGAGATCAGCAGCCATATCAGCCATTTCCCAGAAGGCAATAACCTACTTAGAGAATCAAACGCCAGAGGCAAATCCAGTCAATCCCCAACTGTTCAAAGATGTCCAGCCCAAGAACAGAATCATAGAATCGTTTGGATAGAAGAGATCTGAAATACTGTCTAGTTCCAACTCCTCCTGCTGTGGGGAGATATTCCTTACATTGGCTCAAAGTCCCATCCAATCTAGCCTTGAACACTTCCAGGGAAGCGACATTCACAACTTTTGTGGGCACCATGTTTCAGTGCCTCATCACCCCAACAAGGAAGAACTCCTTCCTCATGTCTAATCTAAGTTCATCCCTTTTTCATTTGAAGCCATGCCTCCTTTGCTCCACCACTCCATGCCCTTGTAAAAAGTCTCTCTTCAGCTCTCTTGTAGGCTTTAGGCACTGGAAGGTGCTGTAAGGTCTCCCTGGAGTCTTCTCTTCTACAGCCTGAACAACCCGAACTCTCTCAGTCTGTCTTCACAGAGAGGTGTTCCAGCCCTCTGATCATCTTTGTGACCCTCCTCTGGACTCACTCCAACTGCTCCCTGTCCTTACATCATGAATATCACTACAAATCAAGACAAATTATTAGCTGAAACAAATTAACATAATCACTGTCTTATCGCATTTCTTTCCCTTAATGTTTTTCTAAGTCATTTCCTAGCTATTAGGGATTGACCTACTAATTGCTGACAAAACAAAGCAGAGTCTGCACAGTGTAACACCAATTAAATTTTCAGTCAGGCATGTAGTTCCTCGTTCTCTTGGACAACGGCACTTTTCAGTACCAAGGTTTTCGTGTGCCATCTGGTGGACTTTCAGCATTTGGTACATTTTGTTTAAGTACAAATAAAGAGAGTCTTGATACACAAGAGTATCTACCTTCTTTGGCCATTGACAATTTCATCTTATCATCCTGTATTTGCTCAAATTAATGTCTGTCTTACAATAATAACTTAATTCCTTCTCACTTGCAGTCAAATGAGCCTTTACTACCGCAACTGTTTTTAACTTTAGCTAATCCTTTGCACTGATAGATTTTATACGTAATTGAATGGTCACCCTCTCAAAAGTAACTTCCACAAAACTAGCCTAACAGAATTCCAGATATGGGACCATAAGCTGACAGTCCTCAGTGGCATTTAGATGCTTAGCTCTCAATGACCAAACATGTCAGGATTAGTCTCTATTTGACATGAAGGTCAAAGATATTGAAGCAAACCTATTACCACACAACTTCAAAAACAAAACTGAGAGTTTGAGTACTGATTCTTCCTTCTAAGTATGACAGCAAGAACTTTCATTAGAAACACTGTAGGGTTAAAAATGAAAAAGGATAAGCCAACTAAAATATTTGAAAAAAACATCTAAAGCACAAGTTCTGTACTGTATCCAACCTATTCAACTGAGGCATTTCTTCATTTATCCTTTTTATAGAGTGCAAACTGTGGGATAAGGAGCTTGCGATTGAATAAATTTCAAAATGCATGAATTCCTTTGGGCACACAATCCTAAGGGAGAGTGTATTTCCTACTCCAGCACACTGCTGCCAGCATTCTTCCACTCTGCATGAGATGCACTGTATTTTGTCACAGCTAAGACTTCCAGGATTTTAACACTGATACATCATCAATTCAGAAACCTGGATACAAAATGGCAGTGACTGTATGGGTAGAAAAGACCAGCTGAGAGGTGCCGAAGTTGTGGTTGTCACGGAATCTCCTTTTTCGAATCTGGCCTTCCTTTCACAGAGAAGACAAGACAAACCCAGATAAAACAGGAAGAAAAAGAACAGCAGTGACTGCAAATGCAACTTTTGGGTTTGGCCCCCACTGTTACTTGCAACCTGACCTCTAGAGAAAAACAGGCTCAGCACAGTCTTATCAGCCACTGTGGGACTTGGCAAACGTACCAACAGCTGTGCTGTTTTAGACATTGATTTTAGCTGCCTTTTTGGACACAGGCTCACTGCAGTGCTGCTGAAAGGTCAGCTGAGACTCTTTAAGCTGAAAGCCAACATCAAAAAGTGAAAAGATATACAACTAGGGAAGAAGCTAAGAAATGAATATGGGGCTAACAGGATCTAAGTCTTATGGTCCAGATGGTTTTAAAAACTGATCTGTGGCTGGAGGACGTGGCATTTGGATTGAGATTCCTTCCTTCATCCGGGTATCTTTTACAGAGAGGTAGTGATTCCAAGTCATACCATGGGTCTGAAGTCTCCACAAGACTGCAAGAGAACACTGAATTTGGTACAGACAGACCATGCTGCATCAGCAAGCAGTGTGACCTGACAAGTGTTGACTTGCAGAGAAGAACAGCTCAGTGCTGAGGCCAGGTATTTACAGTTAAAGGATTTCAAACAAGCTACTTTGAATTCTCTCTGGCGTACCACACAGACTTGCTGACCATCAGGATTTAAAGTTCATTCTCCTGATTACTTTAGCCTGAAAGGAAATCTGGAAGTCCCAAGAGCACTGTGCAATGAAAACCAGGCAAAGCAGCAGGGACAAATGGAGATTAAATTAAAAAGTACAGACTTGATCACTGTAGGGAATTTCCTGGTGACAGAAGTCTACAGGAATAACCTTGGATAGCTACAGAGCCCTTCTGAGACCATGCTGACCAACCTGACTACAGGGTGAAAGACAGAGGTCCACATTTTTGTTCATGCTGTCTTTCCATCTTATTCTTAGTTTTTAGTTTAAGAGCAAAGGTAGGTTTTTATTATCCTGGATAAAATTGAGTAAAGTCCTTAGTGTGTTATATGTTCATTGCAAACTAAATCCACTCATAAATAAGAATTATAAAACATATATTTCTTTTAGGAATAGAAGTGCATGCAGTTATTGTTTAAGCTCTTTAACCAAGATTGAAAGCACATTGCAGGGTTTAAATATGATCCAAATAGTTGAAATAAAAAATACAATATTTTTTCCAGAAAGCTGAGACCATATAACATAAAATTAATCTCAACAGACATTAAATACCTTGGAGGACTAAAGCCACATAGGAATACAGATTACAGTAGTTCAAGACATTTTCTCTTTCAATTTTGGAGTTTGATATGACATCTGAAAGCCATTTTTACGTCAGTTCTTTCACACTAATCCAACTTTACTTGCAGTAAAGTACTGCAAATTATACCATTTGTTTTACTTGTGAAAGCTAACAATGTCCTGTCTTCACAGTACGTTCAGTCAAAGAAAACTTTTTGGTGACGTAGTACTTGAGTAGCTTCAAAGGCTTTTGCATCACTAAATGTTTTGTGGGGAGTTCAAGGATTTCTGGTATCTGACATAAGGCTTGTTTTCACAAAACAACAGTATGTCTGAGCCCTCCACAGTATAAAAGGAATTTTAACATCTTTAATGAAACCGATACAGCAATTCTTTTTTTAACTCCTCAGGCAGATTCAATCAGTTTGAAAGTGTACATTTACTGTAACAATTTAAGTTGATATAAATGAGATTTAAATCAATGAGAGAACACCTTTCCAATGCTTTGCATGAGTTCAGTGAAATCAGTTTAAAGGAAAATCACACTGTGCCGCTTTGTGTGGATATAAAGTCTGAATGACTTTTCTGGACAAAACCTTCACTAACCAGCCACAAATTCCATCATTTACACATGGACAAAGTTTCTATTTGTAGTACTGCAGCTCACTTTGTAAGTAATTGCCGTGTAGCGTGCACCAGCAACCCTTTTGAGGACTTGTTTGTATTTGTTCTCCTCAGTCTGTGATTACTAAATGCACTTAAACATTTCTCACCATACGCACAAACAGGATCTGGAGTCTAGTAATAGAAGACAAATTCTGTATTCTTAGAATTGCTGTGTATGAGGAACGCCTCTAAGGCAATTTGTCATTGCGTCTTTTGTCTGAATCACAGAACGTCAAATTTAAATGTACAAGGCCACCACACACATCGGCCGTCCAGAGGAACCCGCGTTCGGTCTGGGCCCCCAGGGCGAACGGGGGCGCACCGGGGCTCCCGCCAGGCTGCTCCTAGCGCGGTGCTCACAGCACGCCGCGGGCTCGATCCCCCTGTGGGCCCTTCAATTAGGAGCCGGACCCGATGATCTTTCCGGGTCCCTCCCAACTCAGACTACTCTGTGATTCCGAGACGTAAAACCGGTTGGAAAGGGTTTTAAAAATGACGTCACTCTCAGCAGCACGAAACTCCACACTGAAAGCGAACAC
>VXBB01003041.1:6939-28248 GCA_013399915.1 Illadopsis cleaveri | reverse complement strand
TTTTAAACTAAGCAGAAAGAAGGTGGAAGGGCCTGCAAATAATCCAAGCACAGGAAAAGTCCTTGCTCCACTGCCCTGCCATTGTTGCAATTGCTGTTTGCAAGGAAGTTTATATTGGCAGCTCTTTAAACTGAGAACACTAGTTCTCATTGAAAATGAATGATGTAAATGTGTGAGTTTACAGCAGTGCTGCAGACAGCAGACCTAAACTGTTTCTTTCCATTTGTGCCTCTATGCATTGGCATCCCAGTTCATCAGGCTGCTAGGAAATAAACAGTGATCAGAACAACAATTAAGTCCAAAGCAAAGGGTTAAAGCACAGTTCAGTCTGAATTTGAATTATATTTGCACCTAAACAAATAAGATTCTTCTATATTTTTGTGCATTATTTTGCTATCACACAACTAACCAGATTTGTACAGATGTCAGGTGAAGAGCAGCACTCGAAAATACAGCATGAACAATTATTTAGTTTTCCTTTTATGACCTGTACCAACTAATTTCTTGCTGAACTGTACAGCTCTGGCCTTTAACCTTTTATACTCTGCATGTTCACTAAGTATGTTTTTAAAGAATTTTCTAAAGAACATTGGTAAACACATTGATTTCACTTATAAATCTTGCAAATTTTCAAGAGGCCTTTAAAAAACAGAAATGTATTTCTGAGTATATAGCATGAGTTGAATAAATTCACTAGAACAAACAGATTATTTTTAGATCCACAACACCTTTCAATGTTGTTTTTTGCATTCCTTTTTAGAATGTTTTTACATTTAAATAATTTCCAGTAGCTATTTTATGTTGACCTATTTTGTTTAGATGCAGGCAATAAATTAGGCAAGCAATAAATTAAGCTTTACTAATATTTGAAAATCACCTTTGAATAGCCTTTTGCAAGACTCATTGAGATTCTTGTTTGTGAACATTTGTTTTTAAATGGAGGTTTTTTTCTGCTATACTTGAATTCTAGTTAATCCAGTGAGACTTGTATCTTGGTTTCTTCAATGTAATATTAAAAAAAACCTACAAAGTCTGTGTGTCAGACTTCCTTTTAAGAAAGATTTGATTGCAAACACAAACAAAAAGCTTTTCTTCTTTTGTACTCCTTTATGATCTTCAAACAAGTTTCTATGAAAAGGACCAGTATTTTTTCAATTTTAAGCCATACTCACCTTTGCAGTTAGAAAAAAAATTAAAATTTCACGTTACAATAATTAATTCCTGATTGTAATGTTACAGTACAGTTTATGTTGTGTTCTAATTATGCAGATATGCAAAAGGGAAAATAACTTTGAAGAACAAAATGCATTTGTCTAAGCATTTTCATAATTACAATGAAACCGTTGAGCAGTGGGGTTGCACACAAACTAAAATACACAGATTTTACAAACTCTTCTACCATCCTTGTGAAAACCATGACAGTAAATTAATCAGTCTGTAAGACAAAGTAATTTCAGAAAACTACTTCATTAAAAATGCAAACAAGAGAGGTCCAGAATGGTCAAAAGTTCAGATCAGCTTCATTCTATCTCTTATGGGAGCAGAATAAGACCAACAGTCAGTCAGATCTCTGCAGTTGCCTTTGCCCAGTATTTAAAACAGTTTTGGTCTCAAAGCTGTCCTACAACATAATGGCAATAGATTTACTAACTTCCAGCACCATTCCTATACATTTGAGTATCCATAGTAAAGAGAAATCGAGTTTTAGGATCTGCAAAGAGATCACATCGATAATAGATAGCATCCAAAACTTTTAAGGAAAACTTTCCTCTTGCTAATAATACCATTACCATTGGATAAACACTGTTAGGTGCCACTTTATGATTAACTTCATCTGCCTGAAAAAGCAGAAGGTTACAGTAGCTTTATTTGATATACTAAATACTGAGATTGATGGAGAGGCAATTTCAACCACCAGCCCCAGTTTCATGTATGCAAGAGCTCTAAATTCTGGTTGATATGAACCAGGAGTTCACCTCAGCTTCTGTAAAATAATGTAATGCTGGAAGTCATAGGTATTATGTGCTAAATGAAAATGTAAAATGGATTTTTTTTTTTTAGAGGACACAGTCTCAAGCTGCATCAAGGGAAATATAGGCTGGAGATTAGGAAAAAGTTTTTCACAGAATGAGTGGTTAAGTACTGGAATGGTTTGCCCAGGGAGGTGGGGGAGTCACCATCCCTGGATGTGTTTAAAACAAAGACTGGCTGTGGCACTTGGTGCCGTAATCTAGTTGAGGTGCTGGAGCATGGGTTGGACTCGATGATCTTGAAGGTCTCTTCCAACCTAGAAATTCTGTGATTCTGTGATTTTTAGGCAACTCTTAATACTTCAGAAACAACCAGCTAGATTGAAGCTCCTCCCAACACATAGTCAAATTATGGAGTGAAATGTGAATTGGTTCTCCCTATTTTTTCAGATCATACTGGTGATGTTTCCTCTGGCTTCAGGCTTATTATTTACTAGTTCAGCTGTATATTGAGGGTGTTTTTCTAGTAGACGGATTTGAAGGAGATAAGATACACAGAAATAAAATATGTGTCTCCTTACTATCTTTAGTCACGAGTTAAGAGTATTCAGTATATTTGTTCATCTATCCTTTCTTTTCATTACAATGCTTATTTGCTCTGCTCCCATCATTAACCAATGGATTTATGGTACTTAATGGAAAAAAGGTCATATGAAGCAGTTCTTGTTAATACAAGAAATATTTACTGAGGGAATCAATCCTGTTAAAATTATAAAGCATAATACCAGAAGGTGTAATTAACTTACAAAAGTATAAGATTAGGTAGACTCCCTTTTCAATTAATCAGTCATTGTTACCTGGTTCTAATTTTAAAACACCAATTGTGAACTCAACCAGTGATTTACAACAGCTACTCAAATATGCTACCAGCAGAAAAATCCGTGTAGCTCATTTTCAAAGAGTTTCCAACTTAAAATTGGATCCTGTTGTCATTCAGCTGAGAAGAAAAACAACTGCTGGGTTGATTGGTCCAAGCTCCTGGTGGGAGGAGTGTGCACACCAATATTTTGTTTCAAGGTGGAAAACTATTCTGATTTGCACAAGGAGAGTGCCAAACACATCAGGTTGCTGGGCAAACATTATAAACTGTTGCATTACAGATTTCCTTTGTACCTTCTTATATTGTTTCAATAGGTCTCATCTAAAGATGATTTTGAAAATCTATGAACAACTACCTTTAAAATGACACAACATAACCTTCAATGGCAAATACCTTCAGAGCACTTACATGCTTCCAGTCACCTATGTGTTTATTCAGAAGGTCCAAATTTTATATAGAAAGGATATCCAATATCCAGTAATTCACTGTATCCAATAAGTCAGTCCATGCTGAAGAAAGATGTTTTACTTTTGCCTAGGTTTCACTCTCAAATTGAAAAAAAAAATTACTTGAGTCAGAACCAGGCAGTGCAGGCACTAAAGCAAAGATATACACCTTCTAACAGATAAAAGAAATATAAATGAGCATCAAACAATCTCTTGGAAGAATTAGAATTAAATTAGTTATACAACAATGCATGTCAGCTTCACAAAGCACACCCATTGATGCTGAAATTCACATTACTCAAATATGTATGCAAATACTAAATTCCCAAGTTGTTAGTGAAGGTGACGTCAGGAAGATTCACCCATTTTAATTCCATGTCTTCCTGCAATGTACACATTGCCTTTTGAGAAGAAAGGTCCTCACAGTCTCAGAAAAGATGTTGTGCTGTACATGTAAAAGTGGAGGCAGCAGTACCAGCAGCTCCTCGTGTAGATATGCTACTCTGAGCATATCAGCATAGATTGGTGCAATAAAGATATGGACATTTACACCTGAAGGGACATTTGGCTACCAAGGCTTAGGAGGCTTTATGGCTCCTAAAGAAGCTCCTGAAGAAGACTTTGATCCCTTTCCTTTCCAAGCCCTGCGCCAGTTCCTCCAGCTGCCAACCAACATTTTAGCTGAGACGGGCTTTGGAAGCTTGGGCAGCTTTCAAAAGCTGTTGGAGATCAGAAATCCTTACCTTGAATCTGAAAATTAGTGCAAAGATGCATCAACTTCTCCAGGAGGAGTATTTTCAGAATCACCATCTCCACGGGCTGGCTTTAACAAAAACTTGCAGGTGGCCGATTTCTCTGCTGAGTGCTCGTGACCATTCCTGGGCACAGAACTGAGATGTGCTGCTTTGTGCCATGTTCCACTTTGGAATTTTAATGGCTTTTATTCAATCAGCCTTAGGAACTGATTCCATAACAGCAGAACTTTTCTCTCAGAAATCTTTTTTTATTTCCATTCTCCTTCACTCACCTTGCACCGACGTCCTGGGTCAGAAGTGCAGGCTTTAAATTTGTATTCCTAGGACAAACAGTTAGAAATCCTGTGCCCTACCCTGCTGCCTGCCCATTCTTACAGCAGAGACACAGCATTTTTAAGTTTGCTACTGAATGAGGAATCATGATAATTCTAGAGAAAAAAAAACAAACAAAACCTCCAGCTGTATTGCACTGAGAGTTTTATTTTTAAATCTCTACAAGCAACGGCAGAAATTTGCAAACTGCATCTATTTTACTATTCTTGCTGCAAATATATGCAGAGGGGTTATAATGAATGAATCTATTTCTAAACAAGGCAGCAATAATGTGGCAAGTGCTATAATGTACAGATGCTCATCTCTGTCATTAATTAGGTGAGAGACCAGCCCATTTTTCACTTGCATGGGGTCCATGTATATTTTCTTTTGTCTTTACAGTAACCATTATGAAATGTAATCACTTTGCTTTTTTGAATTGTTCCACCTTCTCTCAATCACCTTTACTTATCTGCATCTTAATCCTCTGAATTCCAAGAATAGTGGTTTGGGAAGGAATGCAAAATAAAGAAGAAAATGGATAATTCTAGGAAACATAAAATGATTCCTTGTTAAATCTACAAATACTTAAAGTTAAGTAAATTGTGTTTCAAGGAAGGACAGCTCCTTGGTGCAGAAGCACCCTCTAATGGCTGGTTCCTGACAGCTCTGAATCACAACTGGAAAAGCAATTTAACACTCCCCTAAAAAGCAAGGGAAACTGCTAAGATAGATATATATATAAAGGAAATGTTAATATATGTATGCACACACACATATTCACATTTCACATACAGTCTCTGTTGCAGATCCTTAACACAGAAAAAGAACATCATGAATCTGACAAACTTTTTTTCATTGGAGCCTGTATTTCCTTTTAAAACAATATTCTCCACTTAGTATATAAAATAGCTTTTTTGTGTTTTCCCAGGGTCCAGCCATTCTTCAAAATTTAAAGACAAACAGGAACTGAATTTGCTCTCTTACCTCAATTAACTTTTACAAAAGAAGAAGCTAATTGGGTGAAGAAAAGTGCTACACTAAGTCTAAATCTTAAAATAATTTATGCTCGAAGGAACGTGGAAGTCAGTGGGTCCAATCCCCTGCACAAGCTGGCCAACACTGAAGTTGCATCCCAATAGTAAAACACTATGTAAGAAAATAAAAAAATCCTTTCAGTGTACTAGAAAAAATCCTTTCAGTGTACTTTCAGCTATACTAGAAATGTAAACCATTTCTGCTGTCTAAAAACATGCCTTAATAGGTATTTTACCCTTCTAAGTCTATGGTTTTTCAGGATTTTTTTTCAATAAAAATACCCCCAAATTTGCTCATATAACTGCATTATTTTACCTCTACACTAGAATGTATACTTAGAACACAGCCCCTCATTATTAAGTGTTAAGCATAATATCTCAGTGCTCATACAAAGCCAGTGGCAGATAGAGCAGTTAATAACATGAGAGTAATGAGACTAACCCACCAACTTGCTTCTCAACATCACTTTTCAAATCTCTTTGGGCTAAATTTTCAGTGTGGGGAATTAGCCATAGAAATCCCATTAACATTAATGAATGTTCCATGGTTAACTCCCCATGCTCCGTGCTGAAGATTTACCCCTATATCTCTAAAATAAATATGTACAGATGCCAAAATTCTTTTTATAGAGCCCGAAGAAATTAAGGACTCCATTCTCAAATAATTGACTTATGCACGTGTATCTTTTCCCCCCATGGATCATCTTCTACGTATCAGGATGGGTGTAATGTCTGCATTATTCCCATTGAACAGATTATCCAAAGTGAATATTTACTGCATAAAGGCTGAGTTCAGTTAATTGCATATTTTACAGAAATAATATATAGATTGAGTTGGATTTTTTTCCCATCATTAAACAAACAGTGGTGGAACAGTATTCACTGTCATTGAGAACAGCATGTATTTATATTTTCTGAAGATAAAAGCATTAAGGAAAGCCAGTAGTCTGAAAGAATTGGAAATTATCCTACACACCTACCAAAGAGCCAAAATACAACTGGGTCAACAGAAGTCTCTGCAAGAAGTGACTGAGGCACTGTGTAAAGATGGGGAATAATGTTTGTTATCTTGATTATGAAAATACAAAGGTGGGAAGGGCTTCTAGGACCAAAATCAGCAGCTGCCCCCTGTTTTTGAAAAGCAGGGGTGGAGGATATATTGCCATCATTTTCCCCCTCCCATTTGTAAGAATATATATACCCTTACTACTTTTAAAATACTAATTTCGAAGCTTGCTTTCCCAGTTAAGCTCATCATTTCAAGCTCCACTACAGCTTAAAAAAAAAAAAGTGACAAAACAACTGCTTCAAATCATATTTATTTGCTAAAATCTGGAATAAATCTTCAGTAACACTCTTTTCAGACATAAAGATTTACCTTGCCTTCCTTAAAATGACTCTGCTTGGAGACCAGACTGGAATACATCAGGTATAATACCCAATTTTATGCATCTGTCCTGGAAACAGTGTGTTGGTGTTACTACTATAATCTTGAAGAGGAGAATCTGCTTTCCTCCCTGAACACAGAACCAAAAAAAAAATAATTTACATGGAGGCTGTACAAATTGCTTTATCTGAATATAATACACCAGCTAAATGAAGATAGAGGCAACCCCCTGAAATTATCCAGTGAAACCATATTTGAGAAAACTCACTCAAAAAAAAGCACAATACTTCTGGTTATACCTGGAGCTGAAGATGGCACATTTAGATAGAAATTCTTTTAGCTTATGAGCAGACTCTTGAAATAATTTCTAGATCAAAGATTAAATGTTACAGTCCTCCAAAGAATATCAAACCATGCGACCATAAACCAATCCTCTTTCAATAGCAACACATTTAGACAGATTCCCCCTTTCCATTGAAAGGTCTTTCATACAAGTCTTTCATAGCCAAGATAAAAAAGGGAATTTTCCTGGTAGCATTCTTCACAAAAATGCTTTCAGCTAGAACTGGGAAATCTGGAATGAGGTAAGGTCAGACTGGTGGGAGTGGGGAGGAGAATCAGTCATGTAAACAGGTTTTATATTGCATTTATTACCAACTCCCCTTATTTTCAGTTGCTTCTTTGGAAATAAGCACAACCATGACTGGATTAATTCTCTGTGGGTTTCCCTCTGTACTGTTATTGAGCAGTCATGGGAAAACTCAGCCAAATGAGTATGGCTCTAGTGAAGCCATACATCTATGAGGAAAGGCAATCACCAGAACACAGGGTTTGTCTAAAAAAAGACATTCAAACAGATAGGCCACTTAAGCTGACCTCCCCGAAGTGATGTCCTCATACTTTAATTGAGCTAAATTTTTGATGTTTTATGTCACTGTAAATGAAAAGGAATCATTTTATAGAGCTTGTTTGCTGGTTTTCTGGTTTTACGGACACAATCCTACCTACCCTTCAGGCAGCCTGTCACTCACTGCACTGTTTGACATCTGAGCAGGTCTTGCATCCATACCCCTGCACCCTCCAAGACTATGTAAAAAAAGCTGCTGAAAACTCTCTTTTAAAGTCAACCAGGAATGTGTCTTTTCAGTACCATAAGAAACACAGACATTACAGGAGCCACATCTTTTTCATGCGTTCAGCTCATGAGAAAACAAAAGGCAAAGACTTTGGCATGCCTACTGCCAGGTCCAGAGTTTCCTTCACACAGTCAGTGCTCCCTTTCCACATGATGACAAACAGCAGCAGTGTTATCTCAATTGTTTTGTCCAGTGATTTTTGCAACACAAGTCTTTACCATCTCCTGGAAACTGCCTCAAGACATACTGAAGTGTCAAGACACCTTACACAGGTTTATCCATAGTGACTAAATTGCTGACATCTCTTCTCCTCTGACCTACTCCCATGGGCAGTATTAGCTGGAGGACTTTCGTATATTTGTCCATACCTGATGTTGTCTGCTTGTGGCATCCTATAAAATATTTTTTTCCCATCAATATTTCTGTTTGCATAGGGTAATGGGAGAAGGGGAGAGAGGATAGGCATTTTTGCTTACCCAATATCACATAAATGTGTTGAGCACTCCATTTATAAAACATTCCCCACTGCTGTTGCATTTCGCAGCAGCCTCCTCCTCCCTAAAAGCATCAGAAATTTCCACAACAGTCCCAACAGCTGTTTCCCAACATTCAACTAGTTTGCAGCTGAGGGAGCCTGCAGATGGGAATGGCAAAATGCCTGTTGGCACTGCCAGCAACTCCCCTGCCTCCCCAACTCACTGCAGGGAGTTCAGAGATGGTCACTGGCCTATGTTACACTGATTTTTTGCTTCCACCACTGGTCATATCCCAGTTATGCATCATTACACTGCTTCCTCATGCACATCATCAACCAGCTGATCTATCCCTAAAGCAGTGCTCCACCAAACCAAGCAGCTTCCAATAAATATCCTGGGGAAGGAACTACTCTCTTCATCTACCTGCTCCTAATTCTTCAGTCGCTGTATGGCCATAACTTCAAACATTTTATGAAATCACAGACCCAAAAAGCAGCTCTCTACAAGACTAAACATGTGCAATCTAATTTCCATTAATGATTATCATGATCTATGACATATGCTCTGTGCTGCCTTACAGCAGTTCAAAACAGAACGGCAAAATTAATGGGCAGGGGGAGACGAACCATAAATCTTCCAGCTTCATTCCCAATACCAAAATTTCTGCAAGTATTACAGGCATTGACACATGAAGAATTGCACAAACAGGTAAAAAAAATAAAAATAAATAAAAGTAAAGCAGCTGATCCACAGCATGGAACTGAGTAACACAACATTGCACGATAGGCCCTACCTCCAGGATAACCCCGTGGTTAAATTACAAAAGCAGGGAACACAAAAATACATCACTCCAGCAGGCTGGAGTTATACAGAGAGGCATTTCACTTTGACAGAGTCAAGTTGCTCCACACGGAGTAAACAAACTATTCCGGTTCCCCCGAGTGCTCTTCATATCTGACAACACCTTTCTATAAAGATCCTTAAGGATCACCAAGAGTCTGGGACACTGCAATTCCTGCAGCAACACGTGTTTGAGGACTTTTAAAGGTAAAAGTCTCAGAGCCGTCCTGGCCTTTGTCCTTTCCAAGGATTCCTTCATGAGATGTGAGATGTTTTAGTGACTACATTCCACGTTTGTCAGCCTTCATTCAGCATTGCAAAATACACACCTAAAAAATCTCCCATTGCTCGATCACGCTAACACAAGTCATATTAATTAAGAATATGTTTGTGTAATTACATGGGAGAGGTGCTTTGCACAGCAGTTAAAGTGCATGCAACATCTATAATAAGCAACCCTGTGTGTAAGACATTATTACAGTACAGGATTCTTGGTCTGAAAGAAAGAAGTAATTTGAAAATTGATGCCAACTCTTTGGTGTTTTCTAGGTCATATAAATTGTTATTAGGCCCTGATATATTTAAGTAACAAAGCACATTAAATAATGTTTTATCTGACTCAATAGGAACAATCATTTTATAGCGTTTGCTGAATAAAGTCAAACATTTCTTCCAACAAGTTAATTAAAAACGTATCATTTACATACAGCAACCAGATGTGAATGGCTATTGCAAAACTTTGATTTTCTTTAGACCACTTTACCTAAAAGAATAAACATTGATGCAATCAAATTTTCACACCTTAAAGTTATAATGATTACTTTGGTTACAGCTAACTCTCGGCACAGATGCAATAAGCAGAGTTGCACTCACTTTGTGATAAAGATTTGCAGGCTAAAAAAACTGTTAGCAGGACAGCCCAAATGTCCTTAGACAAGCCAGCTCCCCAGTTACTGCCCAAATCAGGCAGCAATATATAGGAATAATGTGCACAAGCTCAGCAAATCCATTTTTATGTTTTCTTTTCAATTTTAATATCAAAGTATTCCAAAGCTCAATTATGCTTCATTAGTGAAAACTGTGACTATCCCACTTAATTATTTTAATATCTCGGGATTAGACGAGGAATGCAGAATTTTGGTAAAGCAGACAATGAAGGAAACACACTGACTGTTCCAAGAAAAAAAAAGCTGTATTTCATGTTTTGAGCCAATCAACGACGAGCCACAGATATTGTATTACAGATGATTGCTCTAATCCTAAGGCATTTTAGGGTGTATTTGAAGTAACACAAGGGAAGCTTGTTTTGATATATTCACAATATAAAGCTGCTAGGAGATGGTTCCTAGATTCACACTGTGAGTTAAGTTCTCTCTCCCCCTTTGAAACCAAAAAAGGAAAATACTTGCAAGCAGACTTAAAGTCCAAACCAACCATCAATTTATCACACGGCTCTTCCCTGAGAGATCCCTTTTCCTCCTGCATATCACAAAAGCAGAACTCCAGGCACACTCCCCTCCATCCTGCGCTGCAAATCTTTCATTTAAAACTGCTAACTTCTCTGCACACATTTCTCACAAGTTTTTAAACACCGTTTTCACCTTCAGTGCCTTCAGAAACTCCACAGAAGCACAACTTTACACAATGGCACCACCTTGTGTTCCAAATACCAACTCCCAATCCTTGTGCTGACCTCAACTTCGTGCCTTTCCCTCACAGTGGATGAAAAATAAAGTTTTTTCAATACAAACATATCAAATATGGTGATTAAAAATGTAATCTATTATTTTGTGATATATAAATATATTATACAATATAACAATTTCTTTCAAACGAGACTCATCCCATTTTCTGCCAGTTTAAATTTGTGTCTTTCACACTCCAAATTACCTACAATAAAACCTCTGAGAGCATATTCTTAATTTAGTCCCTGGTTGTTTTCCATATTAAAAAATGCTTAGATCCTGATGGATGACCTATTTTGGGGTCAAAGTCAATTCAATTGTCTCCAAAGCAGGATTTATCTCCTTGGTTAAATGGAAATCAAGCTACACATGTATCTTAAACCATTATCCAAGAAATGGATAATTCAAAAATAAAAGTCTTGAAAAATGTTTACTGAAAAGATTAAAGGCAGACATTATAGTATTAGCAAAACATGTCATCCAGTGCCCAACCTTTTATTGTTATGGGCAGGGTGGCAGCCTTCTCAATTAGAAGTGGCAAACCACCTTACTAATCTTACAGCTCTACTTAAAGTTGTGAATAACTTTGCAAATCTTCATCTATGTGAGTTGAAACACAAGTAAATCCTCACTAGGCTGACTTTTCTTTTTTGGAAGTGGAAGGTGAAATAATTTTGCACCAAAAAGTGGTTTGGTTGCTTACATTTTCCAGCGTTAATCTTTATTTTTGAAACTCACACACTACTATACCTAGGCTGGACCTTAAAAAAAAAACCAAACCTCTGTGATCTTTTCTTGGGAAAAACAACCATGTTGTTCACAATTGCTCAGTAAAATAAAATAGTTTTAGTAAAAAGCGTCCACAAAAGTTACATTTCTGTTTAGGATTCTCCTGTGTTCCTGTTCTCCATGCTGATTTGGCAGTACCTCATCCTTTGAGCCGCCCCTTAAAGGCATTGTGGGCCTTGCTCTTCAGGCTCATTTCCAATAATTCTATTATTCCCAGGCCTAGTCCAATGTACACTGGATTCTGGGATTCAGAATAATCAGCTTTTCACAATCTAAACTGTTAATGGTGCTCCTGTGTCTCACATGCTCCTCCTCACAAACCTAACCCTTGCTTCAGGTGCAGTCCTTCTCCTTATTCTACTCTTCTACCTGCTATTTTCTTCTTCATCTTAATGTAATTCATTAAAAAAACCCAAACCAACCAACCACCACCACTGAAAAAAACCAAAAAACAACCCAGCTGTATCTTTTGTATTACTGGCTATACTCAAATTTGCTCAATATAAATAAAGGCAGAATTTATAAAGGTAAATTTTGTCAAAGGACACCTACATATTTCCTCAGATATCTACATGGATTCCACTGCACAGTGTTTGAGGCTGCTGATATAATGGTCACACATCCCCCTTGAGTCACCAAAATCATGGAAACGCCACTTTTCTAGAACCTTCTTGTGCAGGCTTCTGCACACCTTTTGCCAAAATTTTTTAGCATTCTACCTTCAAAGGAGCTCCAGGAGTGTGAAGGTCCTGACAACAGACCTCTTAAAAAAAAAGCCAAAGCTGCTGATCTACCTTCAGCTATGCTGCTACAACTACTTATAAGACACTCAAAGGAAAATGTCCAATTTAAAACCAGTTCAATTCCGTGAACCACCACCCTACAAACAGTTTGAAAGTGCAATTATGCTAGTGATGCAAGGACAGAACGAGAGCTGTGTCAGCTGGCAGGGCTGCCAAAAAGATGCCTCTTAAAACTGCATTCTCAGGAGAGACAGAATGGGAACCTCTGATATGGGCAAGGCTTTTTCAGCTGGAGTCAGCTGGGCACAACAGCTCCACAAGGAGAAGACACCTCAGAATGTGCCTGGAATAATCCTGTTTCCCCCCAGCACAGCAGCAGAAGTTGAGTGGACAGTGTGACCTAGCAAGTCTATCTTCTACCAATTATTTATTTACCCTGAGACATTTGTACTCATTCCTTTTCCCCACTGCTCAGCCCCCTGCACTCCAACGCCACAGATGTTGCACAAGAGTTGCTGAACAAACACAAGCCTGGCATATTAAAAGTAACCCCAACCAGTCATAGTTTACAATAATATGCCAGACTATGATCTGGGATGATTCAGCTTGTTGAAGAGGGTGGAACAACCAGAGGCATCTCACAGTGACATGTTCCTCAGAGACTGAGCCATGCTTGCAGGCTTTGCTCTTCTGTCCTCCACATGGTCAGGAGGGGAAACAACCTTCCCTCTGCCAACTCCTCTGGGAGGCCAAATCAGCAGCAGCACCTTAGCATGCCCCAAAACTGAGTCATAGGCAGGTAAACAGCAGCTTTTTCTAGTCTTTTTTTCTCTCTGAAGAAGAGGCTGGGGACAGAGCAATGGTTATTTGTGATCATGGTTATAGTTCTCCGTTCAGCTGCTGAAGGCAAAGGAGAGAACAAACTGAAGACCCTGACAAACATCTTTGTCTTTCCTGGATAAAATAGGATCATAGGGAATCTGAAAATTTAAACTCACTGCATTGCTTGGTCACAGCCCTGAAAAACGAGGCAATGCTGTGTCAGATGAAAATCAGAAGGCAAATTGAGGTACAAATGAACACAAGGCCACGTGATAACTGCATCTCTGTGGACTGAAAGGCAATAAGGGTGACAAAATCCTAACCAAGCTGATGATGATGACAAAAACAATGATGAAGAAAAAGAAGAATGGTACTTTGACAAACAGATATACCAAAAGCTGTCAAAGACTGGGCTTCCACAATGAAACCCAGAAGCATGGCAGTCACTACACATCCCATCCCTGCCAGGATGAAGGCCTTTCACACCAGACCACCATTACCCAGTTCCTAAAGTAAATATGGAACAGCAGAAAAACTGAATACATGCTCTTGATCAAATCATCATAATCAGAGAGAACTGCCGTTGACTGCATCCAAAATGCAATTGCATTTGTGTGCACGTCACAGCCATGGCTCCTATTCAACACAAACAAACTTATTAGGACTGAAGAAGTTTAAAAGTTTTTGAGAACTCTTTGTTTGGGTCATTTTTAAGCAGAAAAATCCCAGTTGCAAAAACCCTCGTTTCCATGCAGGTAGAGAAATGCTGGACATAAATTCCTTTTAAAATACCTTTGTTTCTGGAGGATGTATCTAGAACATGAATCAGACTTCCCTGTACAGCCAAGCATTGCAGTACTTAAGGCCTTAAATTGTTTATTCCTTGCCTACATTGCTTTTGAGTGGGAATGCTGAAAGATTGAGGGAAAGGCTAAAGGATACAATTGCTCTAGTTCAGTGTGCCAGTTCTTGAGCAGGGCAGATTATCAGCAGACAAATGAAACAGCTCATACCTTTGTACCCCTAATTCTCTTTTCCGAGGCAATAAAGGGCTTCTCACCCTGTTGCAGAATGGCTAAGCTGCTTGTGAAATTGGGATTTCAGTCCTGCACTGATGCAAGGCACAGCTCAGTGCCAATGGTGCACTTGCACCAATTTCAGTTTCCCTTCATTTGCCAACTGTACCCTGTGGACCTGCTACATAAGCAACTGAATTTTCCCCAAAGCAGAGGCAGTGCAAGAACCACAACAACCATCCCAAGATAAACTGCCCCAGATTGTGCATCAGATCCCTGAGGCACCTCATGCCCCTGTGAGCCAGTTTAGAAGAAGCAGCATTTGGCTGATTAACACACAATCCACCTTAAGGGGAGCCTGAAGATATTGCTGAGAGTCTGATGAATCCATCACGCTGATTGCTTAATGCAGATGGTCACACACAATCCTTCCTTTCCACGTAGACTTACATAGCAAATGTGGAAGAAATAGTCAAAATTCCCTTGCATCCAGAAAGTGGATTTAAGAAAATGAGTTCCTTCTTAAAAAACAACAACAAAAAAAAGCCTGTTCAACTGTTCTGTTGCCTTGCAGTAGCAATTTGTACCCATGCCACTTGATATCTTATAAAAAGCAAGCACTATTGCTGTGTTCCAACACCCATTTTCACTCAGGGTGAACTGAGATTTCTCTTTGCCAAGGTGTGACACAGATGGGAGTCCCAAAAACATAAGGCCCTGTCTAATCAAAGGACCCAAAATGATAAAAAGTTTATGATAGGAGAAACAAACAGCAATGCTGATATTATCTGCAAAAGTCGTCCAGGTACTCATGAAAGGGAAGAATGATTGATTTTGTTTATATGCTGATCAGTCAATGCAGTATGATTCAATTTAAGAAGAGGTTTTGCTGTTAGGCAGAAACAGAGCAAAAATTAGGAGGAAGGGGACAGTTTTCTGTGTAAACTGTGGCAAAGATGTCTTTTTTCATGCTGGGAAAAAGTCCAGAATCAGAGAGGCCCTTGCTGTGCACTGCAGCAGCCCATCAAGTTCTATCCAAGACATTTTTCTTTTCTTCATTTTCAGACTTCACTTTCTTCTCTTTGTAGCTCTCATCCCACCTGACAGGACAAGGCAGACTTCCTGCTCTCCCTTACAGCCTCCTGCCATTTCAGTGCAGCTTTTGATAGGATCACTCAGGATCAGTCTTGGTGAAGAAAGTCCAGCTCAGTCTGTTGTGCCAGGAGTCAATTTCTGCTCATTCACGTGCAGGTGGGTCCAGTGGCCCAAAAATGAGACAAGTGCATTCACTGAAGAAGCAAGCTTCAGAAAGCTAAGTGGTGAAGGTCTCACAAGCCACAGGCAAAGTCCAATTTTTCAAAACCTATTTAAAATGTCTGCTCCAAGGAACAGAGATATCAGTGTCTTCAGGAAGGGGGAGAACCTTTAAAAATGTTAAGAGAAATAAAGTCCTCAGCAATTTTTCCTAGCTTCATCCTTAAACAGAATGGCAAAATCTTTTTACTTTTTCCCAAAAACCAAGAGCTGTAGACGTAAAATACTTGAGTTATAGCAATTAAGGTCAGAAGCAACTGAAAGTAAGTTCCTACAAAATGAATCAGGCAACATTTCTGATCTCACCTACAGCAAATCATTCAGCCTACTGAACAATTTCAGTGTCAGTTACATATTTGGAAATGTCATTTCTTCTTTTTATGCCACTTTATCTGGGCTTGGATATAGATATTATGCTGTGCACAGTGAATAAGCAAAGTATACAATTGGCAGCAGGTAAAATCCTTCCTAAAATAATATTTATATTGTAGGGACTACATCAGTCTTTATCAGAAGTGGAATTTTAGTACTCCAGAAAATTGTGGTTAGTCTCTATCTTTAAAAACTTTTAGTTTTGATATCTTCTCATAAACAGAATGCTAACAAAAATGTAAAAAAATTATGTTTAGGTTACCTCTCTTGAAACAAACCAGCAATTAATATTCCTTATTCAAGCCTATTTCTTATATTTAACGTTACTGATATTAATATCTAAATAATATTTAAATGAGTTACCTGAGCTAGAAGAGGATCTGAATTCTGATTTAACTTGGGACAAAGTTATTCTTTGCTCCACAGAGAGAAAACGCTCATAATAAAATTATTGCCTCAAATCTTCCTTCCTTCCCCTCCAAAACCCAACTTGATATTTACATTTCCTCCTTCTTCAGCAATTTGAGGAATGTTAACTGTGTGTGTGTTCACAGGGACAAATAAAGATGACAACCAAAGAAGCAATTACGATAAACCTCTGATCTGCTTCCACTAAAACATAGACTTCAGCTTCTAAACAATATGCCACTCAAATGGAATAAACCCTACCTGACACTAAAATTGCCAATATTTGTCATGTCTGAGCACATTTTTGGACTAAATTAAACAAGCAAGTCTTGCCTTTATCAAGAAAAAGAACATTTAGTGGCTTAAAAAGCAAGTCCATGTCTTGTGTTTCTGCCACTTCTTCTTAAAGAGAGAGTTCTGGGCACTTGTAAACTGTGAATTTTATATATTTTTTATTTCAAATGGCATCTTGATTCTTGGTGGATTTCACTGGCAGTTGTGTTTGCAGCTTTGAAGTCTCCTCCAGGTCTGTCATTTGGTAAGGCTGTTGATGGGTGCCTGGAGTGCTTTGTCCTCCGGGAGGCTATTTTCCTTTAATTCATCTCTGATTAGAAGCAATTTATGCATTTTCATCTGTTTTATGGAAAGATCAAAGGGATCATGGTTCCCAATGTCAACCCTATTATAGACAAAAGGGGAAGGCTGCACATTTTTGCTTGGTTGCAGTTTAAGCTCCAAGCACCCGTTCATACTATGCAGCTCTTGATATATCTCTCATAAACCAGTGTTTTATATAGAGACCCATTTGCTTGCCTGTCAACACCTGCATGCTTTTATATTTACATAAAACAAAACTGTGGAGTGAAATTCCCACTCTCAAATCTGCTACAATAATTTTTCGCCCAATGAGAACAAAGAGATAAAAGTTTAAATTCAATATTGCCACAACAATACTCCTCTTGACCAGTCCCATTAATAAATCTAAGGCACTTCATCTATTCACAAACTGACATAACAGGCCCTGCATCAGAAAGTCTCTTCAAAGCTTTCTCAATACACTCTTTCTGTCTCCAAGTTACAATAAAGACTGACTTTTATGCAATTTAAATAGAAATTTTTTCCCAACACAAAGATAACTTTAAAATTTATTCCAATACAATCAATATCCAGTGACCCTTGATATTAATGACACTGATATTAACATTGTTGTCATCAAAACAAGAACAAAAACATAGATGTCACCAAAACTCACCTGAAGTGAGAAGACCTGCATAAGGAAGTTTTCTTTTATTACTATTTTTTAAGCAAACTCAGTACATATGCCAGCAAACATGCTGAGATGGGAAACTTCCAGGATGTTGTCACGAGCCACTAAACACACACTGTAAATGCAAATGCCACTTCTCACTTCCAGCCAAACTGACTCCCTCTCCTTAAGGCTCAAATCTTCCTTTGTCTCACTGATCATGCATAGAAAGAGGGAGAAAAATATTGTGGAGGCAGATAGAAAGTGGGGAAAGCCCTCCAAAAATCCACTTTGTTGGAAGAGGCATAGCACTATGTTTGGGAAGGCTCCTCACACAGCAACACTGGGAGAATATTGGTGGCTCATGATATTAAAGACAAAGAATTAGAATTGTATTGAATTCATCAGCAACATCCTGAAGAGGATGTTCCAAATGAGAGACTTGTAATAAATGGTGGCTTTTACCTTGAGTATAGTGGAGTTTACCCTTAGCAAGTTTAGAAACTTTGCTAAAATAATCATGGTCATTCTCTCACAGGAGTGACAGAGGGGCTGCATAAAGCAAGTGGGGTACAAAAAAAGAACATTGAAAAAATGAACTGGACAGCTTATTTGTTATCAAGATAATCCTAAGCAGACAAATTTAGAATTTATACGTTGAAAAATAAAAAGAAAAACTCTAGCACATTGTAAAGGACTTTGCAATTTTCTCCTCCAGGCCCAGGTTTTCCCTCAACAGGAGTTACCACATGTGACTTAAAAAAAAAGAAAAAAAAACAACTCACCATCACTTCAGGGAAGTGGTGAAACTTATGAAACTTGTGACGTTTGCTCTGGATTAAAAGGAAATAATTCTTAAATGCATGACAATGTTCCCATGTACTTGTGCTCTTCCATAGCAGTCGCTGCTGGGATTCTGCTGGTAATTCCCAATCTCCCAGAGCCATGCATGTGGTAACTCACGTTCAGCGCAAACAGGGAGGAGAGATCTCAGTGTTCATTACAAGCTAATTACTATTTTCTCTTCTTTGCAACACAGAATTATCCTTAGAAACACTTAAAAGCCTTGAAAGCCACAGTGACAAAACAAGACAGGCTGAATTCTCAGCTTGCATCATGAGCACCACCACAATAAACTCTGGTCCTGGATAGTTTCTAACACATCAAACCCAAAGAACAGGTAGGAGAGGTATTAACACACATCCCTGCCCTGCCAAAACACTCCAACTTATCAGACAATTCGAGCAATAATTAATAATTATAATTAAGAACATCATGCTGTAAATCTTACCAAAAGAAAAAAAAAAAAAAAAAAAAACCACCAATAACTGAGCTCTTGGAAAATGTGCCTGAATTCAAGACAAATTCTAAGCAAAAATAGCTATAGGGAAAGAAACAGTACTGACAAAGAAAACACAGTTAGTAGAGTTCTCGAAATTTCAACAGGCAAGGAAACTTATGAGGTATTTAGAAATGAACGTGCCAGAAGAAATGGAAAGACCACAAAAAGAAAAAAGTTAGGTGCTGCTTTCCAAAGACAAAAATTACCTGGAGAAAACAGGTAAACGTCCAAATTAATTTCTAGGGAGCAAGAAAGCTTTTCCTTTTTCAGGTCTGACTTGCCCCTTGCCCAGGGATCTCTAAAACTGCATTCAGAGACATGTAATCAAGTTTCTATGGTAAAGGGATGGGAAAAAACTGCCCAAGGGCAAAAGGAAGGTCCTGTTTGGGGAAAGGCAGAGGGGCAGGAGGAGACTAGGTGAAGAACCTTCACCTTTCCACTCAAAAAGTTTCTATTAAAAGGCCTTGTTTGATTTTGGGTAGATTTCAGGGTCTTTTACTGCTCAACAGACTTCAAGAAGAAAAATTACTTGGGGATCTATTCAAATCTGAAAGGATGAAACTGAAATTCTACATGTAACAAACTGACACAGGGAAAAAAATGAACCAGGAATTAAATGCCTGTTGCTTGTTTGGTTGTGGTTTTTTAAATCACTTTATGATCCCTTGAAACCATGAAAGAAATTTCCATGGATTTTCCTCTGAGACCTAAGACATTTGGGAAAAAAAAAAAAGTAGAAGCAGGTGACTTGACTGGAAACAGTTTATTCTTTATGAAAAACAAAAATTCCTCTGCACAAAGTAGTTAGCCCAGTTCTCTTCTTGGGGAATTCAAGAATTCACTCCAAACAACTTATGGAAAAAAGGTTTATTTTGGGTAATATTTCCAGCTCAAGACACTGATGTGTTCCTAGCGTTAGTTCTGATTAGAAGGCCAAAATGGAATAGAGAGGCGAGAACTAAACTGTTTCTATATATTGCAACTGGAAAACAAAATATGCTGCCCACAAGTGGATAAGCCATTCATCAGACTCTATCAAAAAATAAAATTTACAAATTTCTTCCACCCATTCAGTAANTCAGACTCTATCAAAAAATAAAATAATTTCAGATAAAAAAAAAGAAGAATTACATTGTGACTATAGTGAAGTTTTTCAAGTCCTTTTTAAAATACAGTAAGAAAACAAAATCCTTTAAAAGCAAACTGAAGAACACAACATGATAAAAACCTGTAGTTTTTACTCTAATGAACACTGTATTTTCAGATTCCCTGTTTCTCTGGTTTAGGCAAATAAGGACAACAATAGGATTACCATGATATACTTTCAGTTTTGCAGTCAGCTGTCTAATAAATCACTCGAAAACCCCTTTAGCAATTAAAATTTAAAAGCTTGTTCTAGATAGAGACATGCAATTTTACATAGCAGGCTTTTGGAAATAAAATCCAGTTTAAAAAAAAGTCCTTTTGTTCTCAAGCGTTTACATCTCGGATTAATTTTTAAGTTTTCTATAAATCTTCAACATTGTTCAGATATATAACATAAACATGAAATGTGGCAAAAGTCGACAAGTTAATTTATTGCACCCTGTAATCAACAACCTGTGCTGATCTTCAGGAAAGATAAACTAGAAAACAGTTGCTCATGCTGTAAAGGAGATAAAAGCAAATGGGGAATTCTGAAAGTGTTCCAGAAATGCAAATGCAAACATCATTTGTGCTAAAGGCAACACCAACACTCTCCCTCAAACGGAGCCAGAGATCAACATGTAAGAACAAGGAGGCATTCTTCTGTCAGCAGAAAACAAAGGGAACATTGCCCATGATGAATAAGCCATCAAACTGAAAACAAAATGGCAACAAGAACTACTCTCTGCTTAAAAATTGATTTTCAGTGTTCTTGTATGCCACAACACGGGCAGGTTGTGATCCAAAGGACAGACAAAACAGTGAAGGGCCCTGAAACTTGTCTGATTTTCTGTGCATTGGTGATGTACAAGCCCAACCTCAGATTCCCAAACATCCATGTCAGGTTTCCCTCGAGTTTCCCAAATTCCTTCTACATTACATTCAGCTGGTTCACTTCTTTGTAGCCATGTCCTTCAGTTCCCTTTTCCTTCCTCTCCTCTGCCCCTGCAACTCTGGTGCCAGTCAAGCACAAAGCAGCACACCCTGGCTGCTCTGGAGTCACCTCAGCCATCAGAACCTGCAGAGTTAATGACTGATACCAAAGGCCAAATTGAAAAAAAAAAAATCCTTGAGTTCAGGTCTTTTCTTGAGCAGTCTGGGGAAGGGAACACCAATTTGCATTTCCCTGAATTTAAAAAAAAAAAAAA
>VXBB01003037.1:304360-331090 GCA_013399915.1 Illadopsis cleaveri | reverse complement strand
CGGACGATGCCGTGCCCGGTGCCGGGGGTGTCGTGTCCGAGCGATGCCGTGCCCAGCGATGCTGTGCCCAGTACCGGGATATGCTGTGCCCGGTACCGGGATATGCTGTTCCCGGCGATGCCGTGCCCGGTTCCGAGCAGAGTCCCCACATCACACGCTCGCTGGAAGTTCGGGAGACATTGCACTCTGCTTTATTATCCTCGGCTTTTTATTTACGAGTTCTAACCCCTCTTCTTTCCCCCGCCCCGGCTCTAAAGCTACTTGGGTTTTTTTCCTCTTGTTCTTGAAATAATAGGTTTTTGGAAGAGCAAATCACAAGCGCTTCAGATCCCTCCTTCTCAAAAGAATTAATATGTCGCTGTGTTTTAAATGATCTGTAGCTTCAAAGATTCAAGGCTGTCTGCCGAAGTAATTCAGCAGTTTTAAAAGTGCGAATCCTTCCCTAAATGAAGGGCCAAAGAGATTAATTGCTATAGAAAAGCGTGGAGGAAAGAGACGACTGCTAATCAAAACCAAACTCTCTCCTTAGAAGACTTTATGCAACTATTTAAAATATGTGCTAGTCTAGGGAAAACAGTTAAATGGAAAGTCAGGGTATCTCGATACCACAGGAAAGGACAGCTTGCCAAGAATATCTCCAATGTTCCCTCAACCTAAGGGTATCCTGGATTGCTTTGATTGTTGTGTTTACTTTGTGCTGCCCATCTCCTCTGCTCTGCCTGGAGCAGCAGGGCACCTGGGATAGATTGTGGTCAGCAGAAAAGGGAAAGCGTTCCTTTTCATCTTGTTTTTCCTTCTCTTTTTCCTGGCAGACCACATTTCAGGATGGGGGTGAAGAGGTAGAAGATGGAGCTGTCTACAATGTCACCCTTAAAAAAGTGCAGATTCAGCAGGCTGCCAACAAAGGAGCGAGGTGGCTGGGGGTAAGTGAGGCTAGCGCCGGGGCATTGGGAAGGGCTGCTCGTGGACTTCGGAGCAGTCTCCAGGGAGCTGAATTCCACAGGAATTGTTACAATATTAACTTTTAGCACTGACTACTCTCGTGATTAAAAAAAAAAAAAAGAACAAACAGTGAACTAGTCTGCTTGGGTCATCTGAAATAACGCTCTCCTTGTGTTGACTCTTCCTCTTTTCTTGACCTGTAAAAACAATTTGACCGGCTGTGGCCATGTATCAGGTGATTCTTGGTGCAGAAGTAAGGATCTTAGCTTATGGCCCGAGGAGCTAAACATTTAACAGTTATTTCAGACTGGACTATGGCTCATTTCTGCTCTTAGGAACCTATCTCAGGTCTCCAAACAAATAGTTATGTTATTTTGACTGGTGAAGGTCCCTCAAAGTCAGCAGAACTTCCTCTGAACTTACGGGAATATTGGTTTGGGTCTTATTTCTGTATTTCTTTCTTAGCCAGATGAGAAATTAATTGCATTTCTACAAGAAATACAGTTCTGTACTGTTTTTCAAAGCACAAAGGCTTTAATGGTAAATGAAATGAGCTTAAATGCACACAGTTGATTTGACATGCTGCTGAGTGCCTTCACCTTTATCAGGCCAAGTCCCCAGCTGATAAAAAGTTCCCTCACTTCATTGGAATCAGTGCAGCTGTGGCAGTTGGGGCCAGGTCTGCAGGAGATGCCTGTAACTTTCATAGTATTTTGTTATGTTTGTTTTTTTTTTCTTGGGGATTAAAGGCAGTAGTATAAGAAGTTGGCTTGATGTAGCATCCATGTTGGTATTTTAAAGGGTTTTCAAACTGCCCTGAGATTTATATCCAGTCATTTTCTTGTGAAGCTCCTGTGACATGACGCAATACAGCAGAGCTGAAACCAGAGTCAGGAAAAATAAGCAAATTCTGTCCTGCATACAGATAGTGCTTAGAGTCTCCCCTTCCCATGTTTCCAAGAAGTACACAGAGTACTAATCAGAACAGATAATTTCAAATCTACTTCCTTTGAGTGGCAGATTTCCCATTTCTGCCTCCTGTTCTTACCAGAAAAAATACTACCAAGTATATTTGACCTCCTGCAACTTTCCTGGCTGGTTTTGTGTAAGAGGTGAAGATCATTTTGAATGTGTCTGTGTCCCATAAACATAGTTTAGAAAAGTAGATTTTTTTTTCCTGCTTGGGCTGTGTTGTTCCTTGTAATAGAAGGAGTTTGCCAGGCCTTGGTCATGTTCTCAAAGGAAGGGGGTGTGTATTTTCCTGCAGTCATCCCTACAGCTGATGCTGCCCATCCCAATAGGAGCACTAGGGACTGCAAGGTCAGGGCAGTGACTGTCAGGTTCCTGAGGCTGTTGTTGGTTTTTTCAGGTCGGAATGTTTGTGGGGAAGGAGACAATGTGTCAGAAATCCACACCTGTTCCGGGCATAAATCTGTGACTTTGGCTTCCAGTCTGCTCTCTTTCACGACGAAAAAAACCAAATCTTACCTATATTATTTAAAAATATTTTGGAACATATGGGCTATTTGTTTCCCTTAAGCTCTTCAGAACATAAAGTATTTTAAGCTCTTCTTGTGATCTTGTTTTATTAATGGCTTTTTTTGTGGTCCTGAAATCAATAAATAGCCTCTAACCCAGAGCATTATTTATGAAGAGCCATCCCTGCCCCCCAGCAGTTTGGCTTTGAAAAGCTAAATTGTCTCTTTTAGAACTGTCCTCAGGTGACTGGTTTTTTTTTAAATCTGGAGTTTATAAGGGTGTATGATTTTTTTTCTATGCTTTGAAACTCATTAGCACTAAATTAACAAGGTGTTGAATTTAGCAATGTTGATCTTAATTTTTTTGATGGTGCTCTAAGTCAGGCTCAGGTTGAAGACTCAAGGTCAGCAACCTATTTGTACATCAGCAAGTATTGAGCCTTCACAGTAACAAACATAGTAACTCTCTTATTGATCATATGCATGGCTGGATTTACTTTTTAAAAAACTTTTTCTCAGTGTCTTTGTGTCCTTAGCAATATGACCCCTTCTGAGACACTGAGCTTCTCCTGGTTTGTTGTGGCAGGTCAAGTCTAATAAACCTTCCTTAAAATTCTCCATCCTAAGAACCCGTCCATGGGCCGTGTAATGAGAGAATGGAGTGTTTAAAGGCCAATCATAAGATTTCAACTACAGCACCATAAACACTTGCCTACTGAAATACAGAAATGTCTTTCTTGTGTTTTCAAACTTCTACAACTAACAAAAGTGAAAGAGAAACAGGCTGTGACTTAAGCAGGCATCAGCACTTCAAAAATCTCAGAAGTGTGAAGCTTTTGGATAATCGCTGAATTTCTTAGCTTTAAATTTAATATTAGACATCAAAGGATGCTAATAATAGCCACTGCTTTTGTCAACACATACTTAGTCACTAAATATTTAGTGAAGCTTAAGACTTTAAGCACTAGGGTATTAGGAAATATTAAAAGCTCTAGTGGGAGCTCAATATTGTGAGAGATGCTGCACAAAAGCACTGTTTTGACTTAAAAGAATGTGCAGAGGTGATATTTAAAGAGGATTGTCTGTACATACGTCTTAGCTGATGATTGGTATCAAAGCTTCAAAAGTCAAGTGTACCTTCTAGAAATATTGAGAGAGAATCCCTGCCAAACACAATGGATTCAACCAGAGAAAGCATGAATGCTTTTTTTTATTTTTTTTTTGAAAACAAAGTGGATTTTGGTGTCTCCAGGATACTGGAGAGAGAGGAACAAGCTACAAAAGCTATGGAAGCTGAGATACGTGGCCTGACATCTTTGTGAGAGAAGAGGATGGAGAAGTAGGGCTTTGTACATATGGATGGAACACACTCAGAAGAGGGGATGAGGAGGATTTGGGGTGGACAGTCATCATCAGTTTGGCATTATGTCAGGCTAGAATAAAAAGGCATATTGGTAGCTGGAAGGGAAGGTTTGGGAGTACAGCAAGGAATTTGAATGATGTGTTTAGGAAGAGTGTGTTGTGTTTTAAAACTTTATTTTCAGAAAGAGCCTCAAAAATGGGCTTCAGCTTCCCTCTGAAGATGTGAATGCAGCCCATAGGGAGGCTGGATGTCAAAGAGGATGGTGCTATTGTCCGTGACTAAAAGACACCAAAGCATAAGAGGCAAATGTCTGGGGGATCAAGTTTGATCTTGAACTGACAGCCAGGTCCCCATGAAATGAAACAGAGACGAGTTCAGTCATACTGTAGCCAGAAGTAGGTAAGAACAGCCAAAGAGTGGATGTGAAAGTAGATCGGGCACTAAATATCTCAATTTCTGTGGCCAGGAGCAATATGCTGAAAGTGTGAATGGCGTGGGGAGGTGAACTCCAGCCGGGGATCTATGGGAAACAGTAAATAGTTGAAGAGAAGGGAAGAAGCAGTGGTAAAGAAGTACATGGCACGATGGGGGGAGCTGGGGGACGGGGAAGAGTGGTGCAGGAAGAATAGAGGCATGATTGTGGTGGGGGCGGGTGGACAAGATTGCTGAAATAAAAGCAAACGAGGTTTAAAAATGCTGTGAAATGACTATTGTCGAGCCCCTATTTAGGCAGCTGGAGTGCTTTATCTCCCCCTTCCAGGAGTTAGGGAGGGATGGGCCACCGCAGTCCAGCCCTGGGAGTGGAGGGAATGGTGAGGAATGAGCCGCTCAGACAGGAGGGGCTCCTGAATTACCTGCAAATGCCTTTTCCTATCGGAGTCCTTCATCTGGGTAGGAGTGAGGAAGAGAGACCTACAATGTGTATTTAGTGGGGCAGGTCACAGGAAATGCAGCCAGGAACTGGAGTTCCCCAAGCCTCAGTGCTGATTCCTCACACCTGAAACGATTGCTGTGCTTTCAGAGTACATCCTCGCCATCGAGTTTCTTGCTTTACTGATGGATGACACAGACTCCCCTTCCTCTGAGTCTTAAATATCCAGATAATAGATAAACGGTTTGCTCACTTATGGCTGTGCTGCCTGGCTTCATTAGGCATGGATTACACATCTAGAGGAGATTTTAGAAACTTGGTCTTTAGTTTTTGCTTTCTCTTCTTGGCTACAGCTGAACTTCTGGGTCTGGGGTTTGTTCAGGCAGAGATGGATGCAAAATATAGCTTGTCGTAAAGAGTCTTTATTATTATAATGTTGGATGTATAGCAGAACATGTCCTTCCAAAATTTGTCAATGAACTGATGTTAGAAGGGTGCTTTTCACTACCTTAAAATGCTAAAAGAGGGAAAAGCTGAAAAGTAGCAAATCAATCACTTAGTATTTGTGTGTTTTCTTAGCACTGCTATTATTTGATAATTACCTTTTCTGGGAATTGTGTGGTGTTTTAAAAACAAATTTTTAATTTCATAAAATTTTACTACTTTTTTTTTTGTTTGTTTTGTTTTACTTAGTGTGAGTGATTGCCTTGCACTGAAAACTGCATGTGACCCCAAGTTTGGCTTCTAAACACTTCCACAGTCACATACATTGGCAGGAAGCTTGTGCTGGAGAGCTCAGACAGAAAAACATTGCAAAAACTTGTGGCTGAGTAATCTGTATCCCAGTTGGGACCTGGGACACAACCATCTCTGTGACTTGATCAATATGTCAGAGAAGTTTTAGTCTGGATTTCTTTCTTTACAGCACAGACCTCCTAACTATGGGTTGAGATTTAAGTGGTGCCTGGAGTCATCAACATCTAGGAAGAAGCAAAACCTCACATTTTCCCTGAGCCTGCTCCTGCCCTCCCACATGTCCTTCTGAGCCAGCTCTGTGATTTCTTTTTCATCTTACCCTTAGATCCCAGATGTTCTGGTTGAGTGTAGTTTCCTGTGGAAGCAACAGGCAGTGGCTTGGCTGATCATTGTCCTCGCTGCAGCTTGCTGTTTTGTCTCTTGATTTAGAGCATGTGTTGGTCACTTTTGGCTAAAGCAAACTCTTTAATCAGGTTCCCTCAGCCTGTCCTGACTGCCTTAGACCAAGGCCAGGGTGTAGTTCTGGCTGTATATTTGGCAGAAGCAGAAAAGCAGCTCCCAAGGAGCTGACAGGCTTCCTACGGAAACAGAGCTGTGCTGCTGTCCGCTCCAAAGTCTCTGAGGGGCTCCCTTGGAGAAGGAAGAAGGATGGAGTGTGCTCACATTGGTTTTGCTTGGGGGGAGATGCCTGTTGGGTGCTGGAGACCCACAAAGTAATGTATTCAGAGGGAACTGAATGATTTTACCTATAGACATGTACACAGCTATCCAAAAGAAAGCTTTGGCATCTCACTCGGCTTGTCTTTTGGTTTGGAGTAAGCTCTTTCCTCCTGTCCTTCCTTCAGTTGTGGGTGTAATAGCACCATGGTGCTATTCACAGCCCGTATTAATGACTTCTCATGGAATATTTTTCTCCTCACTTCCTGGTTTAGGCTCCAGGGGTATCCTAAGTAGCAGTCTTGGATACAGTCATCAGCTGGTTAATAGAGGCTGTGTATGCAACAGACACTCAAAAATGGAAACTGAGCCTATTAGGGGTTTTAAAAAGGAAGCCTGAAAGATTACTGTCCCTTACTTTCCCAGTTCCAAATACAAAATGCATAATTAGAAGGGTGACTGGCTCTGTAGCAGAGTGTTGTGCTCTCAGCTGAGTGTAAAACCTCCCACTCCAAGCTGCCAAAGTGTGACAGGGTGGCAGAGCTTTAGTCCTGTGGTGTTAAGGCTGAGTTGGGGCTGGGATACCCTGGCATGGCCATGAGGAACTAGGGAGAGACAGAGGCAGCCTCCCTTCCTGTGCAGGGGCACCTCTTGCTAATGATTCTTATATTAAATGGAATAACAAGAGTTAAGGGAGCCTCTTGAATAAAGCTGCTGGAGACTGTTCTGTTGCTGCACGGGTTGTGTGTATCTGCATTTTGGATATCTCCCAGCCAGCCTGCTCATGGACAAAACTTGCCCTTGGCATTTACCTGTGACATGCAGGATTAGAATGACAGTCTGTGCTGTAATTGCTTTCCCCTGGGAATTCCTCTGACAGACTGTTTTTTTAAGCTGTGCTACTTGGATGCCACAGGTTCTCTCTAAATTCCAGTGCCTTAACTGTCTTGCTGCTGACATCACTGAATGTTATCTTGCTTGCTTTTTTAAGAAGCAGTGATAGGAATAACCCCCAAACTTTACTTGCTCTGCAAAGGAGCCGGCACTTTCTTTCTGCAAGCTAGATCTAGGTCACTTGTTGGGTTAAGGAAGAGTTGGCAAGGAATGTGGCTATGTGTCATCTGCAAGCCTGTGAGATGCAGCACACGAACTGGACTGAAATGTTGTACAGAGAACAGCCCTGGAGAAACCATTAGTTTCACTGTTTGGGTTTTGATGCCTTCATTTAAAGAACAGGCTAAAGCATTTCAAGTACGTTAGTCACACTTGGATTTAAATTTAACCTTGGAAAAGCTAATTAAAAATGTGTATAAATGCACGTTTGAACTTGCATCTGTTACTACTGCTGGTTTTTAAATACAGAATTTCCTTTAGCCAGCACCATAAGGGGGTGCACCTGTCTGAAGAAACCGGGACAAAGTAGTCAGATCATGGCTTAGCCCCTTGGAGAAAACAGGGTTGTTTTGTGTAACAGGGGTAAATAAATGCTAATTTGGTGTGGATCCTACTCTTCCTTGTCTTTGTGTAGTCACTGTGCAGTGTCTTGTAAGGCAGGGGCAAAAGGTTTGTGATGTCTTAGTGTTAATATCACATTAAGATAGCATCAGAGATTGTAAAAGATGATTCCTAAAGGGGATTGGAACCTCATTCCTGAAGGCTTGAGCAGCTCACCAGCACTTGTCTCTGGGAAGGTGTCATGGTTTGCTCCTGCAGTCTCCCAAAAGTACTTTTTCCCTTGATTCACCCCAAGAAGTGCTCTGTTCAGTGGCCATACAAGAAGTGACTTGTAATTCTTCCTGGGTGGTACGCTAGCATGTAGGGCTCAACTATAAAGTCTGTGTTAAGTTTTTACACCTTATGGAATAAGAATTTTATTGATGTATGAGGATGTGTGTTTTGTTTTAATATGGTGTGGTTTTTTTGGTTTTTAAAATTTAAATAAAGTTTTAAAGCCATAGTGAGGAATTACATGTTTTGGACATGGAAACCCTTTTACTGCTTATGGAAATCCTTTTACCTTGGACCAAACTGAACTCATGCTAATGCCTGAATACTGTAGTTCAGTTTAGCACCATGCCACCAATAGGTGACAATTTAGGGACTGCAAGGAAAGCGGAAACATATCCAAGTGAAGTGATGGTGGTCTTGCATTCTTACAGCACCTTTCACCCAAATAACTTTCAAAGCATGGCTGCAGATTTTCTCCAGACTGACTGTGCTGGACGTTGTAATGTAACACAGCACAAAAGCAGGATTTGGGTAGGATTAAAATTCAGCCTCAGTGCTGTGGCCTGGGGTTGGGAGATTCCCCTTTCATTTGGGAGGTGGGAAAGAGATGAGGAAAAAGTGCTTCTGGGACAATGTGACTTCAAAAAGGCTGGGGTTTTGAGGCTGCTGAAGGTTTTGAACCATTAAAAAAAGTCAAGGGAGATGGATTAGCTGTCAGAGCTGCATGGTAATATTTATTTAGTGGCTTTATAGTGTTATCACATGGATATCTTCTTCACATGGGACGCACGCAGCAAGGAGCAGCTGCTTAGCAAGGCACAGCAGCACATGGAAACAATTTAGGACCAGAAGTGAATTAATTAAAACCATCTGGGGAGAAGATCTGGACTCCTGAGTCCAGAGTTCTGTGGAAGCATTTGCCCACCATGCAACAGCAGTTGTGAAAGAAGCTCAAATATTAAATTACAGCAGGGAAGGGGAGAGTGAAGTGATGCTTAGAAAATACTATTAGGGAGATGAAAGTAGCTCCTCACTTGTTCCTGGTGCTTGTTCCCTCATCTCAAAGGTAGGGGAACTAGAAGGGGGATCCCCAGATGGAAAGGGATTTGGAGACACCAAAAAGGTGAGGACTGTTATATTTGTGTCTTGGTGCAGCTGGGGTTGATGTGCAAGTTTAACAACAAATCCTCACAGGACTGAGGCTCCATTCTGGCAGTGAATAGGAGGATATAGGAAAAGCCTTCATACAGTGAGTGGAGAAGGGATGTGTTATCTCCAGGATGGTTTTGAAAGCAAAGGAGGGAAAAAAAATTAGTGATTTTACATTGCATGTAATTAACGTGAAGGGACTTCCTGCTGGCAGAAGTAACCGAGTCCAACCAAGTCCAGGAGGATTCAGAAAGGATTGAACATTTATATAAATAATAAGAACAAATGCATGAGATTCAAAGCACAAGACATTAGTTTTTGTGATTTAGGGATAAAGCAAACATGTCCTGCAGCTGAGAAGAGTCTTCTCCTTGTTATTCTGAATGTTATGGGTGTTATTTCTTCACCTTCCTCTATAGCATCTGGCCATTGTTAGAGGAGGGAAAACCTTTTGTTTAGTTTAAAATGACAATTTTTATATGTGGCTGTTTATAAAGTTCTGGTTTCAATTTGTTTGCAGGAAATGTTTAATGAGGGAGAATAAGATTGAACACAGGTACTTATCAAAAGAATCATGAGGACTTTAATGCCCAGGAGGTGTCAGGGCCATATTGCCACACAGTACAGGAGTTTGGTGTGGGCTCGTTTTCCAGCAGCCCTGTAACCTCCTCCTGGTTCAGGAGAACTCTGAGTGCTCAAATCTTGCTCTTTTTTATGTGTGTAAAGCAAAAGTTTGCATGTGTGCAGTTTTAGACTCTGCAAAAGTAGGAATTGTGTGGGTTGCCCTTTGCTTTACCCCATTCAGCTTCATAATAGCTGCTTTAAAAATGAGGCAGCTTGAGCAGAACAGGGTACTCTACATGTGGGCTCCTCAGACTTCTTTTTGTTTGCTTTTTGTTGTCACTTTCAAGCATTGTGCTGAAATATGTAATATTCTACCTGCTGTAGTCATTCAGGTCTTTTCTCAGGTCTATGTGCCACTGTGGGACCTCTGAGGGCAGGACTTTGAGCAGACATTTTCTCTGGCCTCTCACATTTATCTCTGTTTAGTTGCTTGAGCCATGTTGCACATCAGAGTGTAGCTCACCTTCAGCAGCTTTGGCAATCAAAATGAGATTTTGGCAGCTCCACCTCAGATGTGAGGCTTTGTGCCACTTTGCATGGTGACATTCACAAACCTTCTGCTCTACTTGGTTGCAGACTGATGGAGTTCTGACTTTTTCCTCTGTGCCACCTCCATGGCTGTGCTGCACGTGGGTGTGACAACAGCCACAATGGCACTAAGGAGGTGTGGGCATTTCAAGTGCTTTTGTGGAGTAATCCCGTTATTATGGTGTATTTCATCTATTTCTTTCTCTTATATTCTTCTCACCTTTTTTGTCTGAAAGCAGTTTAAGGGATTATTTTCTTTTCCCCTCCCACCCCCTCGCCTGCTTTGTCCTGCCTTTCTCCCTATGGAGACTCAACCTTTCTTCCAGTCAGTAGCTGTTTCTTCCTTTCTGGGGACTCCATGGGCTCTTTGTGCAAGTAAAACAACATGTTTTTATTATTTATTAAAAACAACAATGTTTATATTACTAAGTGGCATTTTCCATTGAAAGGTCTCAGAATGGTTGAACAATATGGAATGATTGAATGCTTTGAGATAGCCCTTGGGCTTCAAACTGGAGACATGTGGTAGATCTCATTAGACTGCCAGATCCCAGTGACTCCTTGTTAGTATCTATAAATCCTAAAGCAAAAATAGACCATCACATTAGAGCTAGCTAGAGTTTTATTCCCTCCTAAATATAGTTTATGCCCCACGCAAGCTTGCCTGTATTGAGTAAATTGAGTTTCTGCTTTGACTCGAATTGAAAGCAGAATGTCCTTCAGTTGTTTAGAGGATTCCTGTGGATAGATCTTGTCACATGAGGTTCATAACATTTCAGAGAAGTGTTGGTGTTGAGATGCAAACAAGTCAGTACACCCATCTGGATTAGCTGTTGTCTTCAGTACAAAAGAGATTAATTAACTAAGTGCTCCTGAGGTGCATTTGAAACCTGGTTTAAATATTCCATGCAAATACAGCAAGAAAATTATTATGAAGATATAGCTCTGCTTTTGTTTGCTTGGTTTGTAGTAATCTCTGGCTGTACCTCTGATGCATTTTGTGTTCCTTAGAGTAGAAACCCTTTAGGGCAGGGCTGGTTTGGTTTGGAGATGGCAGCCATTGTGCTGCCTGTTGGAAGTGCCCCATGAGCAACAAGGACGTGTTTCACTTGGAAGGCAGATCTGAAGCCTTTGCATTCCTCCCGTGGAGTGCTTCAGATTGATTCTGGCTGTGCTCCGGGCTCCTGGCTCTCTGGAGCAGAGAAAATGTGAATGAACTCTTGCACACTTACTTAAAGCATGAGGCTTGCATTCTTCCTGCAAAAACAGGCACTTTGTTCAGGAAAACATCAGGTGGTCAGGGAGAACAGGACAGGGAGGAGCAGAGGTATGCTGTTAACTCCGGGTGGGTAATTAAACAACAACCCCCTCAAAAAAGAAGAAAAATCAAACCAATGTGGGCAACTTCTGATTTTTCTGGCTTTTTTTTTTCTTTTTTTCCCCCCTTTACTTGTAAGCTATACTTATTTTGCGTTCTGACTCAATACTTCCACATAATTATGTGTTTTGATTTATGCCCACTGCCTTAGGATTTCAGTCCAAGTGCAACTCAGCATTCTTAAACCAAAACACAAATATCTGCAGAGGGTTCAGGGCCAGCTCACACCGTTTGTGCTGGGGCAGAAGAGGAGGGTCCATGACTGGAGCTGCAGTTAGGAGAATGCAGTAATTTGTGTAGGTGTGTGGTAGTTTGGTTGTCACACACTTCTGTTGGTCAGGTGAAATGCAGAATTTCTCATAGGGAAAATACCTCTAGGACTGGAACAAGGGTGTTGCCATGGCTTGCAGACACACGTGTAGCCAAACACAGTCACTCCCTGGTTCTACAGGGGGCTGTGTGTGCTGGGGAAGAACATCAGGAGATACCATACTCCATCCCTTGTGATGTCTAGATAATGCAGTAAAAATGCAGTTTGGCCTGAACTAATGATTGAGTTAATATTTTTGGACTCTTTGAGCACGTAAATAAATATTCAAGCTGGTTACACTTAATATTAGGAAACATTAGCTTCCTATTCATGCTTTTTCTACTCAGACTCCACCCTGGAGAGGCCTCTTAGTTTCAAAACAAAGGGTAGTAAAAAGCACAGCCATGGAAATGAAGTTTATAATGCAGTTTAGGTATGTTTTCATGCTATGGTCATGAAAGTGGTTATTGACTACTAACCTGTTTCTTAAAAGCTTAAAAAATTTGGCATTAGAGATTGCTCACAGTAATTATGAGACATGTAAAAGCATTTCCTGGGTATTTGTTGTTCCACAAAAATACCTTGTTCCAAGTTCAGTTTACTTTGAAATATGAATCAGTCTTCTGCTAAGTATTTTCTGCTCTGTCAGAAGGCATTTCATCTCCCCTCACCTACAGGTTAAATTTCCAGCTATTCATACTATTAGTAATTTATCACTCTTGCCCTGTTGTTTACACTGGATACAGTGGCAGTGTACGCTGATTTCCTGACTCAGTATAAATTTAATTTCTGTATACTGTTTGAGCAAGCTTTACAGTGTGAAAGGAGAGCCAACAATACAATTAGGATGAATAAAAGCATTTTGGGTTATGTAATATGCATTTGTGCTACTATTATGCAACAGAATTATTACTTGTGGCATCCTTAAATCCATTTTGAACCTAGCCCTGTTGCCTGCGCCTCATACAGGACTTTCTTTGTTTCTACTGACTGAGCAGAAAGTGATGATGAGCTCCACAATTAATTTAAATTAAATTTCTGGAAGGAGATTAAAATCAGTGTGACTTGTCACAGGACAAGTATTCTGTTGGTAGTCAAAAATCATGATACCATATGAAATCTGTCTGACTGTGTTAGTGGTAATATCAATCATCCCCTCTTTTTGCAATTTATTAAAAAATGAGAGCATATTTTAGCATTTTTCATGAAAGAAACATGACAAAGGGCTTTGCTGACCACTGTTTCACAAACAACATTTAAATAATAGCTTTCCTCTGGCATTTCTTAGGGTAGGCATAGAGCTGTCATTTTTAACATCAAGGCAGCTTAGAAATATTGTATATAAATGCAGAATTTGCTATGCTGTGAGATTGAACCTCTCAGTATTCATCAGATGGCAGGTGCACTGTACCTATCCCTGTACTCTGTTCAGACTCAAGTGAAATGTTTGAGCTGTCTGCCACCTTTTATACTTGTTTTCTCTGCTCAGCACCTCATCTCCCTTGTGGTTCCCAGTAATGGTGAGCAGGTGCTTTGGCACCTCCAGATTTCCAGGGCAGACTGGAAGCTGTGAGAATGTGGGGAAGGAGGAAGAGGAGTTAGGAAAAAGTCTGTGAGCAGAAGCAGTAATTACTATTTCTGGGGCACAGGGGAGCTGCCCCAGCTGCCTTTACCTTCTTAGGTAATCTGTAGTCCATACCTGGAAAAGCTGTTAGTTCTCTTAATTAACCACTGCTTGTTTTATGAAAGTCCCAGGAGACTTTGTAGAGCTCTTCTCTCAGGAGACAGTGTAACACTTCCTTTGGCTCCAGAAGTCAAAATACTTCAGAAAATGAGCTGATTGCACAACTAAAATGGGCACTAAAACCCCATTTCCTTGCCTTCGTCCTGGTCCTCTGCTCACTTAGCTGTTTATTATTTTGAATATTTATTTACTGCTTGGATTTGGTTTGGAGATTGGACATTTTGGTGTTTCTAGGCACTGAAGAGAGGAGAATACTGAGTTTTACAAATAATTTTCTTCTCATACAGAAGGCCTTTGGGAAGATACTTAGTACGGAACACTTTTATTTACTGGATTATAAGAGTGTTTGTAATAAATGTCATTTGATGACAGATATTCCTCCAACAATGTAAGATGCACATGACTCAGAGTCTTACCTGACTTACTGGTTTCTTTTTCTTGTTTTTCAGTTTTAAACTAGGAACTTGCTAAGCTTCAGTGTCCAATCAAAACCACCACAAGGAATATTTCATAATGCAAGTTATGAAAATAACACATCCCTGGCATGCCTAAGAGGGAACAGGGTTGTGGTGAACTGCAGGTCTGTGAAACACGACAAACAAAAAAGAAACATCAATAATCTGATGATTCAGGTTCAGTTAACTCAATGAGGACACCAAACCAGACGAGAAGAGGATGAGAGTGGCTTTGTTAAAAGTCTTTCTAACAAGGGAGGTGAGAGGCAGGACAAGAGGGAACTTCTTGTAGGTAGAAAGTGATGGGGAGTTAAGTGCATAAATTGCACAAGGTAGAGATGGAGATCTGGAGCTGTTCAGGTGATTTTTTTTTCTTTAAAAACCTTGTATGCTGCACAGTGAACCTTTTGGATGACTTGATTCTCAGTGAATAATATGGCTGTGTTCCTTTGCTGCACAGATGCTTCTGAGTGGGTAAATTCAGAGCAGGAATTTCTGTGTTCCCCTGGCTGGATAAACTCCAGCATTTGTAAGCTGCACAATGCCATTTTAACCTAGACATCTTTGAAGATTCAGTTTAGCAATGCACTTGCTAAAACTCCTTTAGATATATGCAGAGAGAGGTGATTTGTGAATTAGGCTCCTTAACTTTTGCTTTGACTCAGATAGTGCTGGTCCCACAAAATTCACCGATGTCCAAATGAGTCTAAATTTGCATTGCTTCAGAAGGTGTGAGAATGCACAGCTCAGCACCATGGAATGCCTCTTGTCTCTAATTTTCCCCGGAGTGGATTTAAGTAGCTGCAAGGTGTCCGAGTGAAAAGGTTCTAACTGAGCAGCAGCATTTCTGTGAGAGGCTTTTTTCCTTTTCTCTTTTCCCCTCTGAATCTGCCCCACAGCTTTTGTGACTGTTTGCCTGCTCTTGAGACAGATACCAACCAGGCTGCGAGCTCCGGGGAGAAAACAAGAATGCCTTTTGTGTCATGATCATGGAATTAATTGGTCCTGGAAACTCTGGGTCTCTGCCAAGAATGGGTATTTATGTGGCAAGAAAGGAAAGGAAAAGGGTGGAGCTTTGGAAATCCAGGAATCCCTCTCCTTTTCGGAGCTCAGGAAAGAGTTCATCAACTTATTTTGGCTTCTGAGTGTGGTGCAGTCAGTATGCAGAGTTATGGTGGTTTGTTTGTTTTTGTTTGTGTGTTTGTTTTGTTTTTCGTTTGGTTTGGTTTTGTTGTTCTTTGTTTTTTTAAACAGTATCCAAAATGAGGAAATGAGTGGAGAGAGTTCTGTGGAGAGCTCTGGCGTAATTTCCTTTCATTTCATTTCCAAGTAACTGTAGGATAAAAGCATCTGCCTTTGTCTGCAGAACATCCACTGCTGGCCACCCCAAGGTTTTCTCCTCTTTGACATTATGGATGCTTATATTTCTGGAGCTTTTCAAGTTCAATCATTGCATGATTTAATTTTTGCCCCCTCTTTTTTTTTTTATTTCCCCCAAGGATGAGTGTAGATACTAAAGATATGGTTTGGAGAACCTGTGTGTAAGGAAGCAATGTGAAAAAGATATGGTTAAAATCACAAAGAGAATCTAATTCCTACTTCCAGAAGGTTAAAGCAGACTCATATTTAGACAAACAGTGACAATTTTGATTAGAGTGCTTTATTTTGAGTTAATGTACAAGTCACTGCACTTCAGGCACATTTATTCCAGCACAGGGTGCCTGTCCAGTAAGTTAATAAAAACAGAGTGGAAAACTCTTCATCTGGAAAAGCCGTAAGTTTCAAAGAAAGTGAAAACCATTTAAAAACCTGTCAAAATTGGTAAAATTGTTCTTAAAGTGTAAGTTAGATGCTCCTGAAAATAACTGCAGAATTTCTGAATAAAACGAATCTTTAGTGAAATGGTAATGTTTCAAATTACTGAGCCTGAAGAACATTTGCTATCTCCTTTTCTTGTTGTTCATCCCAGTTGTTGTAGTATTTTTTCCAGTCTGCGTAATAAAAAGTAGATTGGTTTCATTCCACAGTTCTCACTTCCAGAATCTCAACAGATAATATTTGCACTGGAAAAAACCTGCAGAGCAGTGGGGGTTTTTGGGTGAAAGCAAATGTTTCCAGTGATATTTCTGAGACAATGACTGCAGTTCTGTATGTCTGTTTGGGTAGCAGCCTGGTTCTGTACTGATCAGAGTTTGAACTTCCCTCTTCATCTTGAGTCTGTAATCCCTCTTGCTAGGCTGTGGCATTTATTGAGGCGATGGTTTATAGTTAATTTATATTCCCACTGGAGCTTAACAGGTGGGAATAAGCTGGGAATCATTTGGACAAAGCTTTTCAGCCTGGGTGTGTTTTGGTCTGCATGGAGCTCTCCTGTTTCAGCAAGAGCTGTGTACATAGGTCATGTTTTGTGCTGTGGAGCTGTGAGATGATCACCTTAAAGACAGTGGGCCCCTCTGAAGGTGCAGCACTGCCAAGGGTTAGTAAAGTTGTTGGAATTAAACCACGTCAGTACACACACAACCTCAGAAAATAAGGATTTGCAAGGATATGCCTCCATTTAATCTTTCTACGTTTGCTTTAGAAAGAGGCTGTCTGTCTTGTAGGAAGCTACTTGCTCATCACTTACACTTGCAGATTATCAAGGTTATGGTCTGTTGCTTGAAAAATCAAAGTGAGATTTTAAAAGACATAAATCAGACCATAAAATGCCATATCTGTTTGTTTTAGAGGACCAAGAAAATATTACTAAAGCCCCGAAATGTTGAGGTCTCTGTTAGACTGCTGGACACAGTGCTGAAGGAGACAAAGAGGAGCTGGAGAGCACTTTTTTTTGTTCTTTGATGCACAAAAGGGTACAAAACTGGTGTCATTTGTTGGTACCACTAACAGTGCATGGTCACCATGCCCCCCTGTCAAAAATTGCAAGGAGCTTTAGGCAGTGAGTAGAGTGTTCCTCTGAGCAGAGAGCTCTAAGGCAAACATGAAAACTCCTTTGCCTTTGGGTAGCCTGGTTGTGTCAGTGAGGAGATGCCCTCTTGATTAAATCCAGACTGAGCAGTTTCCTGTTAGCATGAAACTCAGCCCACAAGGTCTTATTCTCAAAGCCTGTTATTGAGCTTGTCTGCCAAGTCCCTTTTCCTTTTAAACTTACAGGCAGAATTGCTAAAATAATACAAATGCACGCAATCCCAGAAGTCTCACAATGATTTCTAAAAGTTTGATGTTTTGCTGACAAAGTTTTAGGTATTTCAGAAACTGGATTGGTTTTGTTTTGCTTTGGTGGGATTTTTGGGGGGGGTTTTGTTTCTTTTTAACATTCTCCCAAAGTGATCTATTGGGGAAGTTGTAGTGTTGCAATTAATGGAAAACTTTGTGCGTGTATCAGTCTTGGAAACAGATTCTGCCCTTGTTTTGAATATACTCACATGAGTGAATGAGAGGGTTTTATGTACCCTGAGTAAATATGCCTGTAAACCATTAGACTGTGAGTGGGGCAGTCTGCTGGATCAGAAATTAAGAGTTAAATACAGTGGTGCAGACTTTCTTCCCTGTCTGAAAGTGGTTGTATTGCGTAACTGGTTATTTTCAGAAGTGCATCATAATTGTAAGATGAAGAGTTAGCAAGAAAATTGCAATTTTTTTTTACCCAAGCAAGTTTTGCGTAAAGAAAATCTGCATGTAAGAGAGTTACATATCCTGCTAATAATGTTTCTGTAATGAAAATGTCATACATAATTCTAGATACATTTTCAGTTCATTTTTGTAATTCAGGTATTTGCAGATGCACATTTAAAGCAGATATATTACAAGTTACACACCTTTTAAAAAGCCATAAGATCCATGGAACAAAATGTAGCAAAATATTTCCCTGTCTAGTCTGTTTTGGGGTTGTAGTGGTTTTTTTGGTGGTTGTTGTTGTTGTTGTTTTTTTGTTGTTGGTTTTTTTTTTTGTGTTTTTTTTTTTTTTTAATACAGTAATGTTTTATTTTAACGTTGCAGCAAGGGTTTGTTGGATCTCATTAAGCTGGGAAATGAGATAGCAGAGCTTTGTAAATAATATTAGAGACAAAACTTTAGAATGATGTTAAAGACATCTATATTGTTTAAAACTGAAAAGGATGTCTATTAGAAACAATTCCAAAGCAGTGGAGGGTAATGATGTAAATAGGAAGTGGGTGGGGTATCTCTTCTTAATTATCTTATTAATAGATTATTTTTTTTTCCTTTGTGTTTTGTCAGTATCCTGAGCCAGGGTTGGTAGTGACTGTCATTAACATGCTGTCTTTGTGCCCTCAGTATCAAGGTGTTTGAGTAAATATTGGACATTTTTTATTTATAATCCCATTTTATATCCCACATGCTTTACAAAACAGGATTTAAACCAGGCACAAAAATACTTCTCTGAACTGTCCTCTAAATAATGGCATAATTCAAGGAAATGTTCTTTGAGACTGAAAGCAGACTGTAAGCATTTAAAACAAATGCTGTTTAAAAAACATACCCAGACACAATCTTAAACCTTAGATTTATGGACAAATATTGTGCCAAGTGGAAACTCTAAGAGAAAATTGGAATGTTAGAATGCCTTATTTGTGAGATGAGTTTGACACTGTCCTTACAAAAATATCTTGAAATGTTTTTGGACCAAATGTGTTCTGACCTTGGGTCCCATGTAACACCCCAAAGTTGGTATTTTCACCAAGGGAATCACAGGTGCCAGTGCTTAAGGTATGGCCATTTTTCATGTTTATTCAGAAGTTAAATGAAACACTGAATTACCAGTTTTGTTCCCTTCAGTAATATTACTCTTTGTGGGATAATGGATTGTCTTTAGATAATAATGTATGGTGGAATTATGACTTGACTTGCCAGTGGTCACACTGTAAAATGTTTTTTTTCAGCATGCCAGAGATATGTTTTAAAATAAAGTTACTTAAAAACTCCATTCTTTGATGCAGCATTTGTTGCTTGGAGAGCACCAAAAATTGACAAAATCATTTAGTAACTGGTGATGGCCAATTCCTGTGCAGAAAGGATTTAACCTGTGTCAGGGATCTGTCTCCTGCCTGATTTTTGCACTTTGTTTTTGTTTCCTTTTGTAGGGTGAAGGAGACCAGTTACCCCCAGAGCACACTGTCAGACAGTATGAAACATCCAAGATCAGGGCTATAAAAGCTGGAACTTTGGAGAAACTGGTGGAGAACCTTCTCACAGCTTTTGGGGATGCAGATTTTTCCTACATCAGCATCTTCCTTGCAACATACAGGGCCTTTGCTTCTCCCAGGGCAGTGCTGGAACTTCTTCTGGACAGGTAAGAGCCACTGCTGTGCAGTGGGAATGGACCCATCATTTACATGACAGGGGAAAGCTGTCAGGAACTTTTTCCCTTGCTTTTAGTGGGCATGGGTTTAATAACCTGTTGTCAAGAACACTGCAAAATCCAGAATTTCAGCATAAACATCCAGTCTATAAATTCATTGCTGCTCACATCCCAACACTCACCAAAGCACAGGTAAGGAAAATGTACTAAAGTGTACTAAGTGTTCTTTAGTGGCTGCTAAAGAACCCAACTGGACCAACACAGCAAAATTAATACAAGTTTCCTCCAAAAAACCCACCAGAATGCATGGGCTGCAAAGTCATACCTAGAATAGATTCCAGAATTTTGCTGGATACCAATATTTTCAGACCTAGCTCTTCTGTTTGGGGCTGCTGGTTTGGACCAGGGATTGTACAAACACAAGAATTTGCAATCCCATTCTATTCCGTCACATGAATATGCAGCCATCAATTTTTGCAGACAGCCCAAGAACTGCTAAATGTTGTAAGAATAGCTTTTATGGTCAGACTGTTAAATCATGACTGCTCTGTCTGCATAAACGCTTGGAACACACAGCATTAGTTTCTCACCCTAAATTCTAACTGAGACATGACTGGGTCAGGGGTGCTCTTATTTTGGGAGTGTCACATTTGCTGCACTTTCAAAATGTGTGATTCACAGAAATGGTTGCTCTGGCACGAGGTAATTAGGACAGAGAAGTGGCATAAGAACTCCTAGGGTTTAATTTTGGCTCTCTCTATCTTAGGTAGATAAGGAACAAGGCATGGATAAATGATCTATTCTTTTCTATCTGGCTGCTTTGTAGGAATGCTGTCTGGCTCAATTAGTAAAGATAATAGCAATAACCTGACAGTCAGGTAAGCAGTCAGCTGAGAAGAGAGCAGCCATCCTGCAGAGCAGACTTGGTTACAGTTACATTGACTGCTCTGTGCTTTGTCACTCAGTCCATCCCAATTCTAGTTCAGAATGTGAGAAATGATAAATATTGACAGTGGATATGTACAAGAATATAAAAACATTGGTGCTCTAAGGAAGTTTGCCCTGTCTTCCTCCTCTCACACTGATTTGAAGAGGTGAAAATGTCTGGAGAGGGCAGGAAAGCCCAGAAGATCTGTCTCCACAGACCAGAACTCTTTTTTCTGAGCTCAGTTTTGGTCTTGCTGGCTTGTGTACCTCTCTGAGCAAGTTACAATACCCCTCTCAGAGGAATGGGCTGCCTGATCTTGTCAGCATCATCCCCAGCCTTTTACAATACGTGACAGGACCCACAGGAAATCCTAGGAGGTTACTACTTCCTTCCCTTCTCACAGATCATAGGAGCTTAAGAATCCATGGATGTTTATCGTGGCTTTTTGTATATCGTGGATATTCTAGAATTTTATGGCTTGGGAGAAAATACAGATTAAATTTAAGCTGTACAAGTTAGAATGATTTACATGTAATTGAGGAATATGGACTTGTGAAGAAAAGCAGGAAAGAAAGAATCAGTTATAAGGAAAGAAATTGAAAAAAAGATGGATAGTAATTGATTTTAACCAGCTTGGTTTTCATCTCTAGATTAGTTGAGAATAAGTAGCCTAGAGCCTGCATTTTTGCAGCTTTGTTTTTAGTGATGCTTATTAATAATCGGAGTACAGAGACTGAACTGGGTGTCAGTGCTTAATTTGTGTTTTGTTTTGTGTGCCAGTGAAGGAATAATGAAAAGGCAATCTCTTAAAAAAAGGCAGCACAGTTTTGGTGTGTGTTGTCAGTTTCATTTGAAGAGCTTGAGCCCCGTCACTTACTCGTGGGGGTAGAGCAGGGTTGTGGAGTAAGAGAACAATTAGAAATGCTGAGCTCTTGTTGATGGTCCAAGGGAGAACAGTGATGTGACCAGATCAAAAAAGGCCCTTCCAGCTTCTTACACGTGAGCAGCTCCTTGCAAGAGAGGAGGAGGGAATAGCATCCACATTATTTGCAGGATATTTTATTTTATAGGGACATACTCACTGAAAAATTCCTCCACAATGTATCTGTGCAAGCTGGATCACCCTCAAGGCCAGTGCGTTCAATTTATACCGGATTTGCTGTGGATATGGTGCTGCAGAATTGTCTGATGAATGTGTTGGACTTACACAAACCCAGCTTACACTAAAAGTCCTGGGACTCTTGGGAAAATGTCCTGGGAAATGTGCATATCCTGTGCCCTGAGTGTGTGGGGAAGCACTCAATTGAAGCTGTCTGCAGAGTGTCCTGTCCAAGCAGTGCAGTGCTGACTGAGTTTGGGGCAGGAAGCATTTATGGTGTCCAAAAGCAGGTGAGGGTCTCTTCCCTGAGCCAGGGAAGCAAATAAAAAAGCTGATGCTGTGCTTAAGAGAAACTTTAGTTTTAGAAACATTTTCAGAAATCTGGTTGTTGCATTTTTTTAATTTTCTTTCCTCCAGGACTTCACATTACCCTTTTGCTTTTGATTAAATTTGAGACAGAAGCCCTATTAATTTTTTTAGCCAGACTCAGCCTATAAAGGTTTTCTTCTAAGATAGATTAGAAGTCACTAGACAAATCTTGAGCATGGGCTGGTATGTTGAGAAGTGGGTGGAAAGACTTGTGTTTCCAAAGCTATTTAGGAGTAATTGAACATCCACATCCCTTTAGCATTCATGGGAGTTTGGCATCTAAGTGCAGCAGACAGCTTTGGAAATCTGCCAAGCTTTTAACACTCTACGTTCTGATATTTTCTAGTTGTTTGGTACAAGTGGGCAGGGAGAGTTAAAATAAAAAGATCCTGGTGGCATTTTGATGTGGAAGCCTTCCATGGAAGTTCCTGGAGGGAAGGAGAGCAGCTCCTCCTGACCCTGGATGTGGGGATACAGTGTGGTGCCTTTGGAATACCCCCCTGGGACTACCAAAGTGTGATGGAAGCCAGAGCTGGTTAGCTACACAGATGAGGTTAGGAGGAGGCCAAATTCCTCTCTTCTGTGATGTATTTTGCCCTGATAACCATGTTCCTCAGAACGGGAGCTGTGCTGTGCTTGGCACAGAGAAAGTGGCAACCAGCCCCTGTCTGGAGCAGTGTACAGAGGAGGGAATTGAGATTGTTTGGTGGGAGAGTTGGAGCTGGGTAATGACAGCAAAGAACAAGTTAGACTTATGTTTATCATTCATTCCTTTTGCAGGAGGATAGTTTGCTGGGGGGTAAATGGAGAGGACAGGGGAGACAGAGGGGGAGCATCCAAGGACTGTATCCTGCAGTAGCACAGCCACACATTTTGGGACAGCACTTTGTGGTGTTTGACTCGCTGCTGTTCCTGTAGCATCTATTATTTCCTCTCTTTTTCCTTTTTATTAGGTGACTTGTCTGCTCAGCTAGAGAAGTGGTTTCACTTCCATGACTCCGTGTGTGTAGGATTCAAACCACCTTATTTTTCCTGAGCATCTGGCCTTCCAAATTGCTTGTTTCAATGCTTACAAACTTATTTAGGGCTTTGTTTGGGGCCATTGCAGAGACCACCTTTTCTTACTATTTCTGAGTTATTCAGAGTATTTTCCTCTCTCCCTCTTAACAGAGATGCAGGGATGCATTTTCCACTCTATCTTCCAGTATTTAAACATTCAATATTACCCATTACATTCTGGTCTCATTTGCTTAGTCAGTCCCTTTGAGTGCAGTCTGTAACTTCCCAAATGCCAGGCAAGGCTGGAGAGTTCTGTGGGCTACAGGATCCTTTTGTTTCTCTTGTCTCTTTTTGTATGCAAAGCATTCCTACAAGGCTGGGCAGTGAAAGGCTCTTTGTCCGGGAGCTGGTGAGAACAGAGTGCTGGAAGGCTGCAGAAAGGCCGTTCTTTACATCACTTGTGTTGTTAACTCCTCCTAACCCGTATTTAATGCCCTGTTGTTCGTGGAGAGATGTGAGATAGGCAGAGATTTACATCTGGCAACATAAGGAAGCGTTATATCCTTGTCCAGTTTTGCACAGAAAACTGCCTGCTCTTTATTGCTGTCTTACGGATTTCTCCTGTAAAACTCAGCTTGTCTCTCTAGTGGGATTTAAACAAAAGTGCCTAAAATTTCGTGCCATAGTAGGACAGTGATGTTGGGACTCATCTCAGTATTTTTTCCTCAAAAATTAACTGCAAGTTTTGAAAACTGAATATAAGAATTTAATTTTTCTTTTAAACGATTTCCCTGGCAGGGGGAGAGTGCCTTTTGTCTACTGGGTGAGATGTGTTTGAGGCATCTTTTACAGGGTAGATGGCAGTGGAGAGTGAAATCCTCTCCCTTTAACAACAGGTCTGTGATTCTTATATATGAAGCCTTAGACCAATGCTTGAGAGGAGCATAAAACTACTACCACTTCCATCCATTGCAGTGTTTTTGAATGAGTTTATGACCATGCTGACATGAACTTTCAGGACAGAAACAGCTCACTATGTTTGCTCTGTCTGGTGTTACCAGGTTGTTGTAGCACGAGCACTTAAGGATACACTTGTTTTAACTCTTCAGATTAATTGAGATGGATAAGACTAAATGGATAAAATCAGCTAGTCCTATTCTGGACAGTGCATAATCGTTCACCTTCATTAAACCTGCCTGTAGGGAGCCATGGAATTCTTCATGGATAATTACAGAGCTGCATATCTGAAACAATGGGCACTCCTGCTGAAAATGAGGTGCATGATCCTGCCTGCAAGGCACTGGGTTGTGCCTTGTAGGTAAGAGATTTCCCTTTGGCACTGTTGGAGGTGTGCTCACCCTCTCTCCCAGTGGTGTTTTCACAGCATCCTGGGCTTTTCTCACTGATATCATTGGGAGTTTTGGCACAAAGTGAGCACTTGTCACCTAGGAAACCTAGAAATAACACTTGGAGGTGTTAGGAATGGCGGGTGCTGGAGACACAGAAGCTGTATTGGGGAAGGTGGTGGTGGTGTTACAGTCTTGTTGTGCACTGGAATATTGCCCTGGGAAATCATGGAGTGAAAATAAGCAGAAGGTTCTTGCAGCTGTGAGCAAAGACACTGTTTTGGTTGATTCCTCCTGTGTACAGGCTGCTTTATATAAATTAACAAATTAGGTTGGAAGATACTGGCTGTTTCTTTAGTGTGTTTTCCCCCCTCAGTGAAATAATCTTCCAGGTCCTTGATTCTGCTCACCTGTTAAGATTCCTTGTATTTTGACCTGGAAGTGCTTTGTAGTTGTTTATGGTAATTGTATATGAATGATACCATTTGGGATTTTGCTTTTATTCACTACAGTTTCTTCTAAACATCCATCTCCCTTTTCAGGTTTGGAAACCTGGAGACCTCAAGCCATGGAGAAGTGGCAAACCTGAACTCCTTGGAATCTGAGATGGTACTCAGGGCGTAAGTATGGATTTGCACTGTGGAGCAAGCCCCAGGCAGGGTTTGCTCTTGGAGGAGGATGTGAGCAGCAGAGCTGTTGTTTCCCTTGAAAATTCACAACACTGTTTGCATGCTTAAGCAAGCTTGTGGAAAGGCCAAGTACCAATTGTCTTGTAACATATCCAGTAACACAATCCAGGCATCTTTTGCAGGGAAATTGTTTTGGAATTAAACATGAGATGAACACATCTAGGCCAACGTTTTGCTGATTAAACAAAGAAGGAGTGTTTGTTTCCTCTGCCTTATCTGTGGCAGTAAGTGGTTATTGCTTATGAGTGATTTTATTGTCATTACAGCAATGCCTGCAGAGCAAAGCTGAGGGTGACTCAGGCAACGTGTGTGTGCATGGATCTTTTCCATTAGTGCCCTGTCATTTACAGTGCTGCTTTTTGAGTGAAATTTAAATTCTGAGGTCATCTTCATTTGCAAAAGAAATAGCAAAGCAGTTTTGAACTGCAGTTTAAATGAGAAAAAGGTGTTTTGGCTGTCCTCCTAGAGTTTTATCTTTAGACATTGGGTGTAAAATGTGCCTCAGGTCATCAGCATTTGTACTTTGACATCCGTGGTTTGCATGCACTGTGGCGTGTGTGGTTGTATTTGATTATAGAATGAAGATGCTGGATTCTTGTCAGCATTACTGGTTTTCTGTTCCTCTTGCCCCATGGGACTTGACATAGGAGCTTAACCCTCAGTCTTTCCTGGCTGGTAAAATATTTTGCTCCCATTTTGCCCTGAGAACTCCCCAAAGAACAGCTGGTAGTTAGAACTTGGTTACAGGCACCAAGGAGGCAGCATTATGTCATGGGTAGAAACAATAACAGCCAGCCAGTGGTTCTCACACATCCATCCAGACTGAGCTCTAGGGTCACTTCCAACTTTGGGCAAACCATTTCATGTCCCCCGATCTCAGTCATAAAACATGAGCTGAAGCTTCAACCTTCCTGCAGAATAGCTGAAGGATTTATCCTGGGGTGAGGAATTAATTTCACCAGTATAAACCATGGTGGGATTCATCCCCCAGCTGCCTTTTCGTGGACCCAGAGGACTTTGATGATGAGATGGAGAGAAAAGGGGTGAAAGTAATCTTGATGTTACCTGTGTCACTTGAGCTTTGGGCAAAATGCATCGGTTTTTGGTTGGTATAACTAAAAAACTGAGTGGGCCAGCAAATAACATTTAGTAGGTGAGTCATTGTTCTGGTTTGTTTGTTTGTTTTTAGTGGAAATATTTTCCTCCTGACATACATACTGGTATGTATGACCAGCCTGGTCAGTTATTTCCTGCTGCATCAAATGCTTTCTTCCCTCTTGGCACATAACACCTTTGCACAACCAGGGACAGATGAATGGATGGAGCCTGTGGTCCTATTTTTGTGGTAGCTAAACTTCTGCTGAATTTTCTGACAAATTTTTTCATTATTGTAGTTCAGAACAGCTGATTTTGATCCTTTGGCCTTCATAAGATACCTTTTACTCAATCCATGTCTATAAAAAGTTCAACAATGAAGTTGTCAACAGAGTTATTTGTCAGGTCTATATACATGTTTAAACAGATCCCATATAAATATGAATTCACGTTCCTTCCCTAAAAATTTCCATTGCTTTCAGTTGCTCTGGCTACTTGTCTCTTAGATAGAATTAATGGTATCTGGAAAGTGTTTGGCCTTGTAGTCCTGTTGTGAAACATGTACTTCTGGCAGTTCAGGTTTTCTCTTGTCTGGGATAATTCCAATATAATTGCATTTGCCCTCTTTTCGTATAGAACAGAAACATGATGTAATTGTGCTTTATGTGACTTGGTTTTATGTGACTTGGAGAAATAGGAGGAAGCAGCAGTAGAGCCTTGTTATTTTTTGCCATTAACTCTGTATTTCTCAGAGGGAAAATATCTCATGGGGGAGCCTGTGGTCTGTGGCCAGAGACCTTCTGCATTCATCAGACTCCTGTTGTGACAGCTCAGAGGCTTTAAAAAGCCAGTTGGGCCATTAGAAGTGGGATGCAATTTAAAGCATTTCCACTGGTTTGACA
>VXBB01003037.1:292328-303505 GCA_013399915.1 Illadopsis cleaveri | reverse complement strand
GCTGCAGAAGTTAAGAAGAACTGCAGAAGGAGAGTTTATGACTCCTTAAGTACCTCATGGAGCCTGAAGGAAGGAGGGGTAGCAAAAACTGAGGGTGTGTGTGGGAGGAACATTGTCCTGTGTGGTGCATTGTAAATCCACAGGTTTGTGTTGAAATTCTCTGTTCTTTTTGCACTTGCTGTATAGAGCTGTGATGTATTTTGAGGAGAATGCCTGATGTTAATGATCTGGCTTTTTTTTAAAATTATGTGAACATTCTACAGAGTGTTTATGTGCCTGCCTCAGTGTTCAAAACCTGCAGATCCCAAACTAGGGCCTGAGCACATTTGTGGCACAGCCTTGTTAGAGAGGTTTGTGGGAGCTTTAAGCCTGCCCTTCAGTTCCACACTGCTGCAGTGATGTTACTGACCCAAGATCACTTCATCTGTGTTCAGAAACATGCCCTCCTAGGACCCATTCTGCCAAGGGGATTTTCTCCTCTTTGCTTGAGCATAATTCCTATCATTTTTTGGGCTACTGGAGTTGTCAAAAAATTGTATTTTTCAAGAGGGATCTGACTTAATTACATCTAATATGTGGTTTAAACAAAGGCACCGTACTTTTCAAAATAGCTTGGATCTTAAGAGTTGTGAGTAAACTCATCAAAACCATCAAAAGTTTTGTAAGCTTCAAACAACCTGCCTTTTTCCTTCCCTCTTAGGACCCACCGTGGCTTTTCATGTTCATTAACTTGCTTTCCACACTTCTCACTACTTTCAGTCAGACAGTTTATGATCACAAGTAATAGAAGAACAAAGTCCAGAAAAGGTCATATATTCCAGCTAAACATCTGAGTTAGATGGAGTTCAGCCTGTGTTTCTAGAAATGTGATGCTGTGTTTCTTAATTTCTGATAAGAGAGTTGAAAGGAGTAGCTTATTTGACCCTCTACCTCCTATAAGTAATTTTTTTGTTCTTCCTGTTACCATATCAACAAGATTGCCTTGTGCTGTGTCTCATGCTGCATGTTTTTGTGTCAAGGGGTGACAGACTTCCCTTCTTGTTGTGGGTTGTTGTTGTCTTTGGAATCTTCTGTGTTTTCTGCGTGGCTTCTGTTCACAATCAAAAAAATGTGTAACACCCCAAGGTGTGTGACAATTCAGAATAAAACCATATATACGTTAAACACAAACGAATTACCAGCATGATTAATTGCATTAAGATTTAACAAGAAATTAATAAAATTTCTACTATAGTTCAGTTATGTTCTTGCCTTTTAAATGAGGTTGTATAGTTCAAATATGTTTGGTCACCTGATGAAAAGCTAATGAGGAAAGACAGTAAAGCAAAAAGCAGTTCTTTCTCTTACTCATGTCTGATGTGAAGGCTCGTTGCACCTTGTCAGGCAGAGTCATGGGACACCTAGATGGGATAGTCACCTCCTCGAGATCTTCAGCACCTTTATGTATTCTGGGAAGGGGGTCAGGAAGCCAAGCAACTGATACAGTGTGGGGCCTTCAGTCCTCCCCAAATGGCCAAGTGTACTGCCCAGGAGATGGAAATAATGCTTTTGGTGATAGGACCCATCACCTGATCTCTCCTTGGAGCAGACCAGTTCCTCAGTTAACTGTTAACTCTTTTAAAAGGCTGGGTTTTCTATGCAGGGTGATAGAAACACCCTGTAGAACAACTCGTGCCATTTTCCTCCTCTAGTGAAGGACAGTGTTAATTTTGATTTCTGGGATTTTGATTTCTGGGCAGTCAGTCCACTTCTGGCAGATGGCTGCTCCCAAAGCACAGGCTCCAGGAATTTAAAGAGGTGATGTGTTAAAAGAAGATTGACAATGGAAGGCCAGGCTGAGGACTGGAACTGAGAAAGGAACATAAAGCCTTCACAAGCCAAAATATTGTAGCTGCTTGTACCTTCTGGGATTCAGTGTCTCTGCAGGATCCTGAGAGGTCTCTGGGTAGTGTGAGGGTCCCAAGTCAGGCCATGGCACTGGAATCCCTTGCTGAGCCTGTGGCACCTGGGGAGCTGAGGCAGTACATCAACGAGAGGTGCTGAGCTGGCTGCCACCAGCTCTAAAGATTTGTGTCAGTGCAGTTCCCAGAAGTGATTCATTCCTGTCCAGACACACAAAAAGCCATCCAGGCTGGCAGTCCTGACTTGTGTGCAATGTTTGCATTTGGGGAAGCCTAGTTTAATGTTAACTGAATCTACTTCCTTGGAGACCTTACTCAAAAATACAGGAGTACAAACCTGGCATTACCTGCAGGAAAGGTTTTTCAAGAGGCAGACAATGTTGCCATGTTGGTCTGTGGATTTGGACCGTGATTATTTGTTTGTTTGCTTCCCAGAGGTCTAACATTAGTACTACCATGGCTTTTGAATCTTTGTATAACAGCAAAAAGTCCCTTCAAGCCTCCTCTTGGACTACAAGGCTGTGGTTTCCTTCTGTTACTGGCTTTGGAGTCCATTGGTGGTGCTTTCCCTCAGATGGACGACAGGCCACAGAAATGAATCAAAATACTTGGGGCTTTTTCGCTTGTCTTGAATGTCAGCTTGTAGTTGCCTCTGCTTTATTATCAAAATGTGGAATTTATTTGTTATTAAGACTTGGAATGTGTCACAATTGAAAACCGCAGACAAAGCAACTTGAAGCTAAACTGAAACCTTGTTTCATTCCACAGCATTTGGGGGAAATAGTTCAACTAGAGAAAATAAAGGAATTATTCAGTGACCACATGGCATGTCTTGCATGTTCACCTCTCCTCTTCTGCATTAAAATAGCAAATACCAAAACCTTCAATGTAGTGCCACAGCATTTGGAGATTTTTCATAGTGACAAGCAAACATTCTCCCATGGCTTTTTGTGCATTTGGATCTTCCTGACCAAACCTTGTCTTTTGGTTCCTTCTGAACCAAACAGTCCCACTGGAAAACAATGTGCACAGTTACAGCACTGCAGAAGTAGAACTGGTCCTGAAACATTGTACTCCAGGAGAATAGACACCAAAGGAATGTGAGACAAATGGAAGAAAATGGGCTGGAAGCTTCTGATGCCTGGGAAATCCGTGGTGGGGAGCAGTTAAGATGCATTTGGGAGAGCAATAATCATTCATTCCAGTAGAGCAAGTTAAGCTCAAACAACATCAGAAACCAGTGTGGTTACTTGAGAAGCAGAGTCAAACACAGGGCAGTGGAAGAGTGGGAGGGTTATGAAAACAACCAAAACCAAGCAGAAAAGAGTAATTAGAAAGAAAAATAATGATTGCATCTCAATTAAAACAACAGCTAGCAGAGCTCTTCACTTAGCGGCTTCACGTGCATCCCAGCAAAAGTCTCCCATATGTTATTGAACAAAGTTTTTCCAAATCAGAAAGAGCTGACCATTTGCTGGAAGTCATTGTCAGGACGGTATTTATAAACAAACTGGGTGTGAGAAGCTACCCTTGGAGCAGCCTTTTCTTGTGGTTTACTTACATTTTACCCCTGATTAAACAAGCCAAACAGAGAAAATACAGGTGCCTTAATTTAGTGTGTGAGCAAGCCTGAGACTGCCTGGACAGTGGAGGAAAGGGAATAGCCATCTGTAATGAGTATTTTCTCAATGGACTTAAGAATGCATTTGGCAAATTTTTTAGCTAGTTTTGTGCACATTCTTATAGAATTTTGTAAGAAACTAATCATTTAACCTCTTTTTGCAACAGCGGTTCCCCTTATTCTCCTTAAGTGTTGAGATTCCCTTCTCATTTTTTAGAAATAATTATGGTGGGAAGAAAACACCTCTTTTGCCTTTTTAGTCANTAACCTCTGACAGAATGAGAGGACACAGTCTTAAGCTGTGCCAAGGGAAGTTTAGGCTAGACATTAGGAAAAAATTCCTCACTGAAGGAGTGGTTGGGCACTGAAATAGTCTGCCCGGGGAGGTGATGGAGTCTCCATCCCTGGATGTGTTAGCAAAAGACTGGATGTGGCACTCAGTGCCATGGTTTAGTTGATGAGGAGGTGTGAGGTCATAGATTGTTTCCAACCTAATTAAGTCTGTGATTCTGTGAAATCCTGTCTGTAATTCCTGTCAGATCCAGTCAGGACTGTTAGAGTTGTCTTCCCAGTAGAGTCAAGGCCAGGCAGAATTCCCATGTGGTGGGAGGGTCTCATTTCCCACCTCCACTGTGGCCTGCTGAGCTGACAGAGCTGTTGGACTTGGGGCTGCCACAGCCCTGTCACCTTCTGTGCAGCTCATGGGCAGAGTGGGATGGGTGAGTTCTTAGTCCCAGTTTGTGAACAACAGGCTCAGATACACTTCCCTACCTACCTGGATAGTTTTGGAGGCTGCAACCTTCAGAGATGGGCTCCAAGCAAAGCTGGTGTAGAAATCAGAAGGTGTTCTGATAGGTGTGAAACTTGAAAGCATTGCTTAGCAGAGCCTGGAGTCTGTGGCCAGAAGCACAGGAGTTAAGCATTGAGGGGTTTTTGTATAGGCAGGATAGGAAAAATTTATAACTCATAATCAACCCATGAAAAACGTAGTCTGTATGTTTCTTTCCTGTCTGAGCTCTTGGAAGGCCCCTGTTCCTATCTGAGTCTGTTGAGTACAGAGAGTTTCTTTGCAAGGGCAGCACATATAAAGCTACTGCAAGATATGGGCAAATGTCCAGCCCGTTTCTGGAAAGCTACATTATTCCTTGACACTCCAGTAGAACAGCTGGGCAGCAGGAGGTCACTAGGGCACAGTCTACCTCTTCTCTCTTTCCGATTTCCCCTCTTGACTGAAATGATTTTGTTGGCAAATTCAGTGTCTGTAGCAGCTGTGAACTCTTCACCCTGCTCTGGGAGACTGGATCTGTCTTAAACTCTGTTTTAGTGTTCAGCTTAAGAAAGTGCCCACCAACCAAGCCTCTGGAAACTGAGCTTAGTCTAGAGAGTGTGTGAACAATATTGGTACAAGAACTTGCCCTGTGGAGAGACTCCTCCTTCCAAATCATGGCTGAATTGGTAAATGGTTGTAGGAATAGAATACCTGGCCTGGTTTTTGGTGTTGAGATCAGAGGGATGATGGTTTGTGATGTGGGTGGGGAAAAGCAGCATGGAACAGGAGGAAATGCACTATTTGGGCATGGGGTGAGGCACAGTGTGCCCTGCCTGTGGTGGGAATGACAGGACAGCACTGTGGGCATTGGGCAGTGGTGTTTGTGACTTTGGTGCTGCTGTGACAGCATTCTGGATGTGTGTGGGGCTAGGGGACAACTGAAACTGGGAGAGTCTGGGAGCATCACTGGGAGCATCTACCTGTTGTGTGTGGTCTTTCCTGGCCTTGGGATGTGGAGCTGGTCTGGCACTGTTGGCTGTGTTACAGCTTGCAGTGAAACCTGAAATCCAGAACTTGTTTGCATGTTAATTTTTGATTGTAAATACTTTTTGTAGCTCTGACATTGTAATTCCAGCGTTTCTCCTGTCAGCAAACCTAACCAAAGAATATTACCAACAGATTTCCAAATACTTTAACTGAAAATTCAAAGTTGCCACATTATCAGAGCAAGAAGGGAAAGAAACAACAGACTTAAATGGATGCAACTTGTATGAAATCTGTCTGGTATTAAGAGTTAATTGAGTTTTGAGGAAAACCTACACAATTCAGATGAGACACAGAGAGTAGGAGAAACTCTCTTTACTGTTTCTTAACTATTGGTTTATTTTGGATGCTTCTGAGCAGCTGAGTTAACCAGAGCCTGCTGTGGTTTCCCAGCTTGCAGCAGGAATGTGCCAGTATTTGTACACAGCTCCAATGGAGAGTTTCCTGAGCTGGAAGAGACTTGAGATACAGGAATGGTTTTGGAGACATGGAAAGTTTTCAGGGCCTTTTTCTCAGGAAGTTTTTGGTGTTTATTGTGCCTTTTGTTCTGAAGTAAGGAGCTTAAAGTTTTAAGAAAAGTGTTTACTTTTTAGTAATTTTCTATTTTTGGTACACTGAGTTGAAAATTGTCAACAACATTGCAAATTATTTCTGGAAAGCCATAGCTTGAATTGTCATATTTTCTTACAAAATCAAGTTGAAATGATGATAAATCCCTGCAAGTATAGGATCTAAGGGCATTCCAACAAGCATATGTTGTGCAGTATCTAAGTACCAATCTAATAAATGGGTGTGGATGAAAACCTACATAAATCAGGAAAAGCAAACAAAGAGATCATTTCCTCCCCCTGCTTCAGGCAGGGTGGAAACTGAGTCATCAGCTCTGCTTTCCCCTCATCCCCCTCAGTCTGTGGAAGGCTTGTCCATGGGTTGGTGTTCTTTTAACTGCACGTGTCTAAGAAAGTCTGGGATAACTTCCCTGAACAAGACCCAGTGGTCCTACAACTCCTTAAGCATCCTTTTCCTGCTCTGCCAGCATCAACAGGACACCCTTTTTGCGTGCTGCAGTTTGACAGCCCCTCCTTGGTTTGTGCTGAAGATGAAATCAGGACTCTGCTGATACATTTTTTATCACTAGGATTAGCAGGATCACTATGTCTCCTAGGCTCTGCTCTCTGGGCACTCCCAGGCTGACTCTGGCACGGGCAGCCTCATGCTGCAGTGAGGGTTTTATCCTCCCAAAGGAGACAATCCCACTCACTGTGTGTGCCTGTGGGGGTTAGCTTTGGGATTGTCTCCTTTTTCCTCCGTGAAAGCCGCAGTTTCATGAGCAGGCAGGCTTTGTACTAAGCCTGTAGATAAGGAGGAACATGGCATGGAGGGATATGCAGCTCCAGTGTGGTCCCCAGACTGCAGCTGATGAAAGGCCCCAGAGGAAGCATTTGATTCAGCATTTCCACTGGGAAGGAGCCATGAATACCTTGTTTCCTCCCTGCTATTTTCCCACAACATCCCAGGGAGTGGTTGTGGAGCAAACATTGAGCTTTTCCCAGTGGCCAGAGATGGAATGAAGAAATTGTGTTGTGCTGTTGATGGGGTGTGTAATGTCTGGTGGTTGTTAAAGATGGCTGTGGTACAGCTCAGCACAGATACTTCAGGTGGGCTGTGAATGTGTCCTGTGTTGTTTGTTCTGTTGGATACAGGTGCAGTCAGTTCCATCTGGATGCAAACACTGTTCTCTCTGTTTACTTGTAGTGAAATAGCATCAGTTCTACGGGCCTGGCTCGATCAGTGCTCGGAGGATTTCAGGGAGCCCCCTGACTACATGTGTTTGCTGAAGTTGCTGGATTATCTGAAGAACAATATGCCCAATTCTGACATGGAGAGTAGGGTGCAGAACCTCTTGAAGCAGTTCCAGAACCAAGAAGTAGAAGCTGTTGGTGAGTTACCATTCCCTTCTGTCTTTCTGTCCTCCCAGACTGTGAGATGCCCCAGGGATTGATATGCAGTACATTTCACCACCTCTCATGCTTATCAATAATATTGTGAGGCTCACCAGTGACTTTTGCCTTGCTTTTTTTGTTTTTTAAAAGGAAACCAAACCTCTGTGTGAGGCTGCAGGCTCTGTGAGGGATGAAATAGTGTAACAGTATGAGGTGCCTATGTCTGTTCATCCCAGGGTGGCTTGAGAAATCCAACACTTCTCTAATATTTAGCCAAAGCTTTGAGATTGCTGCAGCAGCCAACTGGTTAATGGTCAGCACACTTCCCATGTCACTGAGTTAAAACACACAACTGCTCTCTAGCTGGGCTTCTCACTTAACCTCCCCCTGCTTCCCAAAAACCCCAAGCAAACAAAAAACAGAATGCAGATCTGTGACAAAATACAGCGTGAGTCACAAGCTTTGTCCTGCAGCTTTTCTTCCTAGTTACCCTCTTGTCAAAGGAAGTGCCTGTGGGTGTTTTTTCCTATTGGAGTGGCTGGCTGCTGGTATCCAAGGACAGAGGAAAATCTTACGTTATTGGGGGTCACAGCCTGCTGGAACAATGGTGAACTGTAGTCACACAAACCTGACACATCCCCGTATCCTGCACAGAAAGCTTCCTGTGGCAGAGCTGGGAAGTGGGGAGAGCTCACACAGGGTGGGAATGAGAACTGGAATCAACTTCCAGCTTTAGTAGAGGGGTGAGAGGGAATAATTCATGCATAAATGATAAAGGAAATGCCAGAAAAAAACCCCTTCACTTTCGTTTCATAAAAGTCATGTCTGCCGGATGCTCCAGAAATACCATGTCAATGCATAATACTGTGAAATGCCAAAATATCTCAGTCATGAGCCCAGGCCTTTACTGAGCACTGGTAAGGGAACAGGGTGGCTAAGCTGTTGCTAGTGCTGACATTTCCTGGGCTGGCTTCCCCCAGCTCAAACAAGGAAAACTCATGAGAACTGTATTTGGGTTTGTCTGTTCAGAGTGAGCAGAAGTTCCCAGCAGCCCTGCTTCTGTACTTGTCTCCTCAGGTGACAGCTGAAAATGTTCTTTTTTGAGTCAGAGGTGGGCCAATAGGAATGATAACATTTTCTAAATTGTGGCAGAATAGAGGCTGGTTATTAGAGTAAAATAAGAGGGCAGTGAAATTAAGCTGTGGGTGGGGTCTGCAGAGTTGAGTTTTAGGATTGCCTTACTTTTATCAGAGCTCTTTGTACATTTTCTTTCAAAATCCCTGATACATTTTCTGCAATCGTTGATAATTGCTGTCCCAAAGCACTCCTGCTGAGTTCTGAATTTTGAAATTTGGGCACTAATCCTGCAGCTTGATTTGGGTAATCAAACCTCTGTTCTGTACTGCCATCAGACATGCCAGTAGATTAGATTGCAGGACCAGATAGGAAGATAAAAGCTGCTCCTGGCCTTAATTCTTGCAGGTTGAGCAAGCAAAACAAGGAGAGGCAGAGGTTGCAGGGTCAGGAGGGGCATGTGCTTGCTCTCAGTGCAGTCAAAAGACAGTCAGCCTTTAAGAGGGCTAAGTGGATCAGAGGGGTCCTAAGATGATGAGATACTGAAGCACAAGGGGATTCCAGCTTGTTGGAGAGTAGGGAAAAGACTGCTTACATGTCTGTGAATGGAAAAAAGAGGCATAAAAAAGAAAAGCAAAATTTATCCTGTGCTTCAAGACCTCGTCGTAAGCATGCTGTGAGGTTTTGCATAGGGCTGCAGCTCAGTGGTTAGGATTTTCAGTTGAATTTCAAGAGCCAAAAGGAAAATGAGGTTTTACAAAGCCAAAAGGACTGAGATTCTTGTAGCAGTCCACTCCAAGTCCATTTAATTATGCAAATTGTTAAAAAACAGGAAAAGTAGTGTTGGAACAGAGGTCTCTATTTACCCCACTGAGTTCTGCCAATAAATTGTGCAATTCAAATGTACAGATGGAAATCAGCCTGTAGACATAACTTGTTACATCAAAACTGTAGCAGTTTACATTGGTGATTATGTTCTGTTAATTACTGCAGGAAGGAACAATGAAGTATTTTGAAAAACAATTACTCTCTATCACATTATCTGCTTTTGTTGCTTTAGTGCTCTGCTTTAACTGGGTAGGATAACATAACATAGTCTTGCATAACACTCTGTTTTTGTAAATGAAACCTCACCAGTAGTAAACTCAGGACTTTGGTTGTTAGTCTTGACAAGTCCCTGTTTTTTTCTGCCTCCTTATGGAGTTACTGCTGCCTTACAGTAAAAGGGATTAGGATTTATTTTCAGGGAGTTTCTGTTTGATTTCTTCCTCTACCATGGGAAACAAGGGCATATTTCTTGGTGCTTGAATTTTTTGTGCCCAACTTCTGGGAGCCAAAAGGTGACATGGCAGCAGCTGTGGAACTCTTTCCTTTCTGCACTGGGTCAGGTCCCTCAGTGAGGACAGTTCTGCTCTCTCACCTCCTCTCTGCTGACAAGTGCAGACTTAAAAGAACTATTCCACAGAGTATTGTAGGTGCTCAGTGTATTCCATTTCCTGGGAAAAATTCCCTGAGAGAAAAGGTGAAGGCTGCTGGAATAAACTCTCTTCAGCATAGCCCATGTAGCCACAAAGGGTGCCAGGAAATCTGCTATCTTCTTTTATTTCTGGATAGAAGAGCGTTCGTAATGCAGTATTTTGGGGGTATAACTGCAGCCTCATGCCTTCGTAGTTTGAATTTTTTTTTTCAGAGTATAAATACTGAAAAGTAGATTAACAAAACTGTGCAATGTCAGTAAGGATTTTTTGTTGGGGTAGTGCTGATTTTTTTTCTTTCCCCAGAAGAATAATGAATAGCAAATGGGTCAAGCCACTTATCTGCTAAGATTTGTTCTCTCCATTTCTTTTTATTCTACCTTTTCTTGGCCAGTTTAATCTTCTGATCATTTTTCTCACTCAAATGACACAGTGGGGCCTTTACATCAGGCAGGGCCCTTGGGGCTTTCTGCTGTAATACAGTGATGTTGCAAAATAAACACCTGCTTTGATTCTTTGTTTTCTGTATAAATTTACTGAATGTTGTTTTCCATTCTGGACAGATGGGTTTTGTAGCACTTCCTCCAGTGGTCTGGTTGATGGAGAGGAACTGGAGATCAGCAATCCAGAAGAATTCTCCTCTTTCCAGGACCACGTTGTGGCAGAACAGTTGACATACATGGATGTGGTATGTAGAGTATTGCATACAACTTTATAAATAATATTTTTTTTCAGTTACATTGCTTTAAGTGTAAGGTTCCAGAACAGAACTGCTGCTGGGACAGAGAACACAGNTATTTCTTCTTGTGGATAAAAGAGATTTAGGAGAAACCTGCTGGCTTACCACACCTCTGTTTCACTCTAGATGCTCTTCAGAAGAGTTGTGCCCTACCACTGTTTGGGATCCATCTGGTCTCAAAGGGATAAGAAGGAAAACAAGAACCTGGCTCCAACTATCAGAGCCACCATCACTCAGTTCAATGCAGTCACCAAATGTGTCATCAGCACTATCCTGGGGACCAGGGAGCTCAAAATCCAGCAGAGAGCCAAGATCATTGAGAAGTGGATTAATATTGCACATGTAAAGCATTTATTCTGTTTAATGGTTTTTGGGTGGGTGCCTTGGAGTGAAGGAGTTGGGAGAGGAGAAAGGGGGTTGTACACATTGGTCCCAGGCCATCTTACCTCTAATACCTTCTATTTTTAACTGATGTTTTGTGATACCAAATGAATATTGCCCTTCCTCTCCGCAGTTCTTCCCCTTCGTGGAAATGGGGTTGGTACTTGGCCGTGCCAAAGCTTCAGAGAAGTCCAGATAGGTGATACCAGCAGCTCTTCCCTTGTCCACTG
>VXBB01003037.1:274379-290568 GCA_013399915.1 Illadopsis cleaveri | reverse complement strand
GCCCTTCCCTTGTCCACTGATGGAGTCACTCCACTGTGGGAGGCCACTGGCCTGGGCAGGCAGGACTTCACCAGCACATGGAACCACCTCCCTGTCCTCCATGTGCCTCAGCAGAGCTTCCAAGAGGATCTTGTAGCAGATTCCATGTTTTTATCTTGTTTTTCCTGATCTTTGCAAGAAGTTTTTGGGTTTTTCCATGCCTGCTTTACATAACTCTAGTCTGCTAATTTCCTAGGTTTCAGTATTTTACTGTAACCTTCCTAATTCTCCTCGGGGCACGAGGCAGCTGCCAATAAATGAGACTCTCTGGAGGAGACCATTTCAAGCACTTCCCTGTGGATGTGTGTTGACTTCTAAGAATCACATAGATTCTTTCTGAGCTACACAGAACAGTCAGAAAAAGCTGAAGCCAGAGGCTTTCCAGCCTTGGCAACTTCTGTGCTTCCAGAGGCACCATTCAGCCCTGGCACCTGAGCCCTGGCAACTGCATGGTTCAGGAAGCTGGAATGGGGAAGGTCTTGGACCTCTCCTGTGGCACTTTGATCTGCTTGTTTTGATCATCATCTGATGGATGCTTTATAGCCTGTGTGAAGGGATTAGCAAGTTTGATTCCCAGTTTCTACCTGCAGATGTAAGTTGCAGAGGGCACCAGCTAAAAGGGCCTTCTTCCTGGGGCAGGCTGGACAGAACTTGTCATCGTCCCAAGGCAGAAGGGAGGCCTGGGGGAATCAGGAAAGGCACTGCCCTCATCCCACTCACTCTGTGGATGGAGAACTTTGTTCTACACCCCTGTTGATTCTGTGCTTCTCCCTTTACTTAATTCATACCTTCTGTGCTTCTCCCTTTACTGAATTCATTAAATGCTCCAGTCGTAGCATGAAGCACATGAAAAATGTATGTGCACACTCTGCAGAATAATGGCACATGTACAGCAGCTGGGTGCACATACACTTAGCTGCCCACTTCTGAAGAAAGCTGCTTGCTTTGTGCATGCAAATGAATGTTTTGAATAGTTAAGTGCCTGAATTAGAAAATAATCCACTCATTAAAGTACAGTTATTCACTGACAACTAAACTTAGCAGCACGGAGTTCCACATTTGTTTTCTCTTCATAACTTTTGGATCCATTTTCTTGGTTCAAAAGATAAACTGAATACTTTCTCTACTGCCAGCCCTCTCTGCTCCACCTAGATCAAAGGTTCCTGAGCAGGAGCAGCCAATTTCACTCAAACAATATTTTCTTTAAAAATAAAAAGTAAAAATGAAATCATTAATGTCCTGTTATGGTTAAAATTTTTTTAAATCAAAGCTGTTTCTGCACAGGATTCTTGCTGGTTTTCCCTCTGTGAAGGACGCAGCATGAAACAAAGTTATTAAAACCAGTCTTAGAAATTCTTATTACATGCAAATGAAAGCTTGCTCAAGTTTAGTTTGCAGTTGGTTGAATCACTGAATCACTAAATCCAATATTAAATGAAATTCCTACTGTGCTCTAAATTATACAGTGTCCAGTTAAGTCAAGATGGTTCCAAATTGGATCTTCCAGTTCTAACTCCTGTTGTACTGGGAAGAAAGAAGAAAAGCTGATAATTTGTGCCTCTAAATTCATGTTCTCCCCAACCTAAATTTCAGGATGAACAAAAAGAAAGGTCTCATTCTTTAACTTGTCAGTCTCTGGAGAAGAGCTGTTATGTGGCTTTTTTTTGCCCCAAGCCACGCAAAAATAGCTTTCAGGTCTAGTGAGTCCTGCCCCATGATCTTGAACTTGGTCTTTATCTGACCCAAGTGTCCACCTGCTTCAGGTGCTGTTGGCCCAGGCTCTCTGCTTAAGCCACACTTCAGTAAATGTAGTTTCCTAATTAGCACAGTGTTTCGTAGGTGAGTGGCTGGGAGAGCTTGTGTTCTCCTTAGCTTTCAGTCACTTTTAATGCAACTCATGAACAGAGATGCTGATATATTAAGGTCTGACTTTTGCTTATGCTGAGGTTGCTTTACATTTGTTCAGTGCTACAAAGGAAATAAATCATGTTTGTTTTCACTGTAAGGATCCTTTACATAATAAGCATTATTCGGGTAAAAATCAGATACATAAAAATGTTGATAAGCAGAACAGGAGTTTGAATACATTCTCATTTCCATGCAGCAGTCAAATTGTTTTGTCTGCTGGCTTTGCATGTACAGACACCTGTGCTGAAGTCTGTGGTATCCAAGCTCTTGTTCTTGAGCCACCAGCAGATTTCCAGGAGTCACAGACCAGACTCTTGCTTCCCTCTGTTTCATGAGGAATCTGTGGTACTTTTTTGAGTTCTTCATTATCCTTTTCCACCCAAGCTTTTGCCACAGAATAGCTGCATAAGAAACATCCATGAACAAGTCTCTCTGTTCAGATTTGATCCCAACTCTGAAAAAGCTGGGAAGGTTTTTCTCTTTAACAGTGTGCACATACTTGAATAACAGGTTATTCCTTTGCATGTCTTTATTTTTAATTGACACTGAGATGATTGAGGGCTTATGTTTTAAATACCACATATAAAGAAGCAAAGCCTAGTTTTCTCTCTAAGGGGTAAAAGGGATTGGTAACTATAAAGAGCTTTTTAAGAAGTATAACCTTTGTGCCTTTCACCATGGCTTCATGGACTCAGTTCCACTTTTATTTTTACTTGGAGAACTGGAAGCTGTGACACCACAAATACATGAAAGTGAGGAAAACAAGCTGCAAATGCCAAAGCTTGTGAAGTGTTTGGTGGCTGGAGAGGGGAGTGATATTTTTGATGCTCAGTATTTGCACAGCTGCTGCTCAGCAGTGAGAACGTGTAGCAGGCATGACAGGGCTCAGAGAGGGGGGCACTAAGGTCTGTGTGGTGCTGACATTTAATGCTCCTGTGTTTCCATCCCCTCCTTTCACAGGAATGTAGGATCCTGAAGAACTTTTCCTCCTTGAGGGCCATCATTTCAGCTCTGCAGTCCAACTCCATCTATCGGCTGAAGACCACCTGGATGTTTGTTTCTAAGTAAGCCTCTCCCTCAGTTCCCCAGGGCCACAGGGCTCATTGCTCCTGCTTTTCATCTTCTCCTCACTCTTCCTGTTCTGTTCCTTCACTGACCTGAGTCCTATCAAAAGAACCTCCCATTCCTGGGAGGCTCAGACCCCTCCTGTGAGCTGCTCTTTCCTGTTGAGGGGACAGTTGGCCCTTGGGGATTCTGGATTCTGTCCTTTTTGGCATATTGGGTCTTCCACAATCTCTCCAGAAAAGCTGTGGCACTGGCTTCTCACCCAGCTCATGCTCACCACTCCCAGGTCACCAAGATCTTTGCTTGTTGTCTTTATCCCATAAAATTTGAGGAGATCCAGCTTGCTTCAGATCCTCCCAACTCTTCTCCTGGTGCTGATATTTGCATGAACTATATTCCCAAACTACAAAAGCCAGCAGTGAAGATAGTATTTCTTCCAGGGGAAAATTCATTGTGTTAATAATATTTATTGCCTGCCCCACAGATGCTAGAAGTTGCTGTCTAGAAAAGATGGTGTTCTGATCATTCAGTTTGGGGAAACCAGATTTCTTTGCCTTTGATAAATTAAAATATCATTCTGCTAGGCAGTATCCTTCTGTGTTTCCTCTCCACAGAGGTGGGATTTTCCTTCTGCTGCCCTGTGTTTCTGATCAGAATATTGCCTATCTTGTGTTTATAGTGTTGGGCAAAAAACTACTACACTGAAATGCTTCCAGCTTTCCAGAATGCATGGAATAGGGCAAAAATCAAGAACTTGGGCTCCCTCTCAGGTGTTTCTCTGTTTATTTGTATCCCCTGACCCATTCTCACACTGCACAGACAGTTCAAAGCCCTGCCCAGGGGCTGCTGATGTTGTTTCTTTGCTGTCAGATAAAGCTCAACTTTACTGGGAGCACCAGAATATCCCACCAAGGCTCCCAGGAGATGTCCAGCATCCCCCTGGATGCATTTTGGTGCTGTTATCGTTTATAAGTTGACCTATTAATGATTGATGAGAAAGAATCATTCGCTTGATTGGATTTTAGGGTGCTTGCTAATGACGCAAATGATTTCATCTTCTCCTGTGCAGGGACGTCCTGCTGGTGTATGAAGAGCTGTCTGAGATCTTCTCAGACCATGACAATTATCTGACAAGTAGGGAGCTGCTGATGAAGGTGAGAACCAGTGTGAGTTCAAGGCTTGTGATCTCGATGAAATCTGAGGTTTAACCCTTTTTGAAACCAGCTGCCAAAGCTCATCTCTTCGTCAGGGACCTTATGTGGTGGTTTAGGGAAGAGCAGGCTGTAAAACATGAACTTTTTGCTGGGCTGAGAGTTGATTTCCTTGTTCCTGGAAGGATCAGTAGCTTTAGCCTGGATAGCCACAACCAGCAGGCTTTGGCAGCATGATCTGGGTGGACAGCAGGTCCTGCAGCCCCTCAGCCCATGAGGTCACTGGAACAATGCCACAGCTTCAGCTGAGGAATCAATCCAAGATGTTTAGCCCACTCTCCTGCACCTTTCTTAGAATTAGGAAGCAGGGCTGGGAATTCTGAAGGAACAGGCTTCCTACTCTGTGTGTGGCCAGATGGACAACAAAGCAGGCTCTGTGTGGAGCAGTTTGACTCCTGCACTCTCCTGGGTGAACCCCAGTAACCTCAGGAGCCTGAAAGGGGTGAGGAAGAATAGCAGGGAAAGGTTATGTTCTGCAAAAACTAAGGAATGTTTGTGGCAGGTTTTTTCCATTTACATAAAAAAGTTCCTATAAACTTGCTAACCAGTTCATTCTTTGGTAGTTCTGTCCAGCCAGTCTGGCATTTGTCCCTCAGCCCCTTGCCTTGGCATCTGAAACACTGTTTTTTGCTCAAGAATGATGGGTGAACACATTCACATCTGTCAGTCTGTTTTGTTTATCATCCATTTATCAACATCTGTAGGTAAACTTTAAAGCAGGTGAGACCATAATAAGCATAGAGGGAAAATGTATGTTCAGAACAGCCTATTTAACTAAGTATTAAAAGACAAAACAACTCAGACTAAGTCCAGACCTCTGACTCCCAGTGAATCACCCTCCAGCTGCCCTAAGCAGATTTGAAAAACATTTTGGAAGCAGTGAGGAGAAAAATCCCAGAGAATAGCTAGAACCTCTCCCCCACTTTTCACCTTGGACCATTTGGAGGATGAATATCCACTGAATCCTGAAAGACTTAGTTTCTCTTTACTATAAATAGCCCCTGTAAAGGAAGCTGTGTTTGGCCTTGCCTGTCCATCCTGCAAATCCAAGTGTGGAGCAAACAAAATGCCACTGGAAACAGATTGGGTGGCACAGAGAGGGAGCAGTGTTCTCTCCTCCTGAACAGACATTGACAATGATTTGTGACACGTCTGTGCAGCCACTGGAAGAAACATGTAACTCCAACATCCCCTGTGCATCCAGGGAAATAAAGGTTTAAAGAGCTGTGGTGAAGTATCTCATCAATTCTTAGGAAAGCTGGAGTTGTGGGGATGGAAACCTATTCCTTGAATTTCCTGCATGGTTTTGGATTAGGCAGTAAGCCACAGTTGCTGGATCTCGGTGTTGCAGCATAAGAAAAACAACAAAGCATTACATAAGATGGATATGTTTACTTGTAGCAGGCCTGATTAGGGAATTAACCAGAAATCCTGATGACAGGAGTGTTGAGATAGAGCATCTGGACACCTGAAGTATGTCTGAGCTTCTCTGATTTAAACTCCCAAGAGATTTTCAGCAACACTTGGCTTTGGCCAGAGCCGTTCTGCAGAAAAATTCCCTCACAGTCATCTTGTGTGATTTTTGTCCAAAATTCTCAATCAGCATCCAAGTCCTAGGAAATCAAGATGCATGTAGACACAAGTGTGTCTGCACAGCAAGTATTTGTTCCTGGCTTAAGTTGTCTGGTTAAATGTATTTACTATTTTGCATGCATGTAGTTCCCAGTTTACCTGCCCCTCCATTAATTGCCTTTAATTCTCTTTCACCTCACAGGAAGCAACATCCAAGTTTGCAAATCTGGACAGCAGTGAGAAAGAAAATCAGAAGAAGTCACAGAAGCGACTTCAGCTTCAAAAAAACAAGGTGTGTTTGGGGGTTTTCCTCCTCGTTTTGAACTGGTAACATGATTAACCCTAATTGGTCAATTCTGTAAGAAGCAAAATCTGGAAAAGTCTTCACCAGGGTGGGTGGGCAGGAGGGGACTGATGGATATAAACATGTGGTCATCACTTCCAGCTCTTCAGTTTTGGTCCTACAGGAAAGAATTCCATTATCTACTCTTGTTACACTTCAGAGAGAAACACAATTTCCATGTAGCAAAATATGTGCTGCTGTAAATACTGGAATTCTTGTGATAAAGAAAATTAGCTCTGGCAGAGCAGAAGTCTCATTTACTTTCAAACATGCTGATGAAGCTTCTGACATAGCAGCTTGAAAAATTGCACAGGCTTCTACAGAGATTGCTTTGTAAAATATGTCTGGGTTCCAGTCTGCTGGTGAAAATGGTTTTTGTCTCAAAGCTGGCAAAGACTTAAAAGGACAGGGGGAGAAAAATCTGGAATAGGGAGGCAAAAGTGCTGAATATGATTTTTGTCTGTATATTTATTTGACTGGAAAAAAATACAGATCCTTTTGGATGGTAGAAACAAGTGTTTCCTTCCCAAGTGCAGAGGCAGCCTGAACTCTGCAAGTGCTGGCAGACTGGAAGTCTAAAGTGTGAATAATTAGCATTAAAATGCAGTGGATGGCTGGGGAAGATGGTCACTTCTTGGAGAGAAAAAAATTGTGGCTTGATTTGACTTCACTATCACAAGGTATAATCACACATCATGAAGTAAAAATCCACGGGGATGAAGCAGAAACTGCTCACACAGGCTGGCCAGGACCATTCCCCAGCTCCTCCTCCTGCAGCAGGTGACAGAGGGACCCTGTCCCTGGCCCTCAGTGCTTCTCCCAAGGGCAGGCTTTCCTGGGGACCCACTGGTGGGAATCAGTGGTGGCAATACTGTAATACAGAACTACTGGGTGATACCAGTGAGAGCATCCTGGTCTCACTGGAATTGGATTTAAATTCTGGATTATCTAATGAAAATGATGCAATGAAAGAAAACGTAATTATAAGACCGATGCTTGGTTAAGCAGATTACTTTAATTTCATTTTCTTACACAGGAGTGTTCTGGAATTGTGATTATTCTCATTTTTCACTTAATTAATCCAGCACTGCTCTGCCCACTTGCAGGGAGTGATGCAAGGCACAGTCCCTTACCTTGGCACCTTCCTGACCGATCTCATCATGCTTGACACAGCCCTTCAGGACTATGTTGAGGTAACTTGGGGCATTTTTTTGGAACCCTAAATACCTTCCTTGCCTTCCCAACTAAGTTTCTGTGTCCTCTCCTTCTGCAGCTCTTAAAATATCTGTTTACAAAAAGAAAAGAGAAGCAATATGCAGTGTTATTAACTAGAACTTGTGTGAGTTTTTGTGCATTTATCTCCAGGTACAAGCCTGGCTCTTCTCTGATCCCTTCTCTTTCTTTCCAACAGGGTGGCCTGATCAATTTTGAGAAGAGACGAAGGGTAAGTTGAATGTTCTGTGAATTTTGGTTTATTGAAACCCTCTGGGCAAGGGCATTTGTCTTTAGCAGCTGAACCAGACCTGGTGGCAGGAGACCTTTGCTTTCCAGAACACACAGTTAAGTAAATACCTTCCTTCTCCTGCAGGAAACTCTTGGTAGGTAAAAGGCTGAAGAGAGCAAACCAGGTACAGAGGACTGAGAAATAAATGCTGTCAGTTCTCCTTTCCAGCCTGACCCTTGTTGGTCAGAGATAAGTAAAGTCCTGTAGGAGTAAAGGTTACCTTGGGCTGAATGAAGTCAGGCCAAATCTCCATCCTGGGGCTTGAAAGCAGACCTGGGCTTGGCTGAGATGGAGCCATTTCCTCCCCTAAACTGCTCAATGAACTGCCCTAAACAATCCAGGGTTATTCTGGCAAAGTGTGTGTACAAGTGCAGTTACAGAGGAGCAGCACACTCTGGTCGTGTGCCTTAAGGGTAGCATTTTACATTCCTCTGGAGCAAGTGTGAATGCACACTGTGGATCCTAGGAAGAAGAAAACCCACCTTTATTGTTAAAAAAATGATTCTTGAAATAGTTACTCAACTGAAACTGAGCTTCACATCAAGCTAAGTTTGTCCTGGATCTCTTGTTATATGTTTTTAGAGTATGAGTGAATATAATCTTGTTTTCTAATTAGTCTTTCTATTTGGTTATGTCTTTTCTTAGGAATTTGAAGTCATTGCCCAGATCAAGCTCCTGCAATCTTCATGCAACAGCTATTGCCTGATACCAGACCAAAAATTCATCCAGTGGTTCAGGAGGCAGCGACACTTAACGGAGGAGGAGAGGTGGGTCCTGAGTGCAGCTGAGGCAAACCTCTGTTCTCAGCCCACACACACACCTGGGCAGGTCATGGCAGGGACATAGAAATACTGGAGAGCATTAGTTTTAAAACCTACTGTAAGGAGGTGAAATCTCCCCTTGGCCCTGGTAAAATGCAGGCAGAGCAGTGTTCCTCTTTGTGGCACTGCAACCTCCTGTGAGGTGGGAAAAACTGAAGGATTCTTGGATTTCTTGAATGTTGCTGCTGTGAGATGAACAGCTAAATAACATTGTACAACTAATGACATTGTCTGCAAATATTCACCTGCTGGCCTCTGCCCTGCAGTTACAAACTCTCACGTGAGGCTGAAGCAGCTGCTGATACCAACATCCTGTCTCCAAAATCCCAGAAGAGCATGGTGAAGAGGATCAGCACGTGAGTAGGATGGGGCAGAGTGGTTTTGGGGAGGGTAATATGGACCTGGATAACTCAAACAAGCAGTGCTCATTTAATCAGCTGCAGAGCCTGGTTGGGGATCCACAACCCTGCACTGCTTCAAGGAGAAATGCAGCCTTGTGGCTGAAGCTGTCCCTTTGTGTTGCTAGAAGCAGTCATGAGGATTATTAAAGACAGAAGAGACCTTCCTATGGTGTCAAAAAAGGGAACCATTTTAGTGCTGGATTATAATTCAGTACCTATTGTGTAATAACTTTGCTGAATGCTGCAGGAAAACAGAGTAAATGAGATTGTCTGGTCTGTTAATAGTCTGAATTGCTATACACATGCAAAAATACCTTGCAGGATTTTGATACGAAAATTAAGGTTAGCAAAAAGGCATTTGATAGTGGAAACAATCTGCCTTCCAGCTGGAGAAGGAAAAAAACAATCATGGGGACATGGTCCAATTTGGTGTAATACCACAAAGATTCAAACAGGAGGTGGGGAGAGGACAGGGCCATGCAGCTGGACATGGGAAACAAGAGGCTAGCAGGAATGCAGGGAAAGCTGCATGGAATACAGCAGAGCTCAAAGACTGAAGTAAAATATCTGCACTCTGAATGAGTACTGTAGAAAAGCAGTGAGTGACACCTCTCTGAGCTGTATTAAATCATTAACTGCATGCTGATGCTCCCTGCTCCTCCTCTTGGTGGGTCAGACCAGCTTGTTTCCTTTGAAACTCCTTTCAAGTCACTTGACCTGCATTTAGGAATGAGTCTCGGAGAGGGAGTGCCTTTAATTTACACTTTATGATCTCCCTATTGTGTGCATCTCCAGCCTTCTAGAGAGAACCTGCCACCTGTGGCACGCTGATAAAGGACAGGAATTAGCAGTGGGGTGAATTTGCCTTTTGAAGCCCTTTTCTCTATTAAATGAGCCTGAAAATGTGAAGAGACTGAAGGGGAATGTTTTTCTTGTGGGGCATGAGCTGGTTGTGGCCTTGCAGCTGTGGGCACTCTGGGTCAGGAAGGCATTGTGTTAGCCTGTAACAAAGCCTCTGGATAAACTGTATAAACACCACAGAGGAAATGAAAACAACAGGCCACTCCAAAGAGGAAAAAACTCCAGAATGTAAGAGTTCTGAACCAAGGGACAGCTGTGCTCAGCCCAGCTCTCACTGGCTTTTATGCTTTCTCTCTTTTTATACTAGACTTTTTCTGGGCACTGATGTGTTCACCCCACCCAAAGAACAACCCCCGAAGAGCTCCCCTGTAGGAGGGAGCTCTGGGGAAAGCACGGATTCAGCCAGTGTTTCATCGTGTGAGTTTAATCACTCTGAAACTGAGGATGTGTGTGTGACTCCCGTCTCTAGTCCTGAAGACCCTCTGAAAAAGGTACAGCTGAGGCCTCTGCATGCTGCAGGCAGGCCTAAGACACTTGCCCAAGGCTCTTGGTCTTGACTAGGGCATTGGTTTTAGTGAAATGGAGAGAGAAATGTGTAAAAATGGAAGTAATCCAGTCAGGGCTCTTGCACACTGTTCTGTGTTGCCCCTTACAGTGGGTTTGTTCCTGTCAGGAAGCTCCTGAGCAAGGCAGAGGGAGAGAAAGGCAAAGGCTGAGCCGGGGAAGGAAGGGGGCAGTTTTAATGAGAGTGACAGAGGGGGAGGGGTGTGTGTGTTTCCACTTGTGTAAAGGCTCTCACCTGGAGCAGGAGTGCCAGTGACACCCTCTGCTCCTTCCCAGCCGGTCCCAGTGCCTGGCCTGCCGCCTACAGCCTCATGCTGTTCCTTGGATCTGCTGCCACCTCCTGGGCTGCTCCTACTGCGAGGCCAGAGCACCCCCAGCAGGACAGAAATTGTCATTAAAATGCTGTAATCAATCAAGTGAAGCTCAGGTTTCCTGGAGGCAAGGAATCCCCCTGCCAGCAGGCCGGGCAGAGTGTGGGTGACTGAGGTTTTGTCTGTGCCTTCTGCTTTGTCCCATTCCTCTGGCACAACGACACACCCAGACACACCAAATGTCCCCTCGGTGACAGCACTTTCCTTTCTGTTGTGCAGATCTCCGGCCACCCTTTGTCCTTCTGCTCTCCTGACTCCTCCGTGAGAACACCTTCCTCAGGGCTGTCGTCTTTACCCTCGTTCCTGCTGGCCCCCAGCGACGACAAGAGCTCTGTGGGCTCTGACAAGGGCTATGACTCCGACAAGGGCTCCATCAGCTCCGACAAGGGCTGCAGCTCCAAGGGCTCCATCTCTGACCCTGGCTCAGGCTCAGACAGTGGCTCCATCCCCCCGAGGGACTCGGTGGCAGGCAGTGCCCCCAGAGCGCTGCCCGTGTACAACCGGCAGAGCGAGGGCTCCTGCATCATCCGGGTCAGCATGGACGGGCTCCATGACAGCATCTACAAGAGCATCCTGGTGAGTGCCACGGCTCTGGGCTGGGCTGTTGTGTCCATGGGGGCGTGACTGAACCGACCACTGCGTTTTGGGAACACCCCTTCGCTGAGCTGGCTCATCCAGTCTGGCTGGAAAGGGAAAATGGCACATGGTGCCATGCAGAATGTGTGCAGCCTGGTAGGAATGAGATGTTTGAAAACAGCTTTAGGGAAGTTTCTGGTCTGGAAATTGAAGTTTGTGTTTTATCAGAAAGCTCACAGAAGCACTGTGAGCACAGTGAAGTTTTGACATAAGATAGTACGTTTTCCCTTGAGCAGTTTTCCCCAGAAGCTGGTTTCTGGGAACAGGGAGTTGACAAGCCCTTTAATTCCACAGCTTCCCCCCTCTGACCAGAATCTCCCTCCTCTGACCAGACTGGCAGCCCCAGAATTCAGGCATTTCCCTCTCTACTTATTCCAAAGACATATCCCAGCAGTGCCACTGGTGCTGGACCATGGGGGATGTGGCTTAGCTCAGCTGGGGACCCTCAGGGCCTGCTGGGCCTGAGAGAAACAAATGTGGGATAGTTCTCAGCACCTTTAGTTCCTGATTTTAATGGTCTCACTTCCCCAGATCCAGCAAGTTGTTCCCTGAGGGCCTGATGGATTTGGCTCCTGATGAGACTGCAGGAGCAGCCCTGTGTGTGCTCCAGATGCTCTTGCACAGCACACAGCAAACCCAGCTACAAGGCCAGAGAGCTTTGCAGGATGTCTAAGGAAGTGCTTGGTGCAGGAGCCTGCAGACAGCAGCTGGGCCAGCAGTTCATGGGGGCTTTTGTGGCTGGTGGGAATGAGGTCTCTCAAAGGGAGCAGACACTGGGATTTACTGCTGTCTCTGCTAGGACTGTTGTCTGTCAGCTTGACCTAAAAAGTCAATACCTCCAAATGTCATAAATAATAAGTTTAGCATCTGTCAGCACCTGCCCCTTTGTCACTGACCTGTTTTTTTCAATTTTCTGACATCTCTTCCAAGAACAAGCAGTCAGGTTTTTGCTAACTACTGAATCACGAGAGTGAATGAGAAGAACCTCTCATTGCACCTTATCTTTCCAGATAACCAACCAAGACAGAATCCCTGATGTCACCCAGCGAGCCTTGCTGAAGCACAACCTTGAGCCTGATGCAGTTGAAGATTACGAGCTTGTGCAGGTCATCTCTGAGGACAAAGGTAGGGAAGCAGAACTCTGCTGCTGCCTGGAAAGTTATGTTGGATTTTAAAGGGAGGAGTAAAAGGGGAAGCATTGGAAATGCTGTTGACAGGTCAAAGCTGCCAGTGAGAATCCCCTGGCTGCTCAGGGGTGGTTTCTGTCAGCACAGCCCCCTTCCCACAGGCAGAGCCAGCTCCTGGGCTGCCAGGCTGACTTTGTGTGTGCCTTGCAGCCATAGAGTGACCTCAGGATTTTGGGTGGGGGTGATGTTCTGCCTCCCTGGGACCAGGCCCTCGGATCCCACCCATCATCAGCCTTCTCTGAGAGGGTGTGCCAGGGCCTCTGCCAGGCTGAGCACGGCCTGGGCCTGGCCTCCCCTCCTGCCCTGCTCCCTTTCCTGCAGGAAGCTGCTCCTGATGCTCTGGCAGAACAGGGAGGTGGCCCTGCCCAGACTGTCCTGCTCCCTGTGCTCTCTCAGCTTTCCTGCTGCTGTGCACCCCTCCCCACTAATGCTGCTCTGGGCCTGTTCTGCAGAGCTGGTGTTCCCCCGAGACGCCAACGTGTTCTATGGCATGAACAGCCACGTGAACTTCGACTTCATCCTACGGAAAAAGGCAGAGCTGGTTGGCTGAGGCTGCCCCTGCTGCCCTCCTGGGGAATCTGTCAGAATTCCCTGCTGAAAATGTGCAATTGGAGCAATTGGGCAGCCCTGGGGCAAGGGCTGCAACATTTGTCTTGAGGACACCCCATGAGCCAACTCTTGTTTGTGAGAAAAGTCTCCTTCTTGCCAGTATTATATAGAAGAAGATCATCTGAACTTATTTTTATAGAACTGAAGCAAGTTCTGAGTATGTCTGCCTGAACCAGCTGAAAACTTTTTGCACTTGTTCTACACCAGAGAATGACCCATTTTGGATCTCGTTTCCAAAGAACTTTAAAATGAATGAACTGCACTTGCCTTTGCATGAATGGGACAAACAGACACTGCTTTGTGTTGGATGGAGGTCTTAATATCCACCTTAAAACAGGGTGGTTTCCCTTGGACTTGGTTAAGCCATGGACCAGAACTCGATGCCTTTTGTGTGCACTCCCATGTGATGGATGGACATCCTCCAAATGTGCAATTCCTCTGCTGGAACTGAACTTTGAACCTCTTTAAAAGCCATAAGTAAGACATTGGATTGTAAGGAGCCCTGATACGAGACACATGAAATACATACAGTATTTCTGGTTCTGGTGGTAGCACTATGCATCCCTGTGCAGATCTAGGAGTTATTATCCAAATAGCTTAGGATTGTTAAAACAGAGTTTTATCCATGCCTGGGCCTTTTCCCCCCAGTTCTGTGGCACTAATTTGCAAAACTGGGCTCAGGTAAGTTTTACACTACATTTGGATTTATCACTTGTGTTTACAGGTAGGTAAAACAGACCGACTGCAGGTCTGCTGTACTCCAAGAGTCCTACAATAGGTCCCACAAGCCTGGTGTAGGTCATAGTCTGAACAATTTATGAATTCCAGTTGTTTGTTTGTTTAGAGGGGGAAAGTGGGGAGATTGTTACTGAGCCTTAACCTTTGCCCAGAGTTAGGGCAAAACTAGAAGTTCAGTTTTCTCTGCCTTTGGTGTCTGTACAGTGCAGTTCCTTGTGTACATAGCATAGCTCCTAATGTATATAGTACTGCTCACTCAGAGGGTATATGGCAGTGTTAAGCTGAAACATGAATGTTCTGGATTTTAAAATTACACTTTCCAAATGTTTATATATGTTATGTTTTTAACTGCTTACCTGTAATCTTTATACGATGAGTATATAAATTGTTTTTCATTAATATTTGCCTGGAATCAGTCAGTTTCTTTTTATTAGTGCATGTCAGATGTGTAAAAAACACGTCACACCATTTCCCTTGCTGTCACTTTCTTCAACTTCACTTTTACTGTTTAACTTCTCAACAGCAAAGCCAAAGCCCTCCCAGTGCATCAGCCATGCACACAGCCTGAGATAGGGATATTGTGTGCTGTTTCTTGAGGTTTCACCTTAAAGGTTTCTGTAACTGGGTAATTTAGACTGCACACCAATTTTATGTCATCATGAAATCATTCTCCCTCGAGTCACTGAATGACTTCTGAGGCTAGATAATAGAAAATAAGTGCTTTTGAGTGTATCCATTGCTCCCCATTGTCTCAATCGTGGTGTATTTCCTCCTGCTCTCCCATCATTACCTTGTTGCGTTTTTCCCTCCCTGCACACAACATTCAGATAAACAATTTACACACTACAGCCCCTTCTGCCATTTTACAGATCACTTCAGCATGAGGGGAGGTACCTAAAGCTGCCCAAAAGTCTCACACTCAGTCCCTGAACTACAGCTGCCCTGGCCACTTAAAGGCCTCTCGTGTTACACCAAGGAAGACAAGAGTACCTGAATCTGATTTTTAAACTACCTCAGGCCAAACACCAAAACCTCACTCCATTTTCTTCAGGATCAATACTATCCATTGGTGAACTTGGACTTTCACATGCCATATTGAGAGCACAACAGCGCTTTTCCATCTTTAACCCCAAGCAGAGACCGAGTTGGTGGGGTCCAAGCAATCTTACTGCAGTTAATCATTTTTAGGGCCTGCCACCACAGCCTGCCTTGTGAAGAAGCTGCCAGAAGGCTGGTTCAAAGCTGGTGCTCCTGCTCAGTTTTGAAACCTGTAAGTGTTGTGACAGGTGGAAGAATTATAAAATAAAGACCTCATAAAATCAGGTCTACTCTATTAAATTAATAGCTAGCTTGTCATCTCTTCTAAGTGTAGTTAAGCAATTTGCAAGTTCCCATGTGAAAACAATCTTGGTGTGAACGGTTCGTTAACACAACCACCTATTCTTGGGTTGAAAGGAAGTGCATCTCTGGAAACAATCTGTTTACAAGACAGTCTATTTACACAAGATCTGTTCCATGAGAACCCATAAAGGAAAAATGTAAACAACCTGAATCTTAGCACGTACACACAAATCACCTTCTGACCAAAAAATGTAGTAAGAAAACTACCAGCCAATAAGTGTTGCACGCGAGGTCTGTGAAAACTGTATCAAATAAGTGATGTGAATAAAGAATTGGCTTTTCCCGCATGAAGAAAATGCAGTCTCGGTTAACTTACTGCACTGACCCGAGGCCATCGCGGGAGGCGGCGGCCGAGCCGCGGAAAAGGACGCGGGGCCGAGCCGGGACCCGAGAGGCGGAACAGTAAAGCCGCGAACGAACCGCCCGCAGCGAAAGGAAATTCAGCAGCGAATGCATAAAGCAGCCAAAGGCTCCGGCTGCAGCAGCCGGGCCCGGGACGGCAAGACAAGAACCGGGACGGCACAAAACACACAAAGACAAGAACCGGGACGGCACCAAACACACAAAGACAAGAACCGGGCGGCGGAGCGGGACCGAGCGGGGACAGCACGGGGCCGGGACGGCGCGGAACACACAGAAACAAACACAGACAACAAACAAATACAGACACAAACACAGACACAAACAAACACAGACATAAACACAGACAAAAACACAGAAACAAAGACAGCTCCCGGGTGGGCCCCGCCCGGCGGCGGAGTGAGCAGGGACCGAAAAATGAGATGTGCGGAGACGGCGACTCCAAACCCGCGCTGAGAGCACGGTCAGAACCGGAGATGTGCCAGACACGATCTCGAATCGTGGGAGAGCACGGCCGTGAGCCGGGGAGAGAGCGGCCAAAAGTCGTGAAAAAATACGCTGTGGAAGATTCGCGCCGCGGAGCGTCACACGCGCGAAA
>VXBB01003037.1:189501-273557 GCA_013399915.1 Illadopsis cleaveri | reverse complement strand
CAGCCAACAGGTGCTGCACACAAGGTCTGTGAAAACTGTATAAAATAAGTGATGTGAATAAAGAACTGGCTTTTCCCACATGAAGAAAATGAAGTCTTGGGTAACTTACTGCAATACATGAGTCAAAAAAAATACCAAGGTGTGTCAGGGACCCAAGTCGTGTCTAAGGCCCATGGCTGTACAGTTCAACAAGATAATGAAGAACACTTTAATGGTGGGGACCTGACCCTTGAAAGAGAAACAATGTATTGGTGAATCGACAGGGATTCACCTGTGAAAGAGGAACAATGCACAATGGAGCTGTTAGCACAGAGGTGGTACCATGAACCATTGTGGCCTCATCTCACACGCTGGCCAGGCATGAGATGATGCTGTAACTGGAAAAATTCCACTCCAGAGGAGGAGATCCAAGGCCTGGTTCTGGGGTGGAGGCGGTGAGGAGGAGAAGATGCACACCAATTCCATCCAGGGCATGCCCTGAAGGTGCACAGCCTGCCTGCTCCTCCTGCCTGAGCACCATGCTCCATCTCCTCGTGCTCAGCAGCTTGTCACAAATTCAGGAGTCAGTGTGTGTTATTTCCTACCACAACTAATAAAATGAATTGCTTTGCAGTCACAATTGTTTCTCAAGTTTTTTGTGCACAGACATCCTCCTGAACCTGTAACAAAAATAAGTGCATGGAAAGTGGAAAAATACCAGAAAAATCCAGAGGTCTTTTAAGTGGCTCCTACTTTTCCAAAACACAATTCTGGGAGACCAAAGCCTGAGCAGTACCAGCCAAGGAACTGAAAATACAGGTAGGGAACAGCATTTGTCACATGGGTAGAACCATTGGCATCACCCAGGTCTTGCCTATATCAATAAATTGAGAATTGTGGATGTATAAACACACATATACACACAAGGTAAAGGACCAATCAGCAAGACTGAGTCCTTGTCTGGTCTGAAATGGACACAGGCATTTAATTCCTACATCCTTCATTTGTTCCCCTCCCCTGAAACCACCATCAAGCCCCCAGTGCCACTCGCTTCCCAAGTCAGCTAAAAGGAAAAACATTCACAAAACTCCCAAGCTAAAAACTCCAGCCCTGTTGTAAAGCTATTTTTCATAAACTGGAAATCAGAGTTAAAGCAAACTCAGGTTCCCTGAGCACCTAAACCAGCTGTACTTCTCAGCAGCTCTATCCCAGCCTGACACATGCACTTGTCCCTGCCTTGGTTGCAGGGGCTGGCAACGAGGCCAAAGAGCCCAGAAGCTCCAGTTCAAGGCTGTGCAAGTGATGCAGAGACCTTTTCCATCTTTCATTATTTGAACGTAGTTAAAAAAACAAAACAAGGACAACTCAAATACCTTGCATTTTTTAAAATCTCTGCTCTGCTGGTAAGGAGCACCCTGTGCTGACACAGGGAAATGATGTGTCAGCCCACAGGGAATGGAAAGGAAGGCAAGGGGGAAGGAAGGAGAGGCTGCTCACAGGCACTGAGGTGGCTCTGTCATGGAACAGAAAGCATGAGGGTGGAAGAGATGTGGCTCTGGTATCCACAGTGACACTTGACAGTGCTGGGTGCTCACCTGGTCACAGAGCCCTGCTCCTGCAGGAGCTTCTCACCAACACCCCCGGGACTTCCAACATCCTTCATTCACACAGGCCATGTGGGCTCACGAGGTGAGAGAGCTGTGGAGAAAGCAAGAGGGATTGTGAGGAAGGAATGACCCAGGCTGTGTGTGGGCTCATGGTGCAACCTCCATACTCACCAGGTTGTGTGGGCACCTGCTCCTGCATGGACAGCAGCAGGAACTTGGCTTCCAGGTGGGAATTGCAGAATGGGCACCTTTATACAGCCAGGGACTCCATGGGAGAGGGACACAGCCAAGGATCCCTTGAGCTGGACTTCCATTAACCTCCAGTTAACATTCAGGGTCAGGCTGGAGGGGGCTTGGAGCAAACTGAGCTACTGAAAGGTGTCCCTGCCCATGGCAGAGGGTTGGACTGGGTGACCTTTAGAGGTGCCTTCCACAACCCAAACCATTCCAGGTCTCTCCCACACAATGAAGAACACACACAGCTGCTCATCTTGCACCAGGTTCTATGTATTATCAGACCGGCTGACAGGTAATAACATGTCTTCTGCAGCAGAAAGCACAACATTGATCAGTAATTATTCAAAACAAACAAAAATTAAAACCAAAACCCCAGCCACACACACTCAATGCACAGATCTGCCAGCAGGTGAGTCCCCAGATGGCAATTCCAGGAACGAATCTTCCCACTGCCCAGAAGCTCAGGGTCTGTGCCAGTATAGTCCATGATCACCTGGCCTCTGAGAAAGGTTTTCTTAAAAAAATAAACACCATGTCCTGCTGGCATGTGAGCCAACAGCAAAAACATCAGAACTCATCCAAAACATAGAAAAGTTTGCTCCTCACATGAAAAAATATCCAGGCAAGTCGCCCTTCCGTCCTGTCACACAATTCAATCGGGCTGTTGAGAGAGTAACATTGCTGTAGGTTCTTTCGTTTTATAAGGAGAGTTTGTAAGCTAACTTCTTACATTTTAAGTTCCCAAAACTCCTGCACTTGCTTTTATGGCCTAAATAAACAGGCCTGCCAGTAAGTCCTGGGGTTTTGTTTTCCTGAAGGACTAAGTTGAGGTGGGGGTGAAGCAGGATGCAACATGGACCAACTCCGCCTGCATTCCCTTCAGGCAGTGCAGAGACAAATAAATCCAGCCACCTCCACCTGCATGGCTTCCATGACTTCCAAGACATCCGTTCTGGATCCAGAGGCCTGTTTAGATGGGATGCAGCAAGATTAAAAATGAGCTGATGGGAAGCCAGCACTGGTTTTGTACAGGAGTGTGACGGGGAGAAGACACAACAGAGGAGCACTGCTCTCCTGCATTGAACAATTTGGGGAAACATCTTGGTTCTGACAGGGATCCCTTTGGAAAACAAACCCAAATCCCCCAGATGCTCAGCAAACAGGGTGGTAAAAGCCTACAGACCTACAAGGAGTAACAGTAAGGGAGCAGCCCAGGTACAGCCATCCCGAAAGGCATTGACATTTGTACACCTCTATATATTAATCTTTATAAATACAGTGTTCTACACGAGGAACTGTGGAACGACGTAATTCCAGGCTGGTTTCTTCTAACAAAAGCTTGCCAGGGCTTTTGCTTGGATCTGGAACTCTTGCTCTTTTTCCTCCTCGGTGTCCCACCTGTCCTTGGTGGCCTGGGCAGGTGTCTGGTCCAACCCCACGCACGGCCCTTGGGGAGCGGTGGGAATGAGACCACATGAAGAGCTGCTCTACAACTTTCAAGGGTGAAAAGCTAAAGTGTGAGGCAGGTTCAGCTGTCAACAGAGTCCCGGGGAGGTGGGCAGTCATAGCTCATCCCTGGGTGAGGGCGTGTCGAGGGATGGCTGGGAGGGCAGGGCGTCCTTGTTCTGGGCGTCGCTGTGGATCTTGCCCTGCTGCCGGGACTTCCAGGAGTGTGTTCTGTCCCAGTCCGTGGACACGGTCTCGTTGTCCCAGATGGTGGAGGTCTCCGTGTCGCTGAGGTAGCCCGGCTGCCCCGTGTAGTGCGTGGGGTAGACAAGAAGGGGTTCTGCTGAAAAGGCCTTCAAGTCTCTGGACTCGTAGTACTCCATGTACTTGGTGCTACGGAGGAGAGAAACACCATCAGCAACAGAGGAACCTTCACTGGTGCCAAGCTGGGAGACATGGCCAATCCAGGGAGCAGAGTGGTCTGGGAGTGGGGGTAGGTGCTGGGGTACAGCTGGAACCACGTCCTTACAACCACACACACCTGTACAACCAAAGCCTGCTCCCAGAGACAGACAAGTGCCTCAGACAACCTGCCCACAAGCCCTGCCCCAGGCAGGCACAATTCCCCTCTGTCACCCCCTTTTGACCCGTGCCAGGAGGACAAAAATCGAGCATCACAAGGAGTCCCCACCAACCAGGCTACCAGCAAGACCTGGTTTAAGATCAGTCAGCAACACCCAGCCCGTGTCCCCCTGAGCCGCAGAGGGACTTACACAGGGTGCTTGTTGTACATGATGGGCAGAAACTCATCCACGGGCAGCATCTTGCTGAAGGGCTCAGCCCCGATGAGCTTCTGAGCACCCTGGAAGGAGATGGCGTAGCCCAGGGTCCAGTAGGAGTAATCAGCTTCCACCAGGTTCCGGACATTGGGAACGGCTCTCTCGGGCTCCTGCACCTGCATCCTCTTCCGGCCAATGTAGCTGCAGGGGTGAAAAGATCAAGGAGATCAGAACCAAAGTCAATCTGTAGCAATTAGGACAAGACCATTAGTGTCAGCCAGGCCGGGGCAAAGGGTCAATCCCAGAAGCAATCCCTGACCCAGATGACAGATTTCTATCCTGCTCCACTACCAGACATCTGAGTCTTAACCCAGTGGGTGGGGCAGCTGTGAAAGGCTTCCTAAGGGAGCGAAGATGGCAGTCTGAGGCTCAGGACTGAGCTGTGCTGGTTCCTCTGTCAGCTTCTCCAACACAGCTGACGTCAAACAACATTGTCCACCATGGGCAGGGATGGTGCTCACAGGGCTTCCTGGCAGCAGCTGCCCCAGAGGGCAGATCTGTCATGATGGGAAGAGCCACCAAGTCAACTGTGCCACCATCCCCTGCACTGCAGCATCAGCCTGCACCTCTGCCACGCCCCAGCAGTGCTGCCAACCTCCCCACGTGCCCAGGACCTCCCAGAGGAGCAGGAACTTACATCAGCTCCCAGTCTAACTGGGCTTGCTCGATGTCATCCATCAGCTTCATGAGCTTCCTCTTGAACTGGTGCTCGAAGCGCACGTCATCCTCAATGACCAGTGTCTTCTCCAGGCCCCTGCTCACCACCTGAAACACCAGGGCTCCAACGTGAGCACCGTGGCCCCCATGGGTGCCCTGCTGTCACTGAGGCCACCCTGACTTGGCACTGCCTCCCAGGCCATGCAGGCAGGGAGGCTGGGGAACCACTCTGTGACATACACATGACATGCCAAGCCACTAGAACTTGCTCCTGCTCAAATGCAGAATAAGGGGAAAAAAACCAGGAGTGTTTCTTTAACCCCATTTCCTTTTCAAAACCTTCTTGCCTTTCTTTTAAGCAAGCTTGCCCAAAGCAGGATACTGGATATAAAAACAGTCATGAAAATGTTCTGATAAAAATCACTTCGAGCTGAGGGCAAATGAATCACAGAATCCCCAAACGGTTTGGGTTGGAAGGGACATTAAAGCCCATCCAGTGCCACCCCCCTGCCATGGGCAGGGACATCGTCCACTAGCCCAGGTTGTTCCAAGCTCCATCCAACCTGGCCTTGGACACTTCCAGGGATCCAGGGGCAGCCACAGCTTCTCCGGGCACCTCGTGCCAGGGGCTCACCACCCTCACAGCGATTAACTTCTTCCCAGTATCCCATCTAACCCTGCCCTCTGGCAGTGGGAAGCCATTCTGCCTTGTCCTGTCCCCCCATCCCTTGTCCCAAGTACCTCTCTAGCTCTCTTGGAGCCCCTTTAGGTACTGGAAACAAAAAGGGGAGATGTGAAAGGTGAACACTGCATTCAAGAAAAGCCCTGCAAACCAAGGAAATCAGTTCTATCCTACACTTCCAGAAAGCTGGGCTGGATCCAACGCTCTGCACCAGGACTTGCTGTGCACCAGGACACAGAACCTTCCTGCAGGACCCCTGAGGCACCTCCAAATCCTCACCTCCTTCCAGATGTAGTAATGGCTCAGGAAGCAGCCAATCTCTCCTCTGGTTAGGGGCCTGGAGGAATAGGGGTCCCGGTATCCTGGCAGCATTTCAATGCTGAGAGCTTTGAGCTGACTCGTGTTCAGTGCTCTGGGAAACAGAATATTTATCACCATTGCAAAAAGATAAGACAGTTCAAGCCAGACACAGGCATGGCATGGGGAATACTGCCGATGTTCAGGGAAAAGCCACACCTTGAGTCACACCTTGTTTTGCTCAAAAACACAGAGGAAAATTAACTTCTTGATTTACATCTCTAAATCAAGCTGATAAATTGTATCCTTAACTCTGCCAAAGACTTCTCATGGCACCATCAATTGTCTTTAACTCTGCCAAAAACTTCCCGTGGGACCATCCACTTGCCAGGTGCTTGACTTTGATTAATTTTCTGAGGCCTTGATAAGATCTCAAGTCTCCAAGACCACTAGATGGTACGTGGGCTCCTGTCTCCTTGAGGCCTTTTTGCAACTCACAGACTCAAAATTGCTGCCTTGATTTCTCATTGTAAAAAGGTCTTAACATACCACAGAACCACAGAATTATTAAGATTGGAAAAGCCTTCTAGTATCCTTGAATCTAAGCATTAACCCAGCAATTCTCCCAGGGATGGGGCCTCCACCACTGCCCTGTGCCAGTGCCTGACCACCCTTTGCATGAAGAAATTTTTCCCAGTTGTCCAGCCTGAACATTCCCTGGCACAGCTTGAGGCTTTTTTCTTCTTGTCCTCTCCCTTGTTCCCTGGGAGCAGAGCCTGGCCCCTCCCTGGCTGTCCCCTCCTGTCAGGGAGTTGTGCAGAGCCAGAAGGTCCCCCCTGAGCCTCCTTTTCTCCAGGCTGAGCTCGCCCAGCTGCTCCTCAACAGACTTATGCTCCAGGCCTTAGAGCAAGCTTGGAAAGGGCTGTGTCAGGGTTAATCCTGCAGCACCACAGCTCTGTAGCACCAGGATGGACGATATTCCCAAGAGTTAACTGCTCCATTCACAGAAACCTGTGCCTTTAACTCGATTTTGACCCCAGTCCGAACCCCAGTGCCCTGTTCTCTCACAGAGATCGACTAATTGCAAAGGAGGAAAGAAACAGAGCAGAATTTCCCCAAACAGATGGTCAGGGAGATCCAACGGGTGTTCAGCTCCTCCACAGCCAGCCCTTCCCTGCTGGAAGTAGGTCAGGGCATCCAAGGAGATGCTGTGAAGCAGTAAAGCACATCCCACTCTGAAAACATCCTCAAGCACAACCAAAACTCACTTTCCATCCACAGCCTCCACTACCTTCACTGCAATCTCCTGCTCATAGAGCGTCCGCAGCATCCGATCCCGCCGGTCCTTGCGACGCTTCAGGTTGATCATGAAAATCTGGGTGGAAGGGAAAGACATCAGGGCATCAGACTCCCAGCTGGGATGGAGGGAGAAGGGAGAAGGGAGAAGGGAGAAGGGAGAAGGGAAGTCCTGATCCACCCCTCTCCAGCAACCCCACTGGAAAAACAGGTCTTGTGAAAATACCACATGTGTGTTTGCTCCAGGTTGTCTAGAATTTGTCAAAAAGCTGAAGTTGGTTTTAAGTTGAAAGCGTAGAGGCTTTTTCTCTAACAACTACTTTTTATGGATGTTCATGGAGGAAACTTGCTCTTGGAGGACGAAGAAAAGTGAGGGGAGACTAGCTAGAGCTAAGTCTATAATTTCCAAAGACACAGGATATTTATATCAAACAGAGTAACAATCTGCAGCATCAGTCCTAGAGGAACACTGAGCCACAACATTGCCACTGCCTGGATTTAGGATTAACAGCAGGGCCACTATCCAAGTACAAGGCCATGGTAAAGAAAGGATTCTTGTGATTACTTCAGGCACTGAAAATCCACTGTGATCCCTGCCAGAGCAGAGAGCTAACGCTGAGAACAGAGATGTCTGGGCAGGGCTCTATCCAAAGCCTCGAGGAGACTGGTGGAGGGCACAGGACTGAAGCCCTCATTGCAGGTAACCCTCAGGGGCTCAGGGATATTTTTCAGTCCCAGGCAGGCTGGTACAAGCACAGCCTTGTGGCCCATGGAGCAAATCCTCATTCCAGTAAGAAGCAGAACGAATTTCAGCTCAGTACAAATGAAAGAATAATAAACTGGATAAACAAAACACAGCCACAAAGGACAACATGGAAAAAAACCTGGACTGGCTGTGCCTTAAACACAGATGCTCCAAGACACACAGCTGGATCGGGTTCAGCTTCAGGAGCCTGACAAACAGATGGAGCAGAGCACACCAGGAAGACAAAGGCTCCCCTGATCTCCTCAACTCCCTCAGTCCCAGAGGCACCCTGGCAGCTGCACACACAGGGGCTGCTGGCTCTGGGAATAACACAGACACCAGGCAATCAAAGACTGGCACATCCCTCTCCACCCTTCTCCCCAGGCATGGTTTGCATCCCTGGGGGTACCCAAGGTGGGCCAGAACTCAACTGTGAGCCTGGATCCCCCACCTGCTCTCAGCTCTCCAGTGTCTCCCTTAGGTGAGAGAAATCCTTCCCTCCTGCCACTGGAAAGCTGGAGAGCTTTACCAAAGGCCCAGTTTCTGTCCTAGATGGAAGGGAGGCCAAGCTGCTCTGCAGAGTCAGATGCAGCACAACCAGCACAGGACCAGGGGAGTTAACCTGCTTTTCAGCCTCACTTCTGCCTTCTTTTCCTGGCTGGATTAAAACAGAATCATGGCATGGTTTAAGCTCGAAAGGACGCTGAGGATCAGGTGATGAGTGAGAAGACAAGACAATAAACAGCAGAACAGGCTCCTTACTTCATCAAATCCCATCTTGTCAGGGTGCTTCGGAGGGACAGAGATGTACTGAGAGGGCTCCACGGGAGGGCGATCGACTGAAAGAGAGGAGAGACCCCAAACGTCACCCTGGTGCACACCCTGCAGTGGATATAACGTGTCTGAAGGTGGCTCCCTCACGGGCTCCCGGGAGCCGGGATGAGGAGCCACTGCAGGATGGGAACAGCAGGAAGCATCACATGGCAAAGCCAGAGCCAGCAGCAATGTGCCAGCCAGACATCAGGAAGAAAACACGGACACGCAGCACCCTTTCCACATGAAAGATCCATTTGATCTGGGGAAGTTGAGGGATTTTGTGGATGGGGTTCACCTGACCATGAAGCAATTACATTCCTAGGTAGAAAAGTGGTGGAAAATTTCAGAAAACTGCGTATCAAAACAATGTTAGAGCGGACAGGTCAGGATGCAGACTTCCAAGAGAATGAGAGCTGGGCTGCTGGCAGGAGAGCTCTGCAGGCATTAACCTGGGGGGTCCATCATGGCAAGGGCACAGCAACTCACTCATGGCCTCGATCAGGCTGTGCACAAAATTCTCAGCTTCCTCCTGCAGCGACTGATGGGGCTTCAGGGGCATGGGAAGGAACCCGTAGTGCTCACGGTTGCAGACGAACATCTGTACTCCTGGGGATCACAGAAAAGCAGAAACTATCATCAGGCCTGCTACCAGGGCATTTCACTGCTCTGTGGCTACATAGCCATAAACACACTTCTGCCAGGACCTCAGTCCCAAAATTCTGCTTCGTAAGCAAACAACTCAAAATCACTGCAGTTCCACTTTCTGTTTTGCCTGGCTGGCAGCAAGTGGCCTCTCTCACAAAACCAATCCCTACCAGCTGCCTAACTAACCCTTCAAGGGCCTGGGCTGACAGGACAAGGAAGAATGGCTTACCACTGAAATAGAGTGGGTTTAGATTGGATATTGGGAAGAAGCTCTTCCCTGTGAGGGTGGGGAGGCCCTGGCACAGGGTGCCCAGAGCAGCTGTGGCTGCCCCTGGATCCCTGGGAAGTGTCCCAGGCCAAGCTGGATGGTGCTTGGAGCAACCTGGGACAGTGGAAGGTGTCCCTAAAACGAGATGATCTTTAAGGTCCCCTCTAATCCAACCCATTCTATTCTTTATCACTGCTTCCATTTGCTTTGGCTGGGAAATAAAGGTGACATATTTTCACCTGTGCTGGCAAAGGACCTTGAGGAATACATAGGACAACAACATTTGAAATGCCAAGTCACCACCAAACACAGTCCCTTCCTCTCCAGAATTAATTTTTACTGTGCCCTGAAGAGTAAAGGAAAATCCCAGAGCGAGACACCAGTGAGGAGAACAGATGTGATAATGTTAACATCCTTCTACTCAAAAGCTTTTGCAACTGCTTGTTGAAGTTGGGAATCAGAGAGAAGGTGCAAAGCCTGTCCTTGGAACAGATGCACTTTCAGGGCACAGACTCACCGTGGGAACATCTCAGCATCAGCAGAACGCTTTTCCCTCTGGGATGACATGGATTTGCTCACCACTGCCTGTAACTCTGCCTTCCACATCAGGCAACACGCTCAAAAGCCACATCCAGAAAAGCCAAGGGAAATATTTCTGTTGTTTTACACTGAGTTCTCGTAAGGTCCTTTATTAACTAACCCAAATCAAAGCTGCTAGAACCCAAGCAACCAGCCAAAAACTGCCTTTGTCTTTCTTTATTTTGTCTTTTGTGTTTTTTTTTTTTTTTTTTTTTTTTTTTTTTTTTTTTTTTTTTTTTTAATGAAACAAGCTTAACCAGCCCCGTCCCTCGAGGAAATAAATGAAAAGCAGACACTACCTGGTGTGCTGATGCTTTCATCTATTAGTGCCCCTAATCCACAGTATTTTTAGCAGAGCGGAACTGTTGGCACTAATGACTCCAGTGTTTCTCTCATTTTAAGTCCTACAAGTAAATTGCTTGCTATGTTACTTGCCAAAACACATTCAGCTGTCAGCTGCAATTTAGGTAAACGGCAGAATAAAAAACTACTGCCTGCTGACATTAATGGATTTGGCACTGATCTAATCAACTAATCTTATCTGGCTCACTGATCTCTGCTCTTACCTTCCGCTGCCTTGAACACACTTAATCTGCACAGATTCACACCAGTGTTCCTGTTCTGCTGGGGATAAAAGGTACTTGAAAAATGGTAAAGCTCCCATAAAGTGGGGAGGGGGACTCACTCTCCAGCTCTGTTTTTATTATAAAGTTAAATGATTGTTACAAGGGAGAAAAAAAACTACAGGTATTTCTACTATTATTTTTAATGGCCTTTAAAGGCAGTGCCCAGGATTTACGGTCATGTCCTAAAACCACAGATATAGTTAAGGAACCAAAATTGCTCCCACTTCCCTGTGACCAACCCTTCCTCTGGCTGGCTCAAGGGCTTCAGAGAACCAGGCTGAAAGGCAGCTCAGGAGATCATGGAATAGTTTGGGCTGGAAGGGACCTTAAAGCATCTCCTTCCACCCTTGCCTTGGGCATGGACACTCCCACTAGCCCAGCTTGCTCCAAGCCCTGTCCAGCCTGGCCTTGGACACTTCCAGGGATCCAGGGGCAGCCACAGCTTCTCTGGGCACCCTGTGCCAGGGCCTCCCTACCCTCACAGAGAACAATTCATCCCCAATATTCCATCTAACCCTGCCCTCTGGCAGTGGGAAGCCATTCCCCCCGTCCATCCCTTGTCCCGAGTTCCTCTCCAGCTCTCTTGGAGCTCCTTTAGGCACTGGAAGGGACTCCAAGGTCTCACCTGAGCCTCCTTTTCTCCAGGTTGACCTGGGTGGCTGGAAGTTCTCCTGTGAGTGCAAGGGGCTCTGCAGAGTCCAGTGCTGGCAATAACACACCCATTCTGAGTTTTGTTCAGATTCAGGACTCCCATGTCCCGAATCTGAACAAAAACAGGCCACGTCCTCCCTCAGAGGTGGGACCACCTCTTTGGAGCATCACAGAACAGCTGCTTCCAGCAGCAGATTCCCTGTTGGAAATCGATGGTTTGATCTGAGGTTTTAAGCACAGCACTTGGCCTGGACAAAAGCCAATATAATTTCTGACTCCAGGGAAAGTAAGTGAAATTAGTCCAAAAAAAGTTTATCTCAAAGCTCACACATTTTTCACATTTCTGAACTTGGATGTCATCCTTTTATCCTGAGTGACAAAACTCAGCCCAGGACACAAGTCAACAATCTGAGCAGATCAACAGGCCAGACAGCTTTAATGTCATGGGGTCAGTCCTGGAAAAAGCTAGTATTCTAGGAGAGAAGGAAAAAACGATGGTTTTGAATCCCTGAGATATTTCTGAAGCAGCTGGAGCTAACAGACTGCAGTTACCACATGGGTTGGAGGCTGCACTTCTGGGAGAGCTGTCAGAGGGAAGAAGTGGAAGAGAAGATTTTAAGCAGCCTGCTTCGCTCTCCAAACTTAAACCTCAACTCTCCTCTGCAGCCAAGAGGAGCCTCTGGAGCCAAAAGGAGTGGCACCTGAGGACATGGCTCAGTGAGGGATTTGGCAGTGCTGGGGAAATACTGGACTGAATGGCCTTGGGGGGTCTTGACTCTTTGATTCTGCACTGATGTCCTGACTCTGAAAGTCAGGACCCTGAAGCTGCTCCGCAATTCACTTCTCACTTGTGCCTCCCAAGGGTTCCAATTTCAGCTCTTGCTGCCTCTCCTCCATCATTCATCTTCGCAGACACTCCTCATCCTCTCGCAGCTGATTTTGAGAACGCCCTGCTCAGTCTGCCAAGACAACAACATCATTTTTGCTGCTGTCAAGACCTTCCAACCAGATCCACCACTAAAAGGGAAACTACAGGCAGTTGGTGGCTGCTGTGCTGGTCTGGGAACAGTGGGAAAGGAGGCTCAGCCTGCAGAACAACAACAACAGACACAACAACAACCACCATCCCCATTCTTCCCTTGGCTTTCTCCCTGCCTGCCTGTTCCCAAGTGCAGCCCTTCCTGCCCTCCTTAATTTTACATCTTCTGCAGAGGACAGGGAGCAACAACAGGGATCAGAGGATCCATGAACAACTCTTCCTTGCTAATTCACCCCAGCAAGTCACCAACCCCCTCACAATCTTTGAACAGAAGGCACTTATGGGTGCTGCTGAGGTTTCATCAATCCCTTTTTCCTCATAATGCCCCAAACTTTTCCCTTTTCAACACAGCAGGCAAAGAACAACACAGATGGCCATTACAGTGCTGGGAGCTCCCTTCAGCTCGGACACTGCCACACACAGGTCTGCCAGCCTGGACTCTGCTGGAGACAGAACACTCACAAGAGCCACTCTCCAGAAATAAATGGGACTAAACATCCTCACCCCAAGCATGAACAGCAGCAGCCTAAGGCATTTAGGAGACAGTGATGTCTCAGCAACACCTGGAGCTCTCTTAAAACATCAACAGCCAGAGATTTCGTCTTCCTGGAAGTACCCAAGGCAAGGATGGACAGGGCCTGGAGCAACCTGGTCTAGTGGAAGGTATCTGTGCCCATGGGAGGGTGTGGAATGAGATGAGCTTTACTGTCCCTCCTAACCTGAACTGTTCTAGGATTCTATGGTTTAAGAAGAGTCTCTTGTGCTCAACCCCTTCCTCATGGATCTTTTGGAGGTGGTAACTTTAGATATCTCACCCACAGACCACCTCAAACTCTCCTAGCACCCACCTGTGTCCACCTGCTGTGACACAAACCAAGGGTGGAGTCACACGTTTTGTCTCTGAAATATCACCCCATCTCAAGAACAACCTCCCCATCCTTTGAAACTAGCAGCAATCCAAAACTGCCTTTCCAGTCACTTGCTGCTGGTTATCCCTGACTGGATCCCAGAAAGGGAAAGGGAAGAGGGTCTGAACTCCACATGGAAATCCACCCAGGACTTTTGGGCTGTGAACCTTAGATGGAGGCTCTAGCAGCGATCTGTGTGTTTCTAGGAGTGACCCCTCCCCAGCAGAGGCCCTGGACACACCTGCTTGGCGACTGGAGAAGGCAAAGACCATGATATCATCAAAACTCCAGGTGTAATCCTGGTGTGGGGGGTAGAAGGTCAGCTTGGCAGAGGCCTCCTTCCTCAGGTCAATGAGGAACGTGGAATGGACCATGGGGACAGCAAAACAGCCCATCCTCTTCCATTCCCGAATCAGGGGATACTCCAAGGTCCTCTTGTAATAGCCCTGAAAACACAACGAGGGGGCTGTTGTTATCAGACATTCCTGTTTCAAAGCTGTTCCTCAGCAAAAGCTCACACCCTGACCTCTCCAGCAGAGGTTCACCAGGCCTCTCAGCTTTTTCCATGTCTCCCATTTGGAAATGGCTCAGTCAAGTATTTAGAAACAGTTTTCATCCCAAAAGTTAAAGACTGACCTCCCTACTTTTTAGCAGCTCTTGGAAAGTCCAATCTTTCCACTGCAAAATTCCCCTGCAATGGAGCTTCAAACCTCACACTATTTTCTCCTGGTTCTTCAAAACCCTTTTTGTACTTAGACTCTTCAGCCTGATCCTGGAAGCTGCTGAGCATCCATGCCATCCTCCACATTCAACAGACACAAAGTCCATTTAGTATCTCAGAGAGTAGGATCTGCAAATTAATTCAATCCATGACTTAAAAAAAAAAAATCATTTGTTGTCACTGCAGTGAAGGCAGCATCCCAGTCTCCATCAGCTGTGTAAGAATCCCTGCTTCCTCCATCCTGGGGCAAGCAGATTTGATACTCACTCCTGACTCTGCATTACTCCAGTCAGCTCCTGGGTAATTCCCTGTACCCAGGAGCTATGCCAGCCTTCCAGCACTCTGGGTGCAACACCCACAGTGTGTGCCTCATGTGGAAATAAATACACTGAATTCCTCCAGGAAGAAAACCCTAGAGCATCAAATTGACATCTGGATGCTAGAATCCAGAGCAGATTCTGGGCTTTACAGAAACAATGAATCACTAAAAGAAGTTAAAGCTCTCTTTATGTACTATTTTCCATGAGCATTCAGGCACTGGCTGAGCAAAAGCTGGCAGAACTGCTCTGCCCTGGGCTGTGTGGGGCCATGGCGTGGTGCACCTGCCTCGTTATGGATCTGCCATCTCCCTCTGCCTTTCAGATACACTGTGGCCATACTGTAGGGATGGGATATCCCAAACACAGCCACCCCCACTGCCACAGGAAGGAGCAGGTGGGAAGAGATGTGACTGGCACTCCCACCAAAGGAAGGGTTAACACACCCACCCTTCAACAGACACCTGAGAACCACAAGCAAAGATGCTGGACACTCATCTCTCCTCCTCTAGTGGCTCACTCCTGGTTTTTGGGGCTGTCCCCTGCTCATAAATCATGTGTAGGGAAGGAGGGCTCCCACTCCCTCGTGCTGCTGCCTCTCCCAGGGCGTGCTCTGTGACAGATAAATGTCAGCCTGTCTGGAGCTGGGCTTGGCTCACCGTGGCTGTGTTTCAGGATGTGCTCCAGCTGTTAGTCCCTCCCCAAGTCCTCTGGGAGAGCAAGGCTGAGCACATGAAACCCTGGGACCACATGCAGAAACAAGAGAAAAGGAAAAACAAAAGGAGAACTTTCCTATTCACTCCAGCAGGATTTTTTTTTTTTTAAACCAAATTTTGCAAGATGCCTTTGCTGGTTTTCCTCTCCCCTTTTCTCAGACAGTGCTGGTAATGGTGGAAACTTCCTGCTGGACAGGTGGGGCTGGGGCTGGTGCACATGGGCAGAGATCCACTTCAGCCTGGGAAGCAGGGCTGATGTACCCCAGTGGAAAACCTGGCTGACTCAGGACTTAGCCTTAAAAACTTAAAACACAATCAATCCCTTTGCTATGAAGTTTATATCTCCATTTTCAAACAAAGTAAACAATCCCAAGTGAAACAAGTAAACACACCTCATCACACCCCCTTTCTTATCTCTATATTTACTTCCCAAGAATTTGGAAAGTTCAGGACTTTTTCCTGCTTAGTCTGAACTGTGGAACTCCTTGCCAGAAAATGGTGTGGGTGCCAAAAAATAGATTCAGACAGGGATTTCTGTAGAATAAAAAAATCACTGAGAGCTTCAAAGACAAATATATTCCTCAACAACCTGAAGGGGATTGCCAGAGGAAAGAAAAGTACTTTGGGGAAGTAACACTCACTTTTTTGCCCTATCCTTATACTATTCCCTAGACATCTGCAGATGAACCTGTGCTCTGATCCAATGCAGTTGTTATGTGGATCAGAAGTAACATGAAAAGGCAACATTGAAAAGGTAACATGAAACTAATTTTTAGGCTCAGCACCAGTACCTGCATACTTCAGCACACGCACTCCCTATAAGGCAAAGGATGTTGCCCCACTTAAAAAGTCTTGTTCATAGGTGAGAAAGATAACTTAGACACAATGGAGATCTGTGGAAAGAAAAGCAAATTCCTCTTGGATTAGCATCACTATACAAAAAAAAAACCCCTGGCCTAAAATTATGCACCAAAGGTTTTAAGGCCATTACAAAAACACGGAACCACCTTAAGAAAGTTCTGATCTGTTTATCAGTGTTTTTTGTGTGGTTAGTTAACAAGTTAACACCATCTCAGAGCTACAGCAAGAGATAGGAAAGCCCACAGAACAGGAAGGATGCCTGCTGCTGCAGAGACAGGGGCAGGAGCCCCTTGAGGACACCAGTCACCCTCACGAGGTCACCTGCCTGGGGAGTGATGCCACACCAGAAGTTGGAGTACAGGGAGCGGGACTCGAGCATCGGTGCCACCAGTGTCTTGTTCTCTGCTATCAGCAGCTTCAGGGTCTGGGGGTTGGTCAGTAAATTATCTGCATCAACAAACTACAGAAGGAAGAGGAAAAAAAATTGTTAATAGATGAAACTATATGATTGCCCTGATGCTTTCCTGGGAATGAGGCAGCCAGAGGCCCATGATCAGCCCTGTTGTGGCCACAGGCCTAGGGCAGTGCTTGTCCCCTGTGCTGCCACTGCTAGGGCACCTCTGGCCCCTCACAACCCTTGAGGGGCTGGAGCATGTCCATGGGAAGGAATGGAGCTGGGGAAGGGTCTGGAGCACCTGACAGGAGGGTGCAGCCAGGGGGGGTTGGGCTCTGCACCATGGGAAGTTTAGACTGGATATTAGGAAAAATTCCTTCTAAAAGAATGGCCAGGCATTGAACGAGGCTGCCCAGGGCAGGGGAGGAGTCACCATCCCTGGAAGTGTTTGAAAAATGTGTGCATCTGGCACTTGGGAATGTGGCTTAATGGTGAACACGGCAGGTCAACAACTGGACTTGGAGATCTCAGGCCTTTTCCAACCTTAACAATGTTATGATTCCATGAGGTCAGCAAAAAACCACTCTAAAAGCAGTGAGCTGGTGGGTTTGACTCCATAGAGCACAGGACTGTCCCAGGGAAACCTGGGGGGCAGCTGCTCCAGGGCACAACAATGAGATGGGCAGAGAGCTTCCCTGACTCCACACAACCTCATGCCAGCACAGGGATCAGGGAACTGCCAGGGAAACTAACACCAGTGAAAATTCAGGGTGAGTTAATTCTCTGAAGAGCATCAAGAACAACTCCTCCACTGCCCTTGCACCTCACCTTGCTTGGAGGCTTTGGGAACACCTCCCTCACAGTGATCAAAGGCAGCATCTTCCCACAGCTGCTCTGCACAACTATTTTCCTTACATTTCACCAGGTGGGGGCTCAAGGTACCAGGTGGATACCTTGCAGGTACCTCCCACCACCAGGGCTGTGCTCAATCCTGATGCCTGTGGAGAAAGCTCTGAGCTTAGCCAAGGACTCACCTCCCTCACTGCAAAGTCTCTGGCTCACCAGACAAAGAAATTAACCACGTCATCTCAATTTGTCTTTAGACAGAGAGAAAACTCTTTGACAGCCCCCAGTATCCAAGTGAGCCCCTGGACAGCTTTTGCCTGAGGCCAGGTAGTAACTCAAAGTTTGAACTCACCAGGATATAGTCTGACCACTTCTCCCGGGCCGTGCGCAGGGCAGCCTGTCGCAGCTTCATCACGTGAGTGAAGCGGGAGCTCGGCCAGTGCTTCGGCCCAATCTCCTCTGGGTAAGACCTAGGAAAGAAAGGAAAAGTGACTGTAATCCATGTCTGGGCTTTATTACACCAGAGAAAGGAGAGAGGGGAGAGGGGAGAGGAGAAAGCAGAAGAAAAGAAGAAGAAAAGAAGAAGAAAAGAAGAAGAAAAGAAGAAGAAAGAAAAAAAAAGTTCCATTGCTGCCTTCATTATGAAAGCAAAACAGCATTAAGAGTCACCTCAGGCAACCCAGGAGAGGTTTTGAGGGAGAATAATTCCGAGTTCTGTGCTGGCATGAGCACAGAAAGCACCAGAGAACAAGTAGTGCCACGGTTTACTGACAACCCAGCAAAGCAGCACCATCCAAAGCAGGAGCTGCTGTGGCAGCTCCAAACTGACCTGCAGCTCAGTGACCCTGCCTGACCCCAGGTACAAACTCATCTGCCCTCTGCTAGGCTGCAAAGCCAGTCCCCCTCAGCCCAGCAGAGCTGGGATGTGAAGATGGAGGCAGCCTGGCCTCTCTGGGCATTATTAGGAACTGTTAGCACATCCCAAGAACAGCTCCTAAATCTCCCAAAACCTGGCCCCACAAGCCCCAGCATGGCAGCAAAGTCACATGCATGGCTCTGCCTTCAGGATCAGCTCCAAAAGTGATGGCTTTTTAACAAAGATGGAAGGGAACTCAGGGGGCAGATCCCAATGAAGAATAAAAATCCAGGACTTTGAAAGCGTGCCAGCCTAAGTCAGGGAAGGAGCTAAGAATTTCAAAAGCTTTTTGTGGAACTGAAGCAAAGTTTGGCAGGAGGAAGAAAAACTCAAGTCAAATGAAAGGATTAAAAATGTCTGTAAAACCATAACTACCTGGGGGTTTCTACCACAAACTCCCCATCACTGCAGTGAGGAACTTGAATATAACAGCAAGCTTAAAGGAAGGGGAAACTGATGTAATTTTCCTTGATGGAAGAAACTGAAAACAGAACAAACCCAGGAACAGCTGATCTTAAAAAATAAATAAAAATTAAAGTAATAAAAACCCAACACACCATATTTCAAAGCAATGGTCCTGCAAGGCATAACATGTGGAATTAAATCTAGTCCTCTAGCTCAGCACTTACTGAATATTTGGTATCTCAGAGCTTTCACAGATACTATGGAATGGGCCATAATTGCTCTGCTTCCTTGCAAATAAAGAATGATAATTTTAATTCCCTGTAGCTATTGATGAAACCTTGCAAAGAGAGCAGCTACAGATGCTAAATAACTGAATGGAAAATACTTTCTTCCACAAAATTCTCCATGAGGTGCTTCACTGAAGTCAGAGACCTTTCTACAGAGACCTTATCTCACCTTTTCCCCTAAGAACACAATTTTAATGGAATAGACTCCAGAAAGCAAATAATCCACATTTTAACACTCGGACATTTAGTGTAATTCTTGGTTTAGAAACAGAAAACCTCGGGAATTTGGGCTGCACAGCCAAGAGCCCTCCCAGGTACTCACGGGGGTTCCTCCATGGGCCTCCACTCCACATCGTGGTACAGGTGCTGCACATTCTTCAGCCACTCCCTGAGGATTGCTGTGGTGTTGTCAATGTTGTGGTCAGTGGCTGCCCTGGCAAAGCAAGAGAAAAGGAAGCATGTTAGCACCAGGTCTGTGACTTTGCCTGAATCCCTGCTTTACCATGGAGTGCTCTGTCCAGTCCAGCCACCAGGAAAGACAAGACACAGTTGAGGTCTAACCCCAGCTGGCAACTGAGTCCCAGCACTGTGGAAAGGGGAAGGGAACAAAGCCTGTGGCTTGACATAAGAACCATTTAATAACAGAAACAAATGACTGTAAAATGTGCCATTAGTGGAGAGAAGGGACACAGTGCTCACTGAAGAATGGCTTTTTTCCATCAGGGTTGAGCTGAACAGACTGGAACAGGAGGCACAGATTCACATCCCTGGAATGATGGAAATGTTCCCCCAGGAGCATTCGCTGCAGGGATGCAATCCCATGGAAATGCTCCCACAGGGGCCACACACTGCTCTCTGCCTGGGATGCTCAAACCTTCAGGTCACAGGATGAGTGAGCCAAGTCCCATCCCAGCTGCTCCTCCCCAGCAGCCTTCCCTGGGACCAGGGCTTTGCACACCCAGCATGGGGCAGTGTCAGATCCCACCACAAACTCCTGTCACAGAAAGGGCTGCTCATTTTTCCTATCTGGAATGGACAGGAAAGCACAGTCCTGTGGCAGTGCACAGCTCAGCAAGCTCCACTGGGAATTGATAATCCCTTCATGTTCCTCTGGGAGTATAAACAGTCCCACCAGGTCTGGTGCAGACACTAAATGGCCTGTGAAACACATCACTGACATCACTGAGGGGAGGTTGCTGAAAGCTCCCCTCAACTGCTACACATTTCTGGTTTCATCCTCCAGAGACCCAAAGGCATCTCCCAGGATATCCTCCACCTTACTTAAAGCCAGAGTTCCCTGCAGCCAGGGGAGGACATGCAAAAAGGAGCCACAACCCAAATCCTACAGCTACTTCAAAGCTATTTCAGGAAAATACCTCCGCTCCAAGTAACCATATGACCCTAGAGATGAAAACCAGGACATGAACCCTTTTCAGTTTGTGCAGCAGGAACATACCATTCCCATGGGGTCTAGCCTGCTTTAAAGTAAAAAAGAACCCAGAACTTGGATTTTCAGTTTATTTATAATCAGAACACCACAATCACTTTAAGGCCAGGAGGCTTATTTGTTGAATATTTATTCATGTCTGCTGAAACAATAAATAGTTCAGCAAGTGTAAGAGGCTGGTTCCTGTATCATTAACTGCCCTCCTGTGACAAAGCAAGGCTGGGCTTAGTCATGGCTTCAGGGTTTGCTTTTGACCAAGACCTGGCTCATGCTGCACTGTACATCTAGTTTGCAATGATGTTCAAACTGGACTAAAACAGTCACAGTGCTGACTTGGTGTAAGTCCAACTTGCACCATGTGTTTTATGGATGAAGCTCATCCCCTGGAGTCCATTTTCACACACTTCCTTGGGCTCCCACACCCACCAAGGCGTTCCACAGGTCGCACTCTGCTTTCCTCCCACGTTCCAGCTGCATAGTCAGTGAACAGCTCCAGAATTCCTAAAATACCAGAGAACTGGGGAAATGGCTTCATGTTCATGGTCATCAGTGGAGCTGCAGTGGCACCAAGAAGGTGCAATTGGGCATCTCACAAACGAGGCTGAGACGAGGGTGGCCACCCTGGGGAATGTTGCAGCTCATCCCACAGCATCCTCTTTTCCAGGTCCAGACCAGCCTTAAGGACCATGGAGATCCTTTAAGGCAATCACACGGCTCTCACTGAGTCAGGTCCATGTGCCTCTTTGCCTGGGCAAGCCTCATCCCATTCTTTCTAACCTCATCCCAGTCCTTCTAACCTCACATAGTGTCAGTGGGGAAATATGAAGGGATTTGCTGCAGTCTGGGCAGAGAAAGGGGAAGCTTCAGCTGCATACATGTCAAACTAATCTCAGTTTTCTGTTGGCTGCTATCATCTCAGCCAGGAGATCCTTCTCCATCCAACTTTGTGCACACACAAGCCCAAAATATTTCAGATGGGGAGCTGTGCAATAGGAACCCAGAGCTCTCAAATGCAACACCAGTTTCTGTGAGAACTTGAAAATGCAGAGTCACTCAACCTCAGAGAAAAGGATTACCCTGATGGAAAGCTGTTTCCTCAGTTGCTCAGAGTTGCTTCACAAGGCCCAAATCTCTGACTAGCAGAAGAAACCTTGAAGTTGAATGACAGCAATGGGCAGAGTTACAGGAAGACTTTTGCCTCCCTAAGCTCAACAAGGGGGCTGAAGGACACTCTTCCCATCACAGCTGGAGCACTCCATCCTGCTCCTGGTAGGGCAGCAGGCCCTTGGCAAAATTCACCCTGGGTGACACCATCAGCCAACATCCTCCAGCCAGAAGCAAGATGTGCAAATGGAAGCTGAAGGGATCTCTAGGTCTATTCACAAGGAATCTGCTGGAAGAAAATGGCATTTCCAAACCCAAATCATTCCATGATTCTATGACTTTACTGCCCAGGCTATCATGGTGATACATGGAAGGTAAATTCACATCCCAGTAAAACCTCTCAAAGACATGGATCAGCCAAGGCTCTGGCACAAAGGAGGGACAGCTCTCTCCAGGACTATCCACCCAGCAGCATTTCTAAGCCCAAAAGTCCTCAAAGGCAACAAAGTCTGTTCCACCCTGGATGACACATGCCCTATGACTAGCAATTTGGCAAACCTTTGTTATTCCAGCTTTAAGCTCAAAAAATCCAACCAAAAAAACCCCAAACCAAACCAACCCTCCGAAAAACCCAAACAACCCAAGCCACTATAAAAGCAATCATCACTTTGTTATAAATGGGTAAGGTGATGATTGTTATAAACTGGGTAAGGTTATAAATGGATAATGTGATGGTTGGCTCTCAGTGGTGGAAAGAATTGACTGACAGCCTCTGGAGGGGCCAGGCTTGCCTGATGCAACCCCCAAGGGTATAAAAGCAGCATTTTGTAGATGAGCTTGTGACAGTCAGTCACACTCCCAGTGCTGCTCTTTTTCCTTATCCAGTCTTTTGTTGGATTTGTCAAGGCTTAATAAACCCTTGAAAATTTTAGAGTGAGTGGTTGTTTCCCACAACTATTAGTTACAGAATAATTAATTTAAGATCAAACAGCATCAGCACTGACTCCTTTTGTAGCATCTGAACCAGTCCATCTTTCCCCCTCCAGAAAAAAATAGCAGCTCTGGTGTTTGCAATAGCACTGTGTGGAAAAACAGGCACATACTTTTTTTTTTTTTCTTTCCTGAAATGACAACCCCTGCACAAGAAAAACAAGCTAATTAAAATGTGAGCAGGACTTCTCACTGGGAACAAGAGCTCCTCAAGCGCCCTGAGAGGCACATCAGGACACTCCACATTATAAACACCTCCTGGAGCACTCTGGAGCATTTCAAGAAGCCAAGTACACAGCTAAGACTTCAGTCCGGTTGGGCAAACACGTCACAGCAGAGATGCTATCACCTCTGCCCACCTGCCTGTCCTGGAAAAGTGTTTTTACTCCATCCTCTTATCCTTACTGGTCCATGAGCTGCACTTGACAGGATGAAGAGAATGGATTACTCTACCCCAGCTCCCCTCAGTTGACCAGGAGTATGGCTTGTCCATATGGCCCTTAGACTAAGGCAGTGCCTGGATTTTTGGGTGTATTTTCTGAAAGCAAGTTGCTGAGCACAGCACCATTATCTGTGTGGGAGTCTGTCAGCAATAGTGTTGACCTGGCATCAGGTTCAAATCCTGTTTTTTGAGTGGATCAGCAACACCATTTTCAAGAGCTGATTAATAACATCTAAGATTTAATTAAAGAAAAAAGGTCCCCTACAAGATTTACAACCTAAAGCCTGTACAGCATGTGGATGCATGATTACAACACAACCAAGAAAAAATGGAGGAAAAAAATTCGAATTTCTCCCACTCTTTTCAGAAAAAGTTTAATAAATAGACAAGAACATACCTCCAGATGGACACCTCTGTTCCAGTAACATGGCAGCTTTTTCCACTCAGATTTAAACCCATTTCCAATAAACAGAAGTGAAATTTTTGAAGAGTTTGAGTGAGAATGTTCGTATAGGGGCTTATGTCGACAGAACTACAACCACTTCAATATTTACTTTGGCTTTAACCAGGAGCTGTACCATGGACACAAGCCCTCATTGTTCATGCTCAGCAGAATACCCCCTCCCAAAAAAACTCATGGATCGTGCACAGTGGAAAATCAAAGCACGTCGTTAAGCACCTCCTGTTTAAATTAAGTAATGTGAGCAGCAGCCTATGTGGAAAACAGCTCCTTTTACAAACTGCTCGTATTTTTAGCTTGATAATGTCGCCTCAAATTATGTTTGCAAGAGGGAGTTAATTTAGGCTTTGATGGTGGTTCTTCTCTTTTCCTCCCCAAAAAGGGAATTAAAAATAACAGTCCTCCTTTTTCACTTCTTCACACTCTGGCCTGTTCTCACAAGCTATTTAATTCATTCACCTCAGGCACTGGGTCAGAAGAGAGAATTTTCACCTTCACCATCTGTATAGGAAAAATACTAGAGGACAAAATGCACCCTGTGTGCTGCTGGCTTGTCAAGAGTATGGGGTCATGCTGTGACACAAGTTGAGGCAAACTCCACAGCCAGGGCCCCACAGTAATTTTCCTACTGAATTTAACATCCACCACCTTCTCCCTTCAGCAAACAGGGTGGGAGGGACAGCTTCGAAGAAGGGTCAGTGCTTCACTTTCAAGCAGAGCACAGCTGAGTCAGGACTAGAGGCAGCCAGGTTTCTAAAAAGCTGTAAGGAGGCTCCTTTCCCTCTCTGTCAGTGTTTTGAACACTGCTGGGCTTGAGGAGGGTATTGGGTTCACCCTTTATGGCTGTGAGAGGCAAATCTGGACACCCAGGTTTGAGCACGCCCTTCCCATCACTGCACTGAGAACATGCAAAAGATGACAGTGGTCAGGAGGCTGCTGATTCTGGGGTTGCATTGGAAATGGTTTACAGCAAGAGGATGCACTTGGCTTTCCAGGGCTCCTGCTGCTTCCACACACAGTGCAGAGCTAAGTTGTGAATGCAATCAAATGCTAGGAACCCCCAAGGATATAAATTTTAACTGTCTCCCTTGATTCCTCTCTGCCTGCAGCCAGGGATTCAACTCACCCATGAGGCTTGCTATGGGATGTGGTCCAATATTGAGTTCCACTGAAGCAAGAGCCATAGGTTGACCATGTGCCCTAAATCCACAGGGTCTCCTCCAAAGCAAGGCCCAAAGTCAATGGAAAGCCTATTAGTAGATCATTCCTAACAACTGTAACACAGAAACTGGTGACAATACCACCAGTACCTCCCCTTGGCCACATTCCCAAGAGCTGAGCAGCAATAAAACATTCAGAGAGAGGTTACAGCTCACACCAAAGTGATGGAGGAAGCACATTTCTGTGTGCTCTGTTCCAGAACTTGTGCTAACAGAGGTGCTCAAATATTCCAGGACAAAGCTCAGCCCTCAGCAGGACTCAGCATCTTCCTGAGCACCTTTTGAGCTGAGCCAGCAGCAGAACAGGCACTGCACAATGGGTTCCCCCAGTGTTCTGGGGAGACTCCAGGGATTTCAGACCCCAGAGCATTGGAAAAATCCACACCACTTCATCCAGCCCCAGCCACTATTAGTAATTTACTCCAGCAGTTCCATGTTTTTTACCAAAACACTAATGACACACAATGAACAGGATGGGAGTTTTAACCTCGGAATTGTTTAGACCCTGCACAAAAGCCTTTGGCTTTCAGTCCCTTGAGACAGCCCCATGAGCTCCTGGTCTGAGTGGAGCTGAGCTCCTGTCACCCAGGCTGCCCTGCTCATGTTGGGTGTGAGATCAGCCTGGCCAAAAATAACTGAAAAAGCAGAGTCCAGCCACAGAGCCCTAATATGAGTCAAACATAAATTTGGACTTAGATTTCCCAAAACAAGCTGTAAATAAAGTAACAGACGAGTCATTTCTCCTTGCTCTTTTTGTCTGAAAGCTGCCAGGCTTAGAAAACCAAGTCAAAATATAAACCCTCCTGAAGTGGCAGTTTCCACTGTGAGCCAGGGATGAACTACCTCGACTAGAAAACAGCGTAGCTAGAAGAGACTGGAAGAGAGGGGATGGATCCTAAAGAGGAAGGAAAAAACTCAAAACAAGACAGAAGCAAAACACTTCTGAGGCACAGAAGGAGGGATTTAATTTCAGCTGTGAAAATGTCTGTTTTTACCACAGATCAAGTCCCTGGAAGTATCCAAGGTGAGACTGGACAGGGCTTGGAGCAACCTGGGATAGTGGAAGGTGTCCCCTATCCATGGCAAGGCGTGGAACAAAATGAACTTTAAGGCCCCTTCCAACCCAAACCATTTGATTAGTCTATTGTATGATTGTAAATGGAATTACTGTCAACGACTGTGTTCTCCTGCCCAGGATCTTCTCCAAAAAAGCAAAAAATCAAGCAGGGCTCCCTGTATCTTTCCAAACACTCTCCCACCAACAGGCAGATATTGCTCTGGCTCTTCCAGCAGAGATGAGACTCAGGTAATAGATGATTTTCTCTTTCAGGTCTACCAGCCCTGCCTCACATCTGTGAATTTGAGACTTGGTATCTCAAATCTCCGAGATACCAATGGGATCAGGGATAACACACCATGAGACAGCTCCAACAATGTAGTCCAGAGACTCTGAATAGATCCAAACACATAAATCACATGTTGTAGCATAATTATGCTCACACACTTCATTAACAGGGCCTGAACATTCAGCCCAAGTTCAAAGAACTGTTTAAGCATTTAAATAAGCTGCCAAAATTCTAATGTATGTAAAAGACTTTTTGGCTTTGCAGGGACTTGGCATTTGTTCTAGGGTTTCCTTAATTAAGGACAGACTTTTGGAAGGACCTTCTTTTGTTTTTCATTTTAACTTGGTCCCCAAGCCACCTGGGCCCAGATGGGTGGCAGGGAGCTGTGTGGGAGTGTGGAACCAGCAACAGGAGCAGTGCTGCTCCCCAGGCTGGGCAGCTGTACAAGAACAGGACCTCACAGCACAGGAATGCAGCACACAGGGCTCCCCTCTAACTCTTTCCCCGTGCCCTTCAGCAGCTGTGGATAATGGATTTTGCTGGCAGCAGCACTCATTTTAAAACCTTCAGTGGTCTTCCAAGTGAATGACTCACAGATGTATGTGTGTACATACTTCTGTGCACACCAGGATCTTTGCTCTTTCCAAGCTACCTCAAGAAATCGCTCACTTTCTTGTCCCTCACTCCCCACGACTGAATCATGGAATCCCACAATGATTTAGGTTGGAAGGGACCTTAAAGCCCATCCCATTCCACCTCCTGCCATGGGCAGGGGCAATCTGTGCCAGGGCCTTACCACCCTCATTATAAAAAAAAATCTTCCTTGTATCTAAACTAAATCAACGCTTATGGCTCCCTCATGCCAAAAGACAAAAATTCCCTGTTTAACGGCTTCCCTGGCATCCATGCAATGGGAATTCTCTTGCAATGCAAAGGATATTCCTGCTGCTTCAATCCCAAGTCCTCTCTCTGTCTTTAGTTCTCCCCATGCTCACCCTGCTGCTAAGCTTTAAAGAAACAAAAAACCAGCTGCATCTTGTGAGTATTTCCAAGCAGACTTGGCTTCAAGGGAACAAGACCCCTAAGGGAAGCCCAGGAAATCCCATACATGCAGGATCAGGGTGGTGAGTGGCCTCTGAAATCAATTGTTCAAAGGAGGAATTAATGGCAACAGTTGTGTAATTTCTGAAAGGACAGCTTAATCCCAGCAACTAACTCAGACACCAGCTGATGCAGCTGTTTAAGATTAATGCAAGCGTGTAAACCACTGGGAAGGAACACTGGGATTTAGAAATATTCTTGTCTCTGCTAACAAAAAAATGGATGGGTTTCATATTTAGGTGCTCAAGACCACTGATTTTTCCATGAATATGAATTTCACACTGAATATGGGCCTGTACCACATTGCCAAGGGTCCCCCAAAACAGAAACACCTGAAAATCTCTAGTCTGTACCAAGCCTGCAGACAGAGCAGTGCAAAGGTCCCAGAGCCTGCTGCACCCCTGGTGAGAACACTCACACCATGGACCACCAGACACCCAGCAGAGGGGGAAACACAGACCCACACCCTTTAGTAGCTTTTTTAATTTATGGGCTTTTTTTTTTCCCCCCAGAAAAAGTCAAAAGCTTGACCTACAAATACCAGTAAGCATCCAGTGCTTGCCTGCCTGTCCCACACCACCCAACAAGAGCTTTCACCAGTTCTACACAGAATCATAGAATCACAGAACCACTGAACTGTTTGGGTTGGAAGGGACCTTGAACTCATCCCATCCCCTGCCATGGGCAGGGTCACCTGCCACCAGCCCAGGTTGCTCCAGGCCTCGTCCAGAGACAGGATTACCTGAACACAACCAAGTTACGTGGGTGAGGCTGGTATGTTCCATTCTTCCCAACTATATAAGAATGTCCCCTTCCAGGCAAGACATTTTTAAGAACTCTTGACTTAAAATAGGAAATATGACTTTATCACAAAATGGTTTATTTCATCCTAACATCCCACAAGACTAGAAGTAATTTCAACACACAGAAACACATTCTTCCTGGAATACTGCACAATTAAATGACTACAGACAAATGATTTTTCATCTCTTGTCCAGTGCTAGCTGAAAGGAACAATACAAGAAATTAGGGAACAAAACCGGAATATTTTAATTCATGTCATTAATTAGGAGTCCAAGCAGCAGTAAGAAACACACCAAGCTAATTCTGGAGCAAAGGACAACTCTTTTTACCAGTTGAGAATCTGCTCTGTGATCTGGAAACTGCAGGATGTTTTGTGTGACACTGGAGAGCTTTATACAGTAACTGACCCTTTCATGTGAAAATTTTGCTGATAGGCAACAATAAAGCCATTCTTCACAAAAGTTGTCAGACAGCTCTTCTTTGAGGCCACCACAAACCTAAAATAACAGAATAAGAGAACAAGAAGAAGAGCTCAATGAGTGCCAGCAACAGTGTTCTCTGAGATGAACCTCATATTTAGCATTTGAAAAAGAGGTCTAAAAGGATTTGGAGTACAGAAATGTAAGAATAGGCCATAAACTGCTCTTCCTACAAACAAAGTGGCAAAGAATGCTTGGCTATCCAAAAGGATTTTGCCTCTGGAGAGAGAAAAACAGCTATGTTTAGAAGGGTAGGAGATGCTCAAAATTAAACAGTTAATGAAGACCAACACTACTCTATATTTTCACATCAGACTCCCTGGAACTTTCAAACTTTATCCACAGCTTGATGCAAAGGTCACTGAAACACAGATTTTTTTTTCCCCTACAGCACTCTTCAGAACACAGCTCACCATCAGGGCTGAGGGAAACCCTTCACTGAGTAATTCACAGTTTTTGTCAAAAGGCTTTCAACAACACCCCTGTGCAGACCCTGCAACAGGACTGCCACCCCAACAGGTCCGTTTGAGGTCAGCTCTGAACTCAGGGTTGATCTCCATCCGCACTCTGTGCCTCTCCAGTGGACCAGGAATTCCTTTGCTGTTGCTGCAGGCTGAATAGGACTGTCAACAGGACGAGAGTAGCAAGCCCTGCAGAGCTGTCTCCAGCAGGCTGCTGCCTGCCTACATACTCAGGTGCACAGAGACATCCTGAAGAACACGGTAAAGCATTCGGTGTATGCGTGACAATTCCTGAAAAAATGTGGCACAGATGCTGGAAGACACCTTCCAGCTCAGCAGGGCTGGATGTGTGCATCCAGAGATGTGCTCACTGGATAACAGCTTGAAAAATGCCACCTTCACAGGCTTTGCAGTCGTGTTGCAGAGGTCCACATTCAGACTGCAGAGCTGAGTGTGGCACCTCGTGCTTTTCTGTGCCCTCCTCTGAGAGGGCTCCTTTGATCAACACAGAATGTGCTGAGTTTGAAGGGACTCTCAGGATCATCCAGTCTGACTCCATCCCATCCCTACATAGACACCCCAACAATCCCACGCTGTGCATCCCTGGGAGCATTGTCCAAACGCTCCTGGAGCTCTGGCAGCCTTGGGGCCGTGCCCATTCCCTGGGGAGCCTGGGCAGTGCCCAGCACCCTCTGGGGGAAGAACCTTTCCCTGATCTCCAGCCTGACCCTGCCCTGACACAGCTGCAGCCATTTCCTCAACTCCTGTCACTGGTCACAGAGAGTCTAGAGATTAGTACTTGCTCCTCCCCTGCCCCTTGTGAGCTGTACAGTCAGAGAAAGCTGAAGCCCATATGTGCCCCACCAGTACATGTCCATTCCACCAGAATAACAATCTGCCCTTGCTCACAAAGGCCTGGAAACAGGGAGTTAGAGGCAGGAACAAAGTCTGGACTCAGACAGAGTCCCAAGCTTGGGACTGCCCTAGTGCAGCAGCCTCACCACAGAGTCACCCAGTGCAATACCAGCAAAACATCAAGCCAGGAGCATCCCAGGAGCATCCCAGCAGGCTGGGACAGTTCCTCAGCACTCCTGGGGCACACAGGACAATAAGCCCAAGGTGAAGCACTACATTCCTGCTGTACCACCCTATTGAAAAGCCTAGTTGTGAGAGACAGCAAGACAAATTGGAGGACATTTGGCTGAAGGACTCTTGGCCCTGTGTGTAAGCTGTCCCCCAAGAGAGCAGGAGGCCAGCCCTGCGCTCCCCTGTCTCCTGGCAGCACACACACAGGGGTCTGCCCACACTGGAGCTGCTCACAGAAATGAGCCTGGCCAAGCCCACACTACTAACAATCCCCTGGCTAATTTGCACTCAGAAATATGACTCTGCATTTCTCCATGAAAGGGCTCACTGTCTGGGCACGGAGAGGGCTGCAGCAGGAGCATGTGCCAGATGAATGGATTGTTACAGACACATGGAGAAATCCCAGTGCCACCGTCAACACGCACAGGGTTGCTGTCAATCCAACACCGTGCTCTCACACAGGGAGCTATGCCAAGGGTAAAGGTTTGGACCCCGAAAGAGAGCTCCAGACTTGCCTTGTACAGGCAAAAGCAGTTACAACAATTTATGTTTTTTCTCACTGCTTATGCAGGGAAACTCTTTCCATCCCAAGGATCTGCAGTGCTCCCACCAGGAACGGATAACACAGAACACAGACCACCCTAAGCCCAGTAAGGAAGGGTAATTCTACCCCTGCCCCTAGAACTGATTACCCTCAGAATGTGTTGTACCAGGTATCTTACTTACCAATGTTGCCTAGAGCTGTGGCTGCCCCATCCCTGGATGTGTCCAAGGCCAGGCTGGACAGGGCTTGGAGGAACTGGGTCTAGTGGAAGGTGTCCCTGCCCATGGCAGGGGGTGGGACTGGATGGGCTTAAAGGTCTGTTTCAACCCAAACCCTTCTGTGAGTCTGTGATTAGAGAAGCAGACAAAGTCAGAGAGACTTTTTCCAAAGGAATTCAACCTCAGGGTAGCTTGAGAACAGCAGTTTTCAAACTGTGATCAGCAGATGTCTGTGAACTATTTCTAGTTTGCTTGTGAAAGGTAATAAAAAAATCTACCACATCCAAGTCAAAGTTTGCTATGCTGCACAGGAAAAACATATGGGGTTTATGCTCAGCTGATAGAATACCATTCCCCTTTCACTGCTGCTGGAAGGGTCAGAGCCAAAATCCTCCCCAGGATCAAGACTGCCTGCTAAAACCTCACTGTGTGATCCCCAGCACTGTCTCAGCAAGCAGCACAATGAGCTGTCTGTGCACCCAGAAACTCACAGAGCTTCAGACACTAAGAATAACTTCAGTTTATTCTTACAGAGCAAGATAACAGGGCCAAGGCTGGCACAGGCACATCGTAAACACTCCTGCTCTCCTCAGCAGGCTGTGAATTACTGGCTGCCTGCAGGAAAACTGGGCAACTTTAAGGATGATAAAATCCCAGGTGTTTATAACATGTAGTATAGACACAGAGGAATAGAAACTGAAGTAAATTTGAAAAAAAAACCCTGAGTAAATCTGTAGAAACAAGTCAGTTACTTTTGGGATGAAAAACATTAGCACAGAATCTGCTTTCAAAACACAGTCAAGAGGTACAGCAAGAAAAGTCAACCATGGATCTGTAAATTCTTCAGGAGGAGAAGAGCTGCCATATATATCTGTTGCTGTTTTATATCTTGTATCTCACAAGGGACCCAGGCACTGCCCTAGATCACAGCAAGCCTGCAGGCAGGCTGGCCTTCCCCCTGCTGCTGGGGCAACTCCTCTTCCAAGCCATGGGGCTGTCCCAAGGGGCAGCCAAGCCCACTGCTGCACAGGGGCCTTCTAACATGAAGCCCTGGACTGGTGATTCAGCACCACAAGACAAGAATCACAGGAAGAACCTCTGGAGGTCATCAAGCCCCCTTCCTCAAGGAGGGTCACCAAGAGCAGGCTGCCCAGAATTGTGTCTGGATGGCTTTTGAATGTTTCCAAGGATGGGGACTCCTTTCTCTAGTGACCAGTGATAGGACATGAGAAAACAGTGAAGCTGCACCAGGAAAAGGTCAGGTTGGACTATTAGAAAAAAGTTCACTGAGAGGGGTGTCACTGGAACAGGCTCCCCAGGGAAGTCATGTCACCACCCCTGTGTGAGTTCGAGGAGGTTCTCAGTGAAGGTCTTTGTCACACAGTTCAGTTTTAGATAAAACTGTGAGGAGCAGGGAGTGGGACTCCATGACCCTTATGGGTCTTTTCTAACTCAAGGTATTCTGTAATTCTGTTCTGTGTTTCTGCAGGGATCAGTCAAGTCTGCAGGCAAGGGAAAGGTTAACATCATTTTTTCAGTTAGACCACTGTGTCCATTAAATTTTTTCCAATCTTAGTGATTCTATGACTCAAGCCTTTGCCTAGGGCACAGCATGAGGTGAGGCAAGGAGTGGGACTGGTCTGTCCATGGCCAGCCTGCTCCCTCACCATGCAGCCCAGCAGTCCTGGAAAAGTCCAGGAGCAGCCCAGCAGCCAAGAAACAAGAACATGCTGGTAGAAACCAGGAGAAATCCTGTCCAAGAGCTCCAGGTGAATGCTGGGGAAAGCACAACTCCACAGCTCAGACATGGATCCTAAGCTCCAACATGGGCTCCAGGTGCCCTCTCACAGGCAAGTCACATCATGGCCAGTAAGAGATTTGCACTGTCCATCCCACTGAACATTGTCACCTGCTGAGGCTTGTTCCTTAGTCACTCAGGTGGCATGGCTGATGGGAAGCCAGAGAATCCTAAATGGATTGGGTTGGAAGGGGCTTTAAAGCCCATCCAGTCCCACTCTCTGCCATGGGCAGAGACACCTTCCACTAGCCCAGGGTGCTCCAAGCCCCACCCAACCTGGCCTTCCAAGAATTCACAGGGCTAACACCTCTCTCCAGCAAAGGAGAACAATTTCTGCTTTAAAAACACTTTTCAATCTGACCCACAGTATCAGAAACAAATAAAGAAACTTCAAAACACAGTACAAAAGTTAGCCATGTACAGATGCTTCTGGAAATAGAGGCATGAAATCCACCCATACCCTCTCCAGGTTCATCCCAAGATACCCAAGGTGCTGCTGCTGGTGGGAGCCACCTGAAGGAAGCTAATATTGTCCACAAAACACATATCCCAGGATGCTGCTGCCTGCCATATGGTCAGGAAATGAAAGGAGATGATGAGTGCAGGTCAGGACAATCTGTCTTCAAGTCAAGGCACAGGCACCAGCTTTACGGTTTGCATTAACATTAAAAGGAACCATACAGAAAAAGTAATGCAAGAAAACCAAAAATAAATAAATCAAATGCACAACATGATTCCAACTGGTTTGTCACTGTCTCTGAACGATAAAATGGCAAATGGCTGCACAGCTCTCACCTCTGCAGCAGGGATGGTTTTCCCAACCCACAGGATAACCGTAGGAGGAGACAGTTTGGGAGCCAGGCTGTCATTCTAGTGGAGCACACCTACAGAAGAGCTGGAGAATGACTTTGGACAAGGGCCTGGAGTGACAGGACACAGGGAATGGCTTCCCACTGCCAGAGTGCAGGGAGAGATGGGATACTGGGAAGGAATTGCTCCCTGTAAGGGTGGGGAGGCCCTGGCACAGGGTGCCCAGGGAAGCTGAAGCTGCCCCATCCCTGGAAGTGTCCAAAGCCAGGTTGGACTGGCCTTGGAAAAACCTGGCATAGTGGAAAGTGTTCCCATCCATGGCAGGGGGTGGGACTGGATGAGCTTTAAGATCAATTTCTGTGATCTTACATAACATTGCACTCACCACCCAGGCTTTAGGGACTTACTCATGCCCCCTTCGTGGACTTAATTAATTCAGACACCATTTCCAAGCACTTCAATGCCTGCAGGAAGCACAGACCCTTCACCACATCCTATCTTCACTGCACTGTTAAATTGAGTTTGATGTTTGGGGCCTGATCTTCCCTCTGTGCCCATCTCCCAAGCAATCTGCAGACCCTCCCCTTCAACACCTGCACAAAGCATGGTCCCCCCAACCACCCAAGCACCAGGCAGGGCAATGCCCAGGGTGCAGTTTGTTCCACTCACTCTCCACAAAGCGGCAGAGCCAGAGGATAAAGCACCCGAGTTAGTCACAGACTCAGGAATATCAAGGATCATCAGAGCTCCAGAGAACACCCATGGCAAGTAACCCAGACAGAAATACAACACTCATTAAACTTCCCATATCCTGGGATCAAGGAATCAGCCACAAAAAAGCAGAACTGAAGTGTCAACACTGGAGATCCGACCAGCTCTTCCCTCTCAGAATCAGCAGTTTAATAACCTGACCAAAGCATAATCCCTGTGAACCTACAAGACACACCTACAACACAGTATTTAACAACACCAGACCAGACATTTCCCCTGATCCACTGCAAATTCAAAGCACACAAACACAGCAGGTTTCATTACTTTCTCCCTGGCACAGGTTTCCCTCGGCATAAATTCCTTTATGCCAAACTTTGCTTTCACCAACACTAAACTAACACTTACAGTCATCAGTGAGTTATTTTAGAGTTAGACTTTGCTGAAGCCAGCATGGAACTTGAGAGTTCATAATTTTGGCCTAATTTTCCTCAAGTAGCCAGTTACCCTGGAAAACAGAGGTTCTCTGAATTGCATGAAATGGTACACTGCTTGAAAATAAATGGATTACATCATATTTGCTGGCAAATGGCTAAAATGTTTTATATGTAATTAAGAGAATAGAAAAACAACCACTGCAGCCAAGCAAGGAAAAATATATTCAACCTTTACAGATGAAGTAGAAAGTTTTCCTGGATGTAATTTTGTCCATCTCATTTCAGATGAAGAAACAGCTGAAAAGGTGAGAACCTCATATGCTGACAGGATTCTGAATAAGAGAGGAGGGAAAACACAACAAACACCACTCTGCTACGATGAAATAATGATTTATCAATTAAAATCTTCTGAAGTTTTTCCAGAAAGATTTTACAGTGTTCTTGCTTTGAAAGGCTAAGTGTACTCATCTGCAACGTACCTCTGGGATTGAGGTGATGTGAATCACAGAGGTCAGAGGCCATGCCCAGAGGCCCCCAAAACCCACAGCAAGGGTCTCAACCTTGCACTGAGACAGCACTATAGCTTCATTTTACAGAGAGAGAAACAAAACCAAAAAGATTAATGGATTTTTCACAAGTCACAAGAAAGAGTGGGTGTCAGGGCTGGGAATGATAAAATAAGCTAATATGCCTTCCAAAATACACACTGAAATAAACTACAGATATTCAGCTTTCGTAGAGCAGTTTACTTAGTGCATTCACAGAGTACTTGTCAGACTAGTGGTAAATTTGTGTCCATGGCAATATCAAGAACAACTTTTCCTCTGTGTTGTTTTTAAGAAACTCTCACAAACTCACAGACAAAATCTCTCTTCCCATCCAAGTATTTTGCCTCCAGCACTGAAAAAAACCCCACTCTGGGTTTTCTGATATGGAGCTCCTGATTTTTAGGGTTTAGTGTTTTAAAGCAGTGAAAAACTAGTACTGGAAAGAAGAAAAAAACTACAAGCAAAGTATTTCTACTTTAAATTCCAAATACTTTGGGCCAGCTAAAATGTCTGGATCTGAATCTCTTCAGTTTGTGATCTCACATTTCACTTGGGGATACAGAAATCCACACGGCTTCTCCTATGGACACACACGTGCTGGACACATGGCTGCTGTGGGGTCAACACACAGCACACACTACAGATGCTGGGGTCAGAACACATTCTCTCTTGGAAAAGACTGATTGGACTCAAACTGATGGAAAACTGAGGCTATGCTGATGGCTGACTCAATGCTAAAGAGAACACAAAGAAAAACAGTGAGGTCTTAACTCTAATCTTGTAAGCTGAAGGCTCTGCAGCCCTCTGTAAGTAATGCTGTACATTTCCCATCCCCAGCTAAGGAAATGGGATCATGAAAACAGAGGGACACTTGGAGGATGGGATTGCTTCCTCTGCAGTACAGAACATCACAATTCTCCTTTCTGCTGGTCTGTTCTCTATGTGAGGATTTCAGGGAGCAATCACTGGAGAGGGACAAATCTCAGGGAGCACTCACTGAAGACAGGCAAATCTCTGGGACAGCCAAGCACTGAAGGCTGCATCAGCGAGTGTGGTGTGGTGAAGAATGCAAATACACAATTTATCTCTTTAAGGTTTAACCCTGACCACAAATGCACAGTTTGAGGATAGGCAGTTTTTTCCCCCATCACTGCCTGGATGGAAATGAAGAGAGGAAATGGTCACTTAGGTCTTACAGTAACCAGTTCCTAGGAAATTGGGTAACTGGAAGGCCTGAAAAATGCTCATGTGCCTTTATTCTGCAGAGCATGGTTCCTAACCCTGCTGTTTCCCAATGGGAAAGACTCCCATCTTAGCTATCTCCATTCCAGGGGATGAAGTGCACAAGATAAAGCGTGTTCCAACCCCAGCACACCTGCAGGTGTTGGACTTGACTGTTCCCTCGGGGGACAGGGACATGTCAGGGACATGCTCCTGCCCAGGAGCCCTCGCATGCATCACAGCACTGATCCAGCAGCATTCCCAGGCCTGGACATTTCCCCTCCCTGGGGCTCTGAGGCCATTTCAGAGGCTGGAAAACTGAATTTTTGGAATACCTCAGCACAGTGTATTGCTGTGGTAGGAATGAAAGAGCAGAGAATGTTCAGCTTCAAGGAACCCACAGTCCCTCTGCTGAGCATGCAGGAATCCAGTCCCAGGCTCTCCCTTTGCCAGGGGTAAACACCATCCTAACCACCATCCTCACCCCAATCCCAGCACTTCACAGGGAATAGCAGATATCATGCCACAACTTCTTATATACTACAAAATATGTACCCACATACAAAATAACATAGACTGCCTTTGAAGACTTTGGGGTTTACATCACAGAGATGTGATGTTATCAGACATGTGATAAATTGAAACTTAATGGCTTATTTTATTTGCTAAGGCTATGAAGTTTCTTGGGAGTTTTGTTCAAAGGTGTTCAATAGATCATTTAATATGATCCACTGCACAATGCAGGCAAAGCATCAGCTAATGGCCCCCTGTGGAATTCAAAGATTCAGCATCACTTGCTTGACTCAAAAAAAAACCAAAAAAACCAAACAAACCAAAAGACCCCCAAAAAACAACCCAAACCAAAAACCCACTGAAAAAACCCGCACCAAACCTCAACGCAAACCAAAAAAATACCCCAAAAAACCAAAATCCCAGCACCTTTTTTAAAAATATTATTTTCATCTGAAACCATCTGAGATCCCTCTTCTGAAGCGTTTTAAATAATCCCTCAACAGCTGCATCTGAAATCCATACAATGGCATCAACTGATGTGCAAGAGCAGCTGATGTATCATAGAAGTACCAGGCCACTAGAGGGATTTCTTAAATACATGGAATAAAGATAGTTCATGGAAAAACTGAGAGGCTGGTTCTGTCTCCTTTGAGAAATCATTCTGCACTTCATCTTCTGCCAGTTTATCAGTGCCTGTAGTTGGGTAGAACTCTTGTGTTAAAGAGTTTCATTAACCTCTTCAGATCATGTAACCCAACACAAGAGCTAATGAGCTGAAATCTAGGGTTTTGGGCTCTTTATTTTGGTTTCTTCCAAGTATATTCTTAATTTCTATGCCAGCACAGAACTGGAAGAAATATACCTTTGTTGGGTCAGCAGACCTGGAAGAAATACATCCTCCTGAGGAGGAAAGGCTGGAGGTTTGGTCCAGCTAGTGTCCAAACAATTAGAACCAGATGTTTTCCTCAGCCTCTGGGTCATCCCAAAGGTGTCTCTGTAGTACCCAATAAGCCACACATCTGCAGGAGCTATGGGAGCCTGGTGAGCTTTGTCAGGTGGGGGATTAGAGCTGGGAGATGTAACAAACCATCATTTCTCCTTGGAGATCTACTCTGGTGGAGAGGTAAAATACCTGAGGCACGTTTCTCCTCAGCAGATCACTGTGGGACACTTTATTCTGGATCTCATCTGTGATTCTGATCCACAAGCTCCACAAGCAACAAGAAGCTCTCCACCTTGCAATAGAGCAACAGAGCAAACCTGAAGGTGACTGAAGCTCTCCACAGGCAGAATCAACCAACATCACTGCAAAATCAATTGTTGAGTGTAGAAAAGAAAATTCCTGCTTAGGCCCAGCCTAGCCCTGAACACATATTCCTTCCCCCTTAAATCTGCACCACAATATACAAAGACAGGCTCATCCAAAATGCCAGATGGGAAGTTTGTAGGCAAGGCTGCTGGAAGCACCACTGACAGCAGCTCAATTCTTGCTCTGTGAAACAGAGCTTCCTTCAAGGCTCAGGTATTAGGCAAAAAATCCTGGCAGCAGCCTCCATTTGTATTAAGTCAGAGCAGAGTTCTGCCAGCAGACGGCCATGAGCTCACTAGTCTGAAATAACATCTCATTGACAAGAGTTTTTGTGGAAGCAATAACTTGTTTGTGTGAGAAATAAAGGGAGAAGGGGGAGTGAGTGTATGTTAGGAGTGATAAAACATGTATCACAAACACAGTAACAATTTCCATTTAAAGTTATATATGAAAATTTCCATTTAAATCCTGCTTCAAGTAAAAAATTGAATTAAAAAGAAATCATAAATTAAGAGACAGTATTTAGCACCCGTGACATTTTCATATTCCAGTCACACACACTGAATTTATTTCAGACTGGTGTTTTGAAAAATGAGTGCAACCATAGTCTCTGACAGCCAGAGCTGCAGGAAGAAAATATTTGAGGAGGCAAAAGATCCAAACCCAATTATTATTCTCTACCAACCAATTTAGAGGAGTCTGGGTAGGCTCCTCCAAAACCCTGGAGCCCATCTCAGAGACAAATAAATGGAAACCCCATCCAGACCTTGGTAGTGAAGGAGAACCCATCATCTGGAGCAAACACCAGCAGCATCCAGAGACTGATTTATGTGAGTGAGTCAAGTACTGCTAAGGGAGTAAGACTGGGAAAAGGGAGCACAGTACTGGGCTACTGCTCTGTTGTTCCAAGAACTGGTTGTGCTAAACCAGATACAAATAGCACAGAGCACAGGCAGTGCTTGGTCCCTACCAGCAGCTGGCTTTTCTAAACCTCCAAGGCCTGAATAACCTGCTCATATCTCAGTCCACAGCAGCTTGGAACTCCCAACCCCAACCCTCACCTAAGCTGTCCTGTGTAGCAAAAGGGAACAGAAAGGATTCACCTCTACCAACATCCCACTGCCATCTGAAAGTGCTGAAGGAGTTGGAGCCAAGCCAAACTACAGAAGCTATCAAGTTCCAGGCACTAAAAGTACAGAGCTCTAGCCAAAGTACTTCCAGAAACCCCCTGCACATGCTAAAAGAGAAAAAATGCCATCCAGCCAAGTCAACACCAGTCTGCTTCCCAACTCTGTCAGCACGCAGAATCCACCAGAAAATTCCCATCTACAAATCTTACTCCTCACCACAACCCTCTAAAAAGCCCCAGTTCAATCCAGGGGCATCACAAGGTCATATCAGACACTCCACCACCATCAGCCCTTTTCTCCATCTGTAGGATGTGCAGAAGTAACTGGAGCTCTCAGAGCCTTCCCACTCCCAAGACCTAACTTCACTTTAAACCCTTGGGCAGCAGGGATCGTGTCCATAACACAGGAGATTACCCGACCTTGCTCCCTCCTACTGACACCACTCCTCCTCCTGCCTTTTCCAGCCTGTACAACCCATCAGTAAAACAGATCCTTGAATATTTAGATTTCCAAACCTGAAAGCTATTCCAGCTATTTCTCCCACCAGTATTTCCAGCCAACTGTAGCCAAGAATTAAGGAGAAATAAAATGAAGGCCAGCAGCTCCTGAAGACACCAGAACTCCTTTTAATCCTTCACTTTACAGAAAAGAGAAATAGCTTGGTTTTCACTGTTTTTCCAAAATGAAAACATAAATCTTTACCCTAATCACGCAGTTCCTACACTGACATATCTTTTTTTAAATTAGGATTAGGCAACGTTATTTTTTTAATTAGGATTTTTGTTAGTCTAGTGTAGGGACTTTTGCATGCTTTTCACTGAATTGTAAGTATTTTTGTCATTGACTTTATGAGTTACGGTGTTAATTACAAGTTCTGGTTAGACTACAGGGAATATATGTGTTTAAGAATTTAATTCATTTAAGAAGAAGCATTTGCAAGAGTAAAAACACACCCTCAATGAACCACAAGGGAGGCTCCCAGCATTAAGGTGCAGCAGCCAAGGACACACTCTGGAATACCCCAAGGAAAAGCCAAAACAGCTCCCTGGAGCACTGCAGCCAAGGACAGAGCTCAGCACCTGCTCTGCTCCTGCAGCACACACCAAACCACGTTTCAATCTCACACTTTGTTTTCCTGGTTCTCTTTTTGATGCAAAGAGGGCATAACATTTCTGCTTCCTCACATGAACTGCGGGGTGCTGGCAACTGATGGAGAGAGAAGAGCCTTGCTGCAAAGCTTTACAGGTCATGTTCCTCTTTGCCTCCTACACATGAACTGTGGGAACAAAACAGCTCTCACAGCTTTTCCTGTCCAAAATCACACTTCCCATCTAACATCTTTTTATGACTTGCCTGAAGCAGGCTTTTGGATATCTAATGGTACTGCAGTCCAGCTACAGGAACTTGCTTAGGTTCATTTGGCTGTAGTCTGGTAAAAAATAATTCACATATTTGAGCTAAAAAACAGAGGAAAAAATCAACCAACCAACCAACCAACCAACCAACCAACCAACCAACCAACCAACCAACCAACAAAACAACAAACCAACAAAGGGTTTGCATTTGTCAGAGTTTTAACATTTACCTTCCTTGTCACAATTAGCAGTTCAAAGTAGGAATGCTGGAAAACAGCCTTTTCCTCCAATCTTGAAATGGTTTGGGTGGGAGGATCCTTTAAATGTCACCCAGTCCAACCTCCCTGCAATGAAGAGAGACATCTTCAACCAGACCAGGCTGCTCAGAGCCCCATCCAACCTGACCCTGAATGTTCCCAAGTTCCCTGTAAGGACAAGAATCATTGAAAGTACCGAGGAAGTAACTCAGACAACCACCTGAAGTTCTCATTCTACCTCCAAAGGTACAACGCAATTTTAAGAGCAGCTTTGAGCCAGCAGCAAAACCAAGGTTCTGACCTGCTCACCGAACAGATAAGCACCTGCTGTCAGCTTCAGGATATAAACCAACCCTTCACAGGTAACACAACCTCACTGTTGCCACTGGGCAAAATTCAAACCAGGCTGCAGCCACATATAACCTTCCTTCCTTCCTTCCTTCTGAGATCAAAGTGCAAAACTAAGCAAGCAATCCTTTTAGAATCAATAGAAGCCTGTACTCTGTGTGAGGAAAGGAGAAAAAAAGCATAATTATAAATCATGTTTTTCCTCCTTACAGGAAAAAATCTTTAAAAAACCAAAACAAAAAAACCAAAACAACCTAACAAACAACTCCCTTTTGGAGCTGAAGCCTTACAAAACTAATGTGAAAAAGCTTAAATGAGCCCTACCATGGCACTGCAATTTACATGGACTCCCACTATCTTCTGCTTCACCATGAATTTATATCCTCATGAGCTCCAGGGGGGACAGCCTCAAAATTCTGGTCCAGATCAAGGTCTGCTTATCTTTAGAACACGTCTGTCATTTCTATAGCCCATCCAGACAGAATGAAAGGAAAATAGCTGGAAATCTATTCATTCCATGTATTACAATCTCCCAGGCACCACAGATGATACAAAGATCTCATCAACATCTACGTTTTAATAAATCCCTGGAAAAGGAGCAAGGACAGACTTTGGTGAAGGCATATTCCCCCCCCAAAAGAACACTATCAGCTTTCATGCTGATTCTACAGTTAGTTACATGTTAGTAAGGGGAAAAAAGTATACTGATTACTTAAATAGTTGGTCAGAATGAAAGCAGCCTTCACTCTTGAGTAAGATTTCACTTCCCAAAATGTCTAGCAGCTACCTCAAATAAGCAACCACTTCTCCCAAAGAAATGTAAGAAATTCTGCTTTATAGGACATTAACATAATTTCAGTCCTCTGCAGTGAATTCAGTCTCTAGTACAAAATTTAGCCTTTTTTTAGCAATGCCACATCATGCCAAGATGAGGAACAATGAGTTATGTTGCAAAACTTTATCATAACCTAAGTGATTCACATAAAACTTTAATGACTGAACTCCATTTGAAATATGTACCAGATCCACAGTCAGATGGAAAAAGCTTAAAATCAACATGTCGTTATTAGGGTCCCTGTGAACTTTTCCAGAAAGAAAACTGGATTCATTTTATGGTAACAAAAGCGCTCTGGCCCAAGGACACCAGATACAGATATAAAGACAAATGCATGTGCCTGCACACACAACCAAAACTAATAATTTCATGCTTAAAAACTGTATGAGCCAAGTTGTACACAAAAAAAGAAGGAAAAAAGAATCGTGTTTGTCTTAACTGATGAGCTTATTAGCAGTGCCACATGCCTGTATGAAGGAGCTGAGCATTTTACAGAAGAGGGCAAAAAATCCACAGAGAACACCAAAAGCTTTTTTATTCTTATCTTTCTTTACCTTGAAATTTTGGTGCATGTGGGTCCCATTTAGCTGTAATCCACCCTTGGCCATGAGCGCCATCAACGTGCACGATGCTCGGAGCAGAATAAAGGAAATGAGATGCACAGAAACAGACTGCAATAATACAAAGTCTGAGACATCATCCCACAGGAAGGAAATTCCAGGTTCTGACTGACAGCACCCCACACCACCTCGGTCCTCTCTCGACCCTGTAGCCCAGATGAGCCTTCTGGGAGGAGAGATGGCAGCAGTGCTGGGTGATGTTCTGCACACCATGTGCACCACAGATCTGCTTTTAGAGACTCGTGACCCAGTGCATGAAGACTTTTAGTCCTGGGGGACTCAGATAAATAATTCCAGGTATGTGATAATTTACGTAAGAGATCAAAAGAGCCCTTCAATCTCTGGCTCAGCACAAATCCCTGTTTTGGTCTCCTCAGGAAGGGCCTTGCCAAACCTCCCAGGGACTTGATCCCTCTCCAGCTGCACTCAGACACCTGGGGTGCCTTCCTCAGGAATCTGATGGGCAGAGACCAGGCAGCTTTCTGAAAAGGTGACACATTCCATTTAACAGAAAATGTGAAAGAAAAAGGAGAAAAACAGCCTTTGTCCCAGAAGTCTGCCACTCTCAGCCCTCATGAACATCCAAGACAGTCCTTGACAGCGACAGGCTGCCCAGGGATTGTAGTCCCCATTCCTGAAGACATTAAAACCTGACCTGAAACAGTACTAGGCAGCCTTCACCAGAGCTGGCTTTGAGCAGGGACCAAGTACAAGTGAAATTGAGNGGATTGTAGTCCCCATTCCTGAAGACATTAAAACCTGACCTGAAACAGTGCTAGGCAGCCTTCGCCAGAGCTGGCCAACAGCTGCCTCTCACCCTCCCCACAGCTGAAGGTGGCTCAAAAGACAGGCCAGTGCACAAACTGGGCNGTTTGTTTCTTTGGTTTTTTTTTTGAGGGGCAAATTAACAGCAGCACTTAAAAGCCAGTACTGGTTGCAGCTGGTCCTTGGACCAACAGCTGCCTCCCACCTTCCCCACAGCTGAAGGTGGTTCAAAAGACAGGCCAGTGCACAACCTGGGAAACGTGGACTGGATGAGGAACCTCAGCCCTGTGGGAAAGACAAGTAAGGGATGAAGTGGGATCCTGCCCTGGGCAGGAATGAACCATATGACTCCTTGAGGTCTTTTCATCCCTACTATGTACATATAAAAAAAGACCAAAAAAATCTTGAAAACTAGATCTTCCTGACCTTTGGAAATATCCAGAGGCTTATCATAAACAGCCTCTGCTACTGAACTCTGTCCTGCTGCTTCTTTTGGGCAACAGATTATTATTTTTTAATTATTATTTTTTATTATCTTATTGGGTTTCAGTCCCTAAATCCACAGCCTGCACTACAAAGCACCAGGCAGCCTATGACACAGGGGACAGATACACAGATAACAGGGTACAGATCCCTGTCTCAAAACGTGGGTGCCAAAAGACAGCAGCCAAAATAAATGGCTGCATTTTCAGAGATACAGACCATGCAGATATAAAAAATAATGAAATAAACACACACAATGCTCACTGTGCTCATTAGTGTCACAGAACTCCTACACATTTCAAGACATCAGTTTTATGGTATTATCCCTGCACCTCTGGAGGGCTATTTATTCATTTTCTGGTGATGCCAAATTGTTTTTGCTTTTTTCCTTTTATCCCAACATTCACACTGCTATCTAGTAGACCCTAATACAAAGTGTGGGACAAGATGCTCTTTAATGTCATCAAAAAAGCATCAGAATCTGGCAATTTGTGACCACAACAGGGAAAAATAAAGAAGCTCCTGCTACCCTGCACATTGCCATCACACAGCTCACCCCTTCTTTATGGCTTCTCTGCAGAACTGCACAGATTTTAGCTGAAGAGTGGTTTGTGTCTTGCCATTCAGACCTCAGCAAGGCACAGCAGTAATTTTTGACTTCCCTTCAAATGTTGTTATGGAATAATTCATTATGTCATTTGCTTCAGTTTGCCAAGACTGAGATGAGGGAGGGAGAGAAACCCAACAAAAAAAAAAAAAAGAAAAAAGAAAAAGAGAGTGATTATGGATATTGGGATGGCAACAATTCTTTAGCCTTCCCTGGTTTTCCATTTTTATGTAACTTTACTGTGCTTTGGTGTAAAAATGACCTTAGCAAGAAAGTATTCATACCTGACATTTCTTGATTCTTCTATCTCCAGCCTTGGTAAATTCAAGAATCTCATGTAGGTTACTTTACCCTTCTACCCCAATTTCCCCAGCTGGAAACTGAAAGTATTTCCTCCTGTTCGTTCTTTCTTTTGATGCAGTCATCTACATGCAAGTTCTCTGGCAGAAAGACTTTCTGCAACACCTTGCACAACAGGAATGTCACCTTAATTGCAATTCCAAAGCTGTGCAAATCCCATTTCACTCTTGGCCCCTCTTAGTCTATGACTATTATTAAAACTACATAATAAATAAATTTAAAGTATTTAAAAATACAAACGGGAAACGAAATACCACTAAAATTTAAATGACGAGCCAAGTGAAAAGTCAGATGATTTCTAAAGCCTGTGTTTTAATATTGCCACATGGAAGTCATAGCACAGGTGAGCACATCTGAAATAAGTGCAAAACACCAGTGGACAGAAGCAGGAGAGGCAGAGCCAGCAGACTGGAATGTCAGCATTCCAAAATGATTAATAGTGACCATGAAGATTAAAGTGACCTCGTTGCTCAAATGGAGACAAGGAGAGAAAACACAAGGTGTTTGAAAGCCAACATTTCCCTGTGACTAGTAACAGCCATTGAAGTTTTAAATAATCCCTGCATCTCACTGGAGTTTGCCCTCTGTGTAGAATTTTTTCACATTTGAAAAGTAAACCGTTAAAAAATAAGAAAATGCTCAGATATCATCAGCTAGTTCCAGTCTAATAATATATAATTATGAAATATAATTATTATACTGATCTCATCAGCTTCTATTTTCAGCTTCAACCAGTTCTTTTAAGTTGAAACTATTCCCTCACTGGAGCTGTGTTACAGTACACCCACTCATCTCTCAGTTGGGATTTACTTCAGCTTTCCACCTGTCTAACTATTGTTCATATTATCATTTCTGAAATATAAGCATACTCTGATCCCCAAAGCAGGCACAGATTTTCAAACACAAAAGTACCTAATTACTGCTCCCAAGCACCAACTCATTTATGCAGGCATTCCATCTCCAGTTTACAAAGAGAGGAGAGAACAGATGACCCACTAGAATGAAGCAAAAGATGAAATTACAGGCAGCTTTTTTTTGCTATATTATCACTTAATCTGAGACTAAGGAAAGTGCAAGGCAATGTGATAAGCTGCTGAATACACACACTTTTAGGCTGTCTACTGCAGCCAAGATGAACCTGCCTGACAAGGAAACATTCTGTACCTGTAACTGACTAATCTCAAATAAACAGCATTGAGAAAGCTTAAAATAAAACCCTACAACCCCGGCCCACTAAAAAAAGAGGGTTGGGGCACTCTGACTGAGTAACTTCTGGGTCAGTTTTGTCCAAGATAAAGATCCCTTTGCAGTTCTCCAAGCCCAGCACAAACAATGCTATACACTTTCCCTGCAAGTTTCCCAGCGGGGGTGGGAGCACAGGGCGCCCTGGGAGAAGCTCAGCCACACCAAGCCCAGCCACACCAGCAGCACATCAGGAGAACACTCTGTGGCTATAAAAAAGCTGGACTGGGGTCCAACAGCCCCTTTTTTTCTTTAGACTTTCTCCTGTTGTGGGCCCCAGCCCGCTCCCCACAGCACGGGGTGTTTGGGCGCTCGGAGCGGATGGCTGTGAGCCTTCCCCCTCCACAAGAAGGGACAGCTGTTCCCCTCAGCATTGCACCTCCATGGTGACAGGAGACCCGGTCCGGTTCTGTGGCTAAAGCGGGGAGACTGCCATTCCCACTGGGATGGCCGGGTCCAAAGGCTCCCAGTCCGCCTACAGCCCTCCATCCCGGGAAGCTCGGCAGGGCCAGGACAGAAAGCTGAGGCGCCCCACAGAAATTCCCACCGTGAAGTCACCAGCACAATCCCTGGATGACCCGGCCTGCTGTCCCAGGCGAGGACAGCCGGGGTTAACATAGGCCAGGGACCGGCCCAGGAGCTCGGATGCAACTTCCTGACTCTCGGGGAGGGAAGCAAGGAGGGAAGGAAGGGCTTAACTGCAAGGGCACGGCTCCTCCGTGCCAGCTGGCCCCAGACCAAATGGCCTGCTCGGCTCATTAGGAGCCAGCAAGTCCTTCCAAAGCTGCCTGCTCACAACCACTTTCAGAATTAAGTCATAATTAAGACCAAAGGTAAGAAGGGAACACAAGGGTGCCCAGCGCACATCTTTTGCTCATATCAGGATAACAAAGCTTGAGATTGATACAGACTACACCAAGGAAATTCAGTGTCTGCTTTAAACTCATTTCTTTACTGTCACTCATAAAGCTTTGCCCCTAGAAATCCATCTGAGGAGGAGTCCACTGAATTCAATTTCAGCCATGCAGAGAGAGTATATGGAAGCTTGAGAGATGATATATATTTTTAGTTTTCATTCTCAAGATCTACAGTGGGGCATTTTAAAATGCTGACTTACTCAAGAAAATGTTGAAGTAGAATGTAAGTAGCAATGGAAGAACGCAAGTCTGTGACAAACACCACTCCCCTGCCCTCCTCCCCAGGCTATCCCAGCAGCACAGGGACACAGGTAAATCTTGGAATTCGTCTGTTTAAAGGACTCTGTCTGACACACAAGATGTTTCCAGAAATAGACTGAATGGTTTCACTTGTTCTCAAGAGACTTTATAGATATCTTACGTGAGGCTCTCTGAGTGGGTACTTTGTGTCCCGAACATTCCCAGCTCTGGAAAAGCTCAAGTCTTACTGAGGAGCAGAAGTAAAGCCCTCCAAGGAACCACTTCCACACCACAGGTACCTCTCACTCTCCGCAGCAACTCAAGAGCATCCTCAGAACTTCTTTTCCAGTGGCTGTGACAATTTTAGTCATTCTTGTTTTATAAATCTTGACATTTTCATCAGCAGATTTTCCAGTTTAGTCATGCCCTGTGTCTGTGTGCAATCCTCTTAAAAATGGAGTGTTTTCTTACAAGAACCTTAGCATATTTCAAGTTATGTTAAAGTAAGTCCCCACAAATACTCCACACAATGTTGCAGAGACCTTAAGTCCAGTGAGGATAATGCAAGTAATGTACTGAAAAAGTTGTAGAGCCAACCAATTATCTGCAGGACTTAAAAAAAAACCCCAAAACTTACTTCACACTTGTACAGCAAGAGGCATTTCAGGATGCACTCAGCTTTGATGATCAGGACTGCACTTACAACTCCAACAAGTTTTTATAAACACTGAGCTCAGCTGAATCACAGGCCATGTGGGGTCTGATAATATCTGTTTTTATACACATCTGCTATGAGGAAATCTCAACTGGCAAAATTCCTACTGGTACGAATGAATGAGGAGTCACAGATCTACACAGGGAGGAATGTTAATTTACCCACTGCCACACACCAGCTCGTGATTCCACACCACATTTGTGTGAGACCCTGAATCTGGCCTGACAGCACAACTTGCTTTGTACACCTGCAACATGAAAACAAGAAGAAAAAACCAAAAGATCCATGCACTGATGTTCTGCAGAGCCCCGTACATGAAGACGAATTACAGCCATGTTTCTGAAGCACACACAGAAACATCTGTTTAATGAGACTTCAGCGATGACTGGGGGGAAGGCCCTCCTCACGCCCCCTCAAAGTAAAACGAAACTATTGACTTTTTAAATTAACAGAGTCTCACCACGGACTTTAGAGAACTTTAGATCAGGCTCTACAGAGAAAAAAGAAAATCTGTTTGGGGTTCTTCCAAGTAATCCTATTCCTTCCAACACTTATGTCAGGTTGAAGGACTACTTTTTCCTTTGTCCCCTTGCAAAGGCAGATTGACCAGTTCCCAAACTGCTCTAATTCCTCTATGCCGACCCCTGTTTGACCGCCGCAGCTGCCCCCATGCTGCGATTTCTGAATACATCTTTTAATCCATCTTCCAGCCTCCAGCCTGGCAACAATGCTCCTTTCAATGCCCACCAGCACCTACCCAGCCCGCCTGCTCTCCAGCCCTGGAACATCCCGACCAGCTCCCACAAAGCCCGGGATTTACCAGCCGGGAGCCGGCCCCACGCTCCCGGCCGGAGTTCTCCGTGCCTGTGGATTTGGACACATGCTCCGGCGGTGAATGTTCCCAGGCTCCAGGCCAGCTTTGCTGGGATAACTCATCTCCCTGCGGCTCCCGGCAGAGCCACCGCGCCTCCCGACACGCGGGGGGACCCCGGAACGGGGAAGGAGCTCACCCCCGGCCACCACAGCACAGCCCCGGCTCCTCGTGTGGGCGCAGCCCCGGAGGAGTGTCCCGTTCCCGGCTGCCTGCAGAGCCCCCTCTCTCCGCACCGCCCCCGGCCCCTACCAGAGCGCGATGCGGCTCTTGGGGTAGTCGAGCCTCTCGATGCAGCNCTCCCCGGCCCCCCCGGCACGGCCTGGACCCTGCGCTGCCGCCGCCGCTCCCGGTGCGACCCCGGGTGCGATCCCCCCGACCCCCGGGAGGCTGCCATCACTGTAGCTGCTCAGCACCCGAGGTAAAAGCTGCAAACCCCACATTTCCCCGCCCGAGTTTTGGGCTTTAAGAAGGCTTTCGGAGTGTTGCTGCTAACGCTGAGACGTCCCTTTGTTCGATGCTTACGTGAAGATGTCGCCCTCATCCTCCCCACACAGGTAGGGAATTAAAGTAACTTTGAGCTTTTACACCAGAAAGTTTTTGGCAAACATCCGCGGGATGTCCGTACGAAGCAGGCGCGCACCCCGCACCCATCCCACGCTGCAGGAGGGATGTGCTGTTCCAGCTGGAACGCAGCTGAAAGAGGAATGTCCTGGAGTCACAGAAAGGCTTGGCTTGGAAGGAACCGTAAGGATAATCTCATTCCAACCCCCTGCCACGGGCAGGATCACCTTCCACTATCCCAGGTTGCTCCAAGCCCCATCCAAGCTGACCTTGGACACTTCCAGGGATGGGGCAGCCACAGCTTCTCTGGGCACGCTGTGCCAGGGCCTCACTACCTTCACAGGGAAAATATTCTTCCTTAATATCTAATCTAAATGTACTCTCTGTCAGTTGAAGGATGTTCCCCTTGTCCTGTCACTATCTGTCCATTTAAAAAGGTCAATCTCCCTCTTTTTTATAAGCCCCTCTCACGTACTGGAAGGGGCTTGAAGGTCTCCTTGGAGCCTTCTCCTCTCCTGGCTGAACAACCCCAGCTTTCTCAGCACCTCTTCTTTGAAAACATGAAACACAGAGAAGATTTTCCCTGTACTTCATTGACTTATCCACCATGGAAATGTTCCTGTGAATAGACCGATGGCAATTTAGCCTAAAAATATATAAAACATACTCCAGCAATTAAAATTATTAGGTAATGATCTTAAAGGGGCATAGTAGTCATAACTCTCTTAGAAGTTAATAGGATTTGGGCATGCTAGACCCTTTTCAAGATGAAATCTCTGATTAACTCTAAGGGCTCCATCACAGCATATTTGGGTTTTACTGTGGGTAGGAAGTTTCTCCAAGGTGGACAGACCCACTTTGAGCAGGTGCTACTGTTGGCTGTGTGCTTGCAACACTGAAAAAGGAGGAAACCTTTAGCGAGCAAACAATTGTTTAATTATCCATAATCTCATAGGGAATTGCTTGCATCCAGGTAGTGTATATATATATAAATGTACACACAGACACACATAGATAGAGTTAATGTTTGCTCTTCTTTGCTTATAGAATCTAATTTATCAAGCACACCAAATTATATTGTCTCAGTTTCCTGATCAGATGACTTCCCAAAAAGGATCGTCCTAGGAAACTTCAGTAAAGACTCTCCAGAGGTCATAGAACCATGTGCACTAAAATTTGAGAAACTCTCTCAATTTGTACACATCTTCCTGAACAATTAGTGCAAATATGTTCCTCCTGTTTGCCCTTCACAATGCCTTTATAATTGTCCTTCTAGAGTGACACATTAATGAGGCTTTTCTTTCATGGTTAGTTTGCCACATGTTGATTCCAGGCTTGTATTCATTAACCAGATAGAAGCAGCAGCTTTGCAGGCTGTGTGAGGTGATTAGAGTTTCACAGGAGCCAACCCAATCTACACACATGGAATTCCCCTGCTGCCCACGGGACCACTCACATTTGGAGGGTGGGGACTAATGCTCCCAAATTATACTTGATGTGGAGGGCTGGAAGCTGGCATTTTCCATCCCCTGGACACTCATGCTGGGTCACAGTCCTGATTTTAGGATATTTCAGCAGAAATAAGCCCCTCCTCTGACTGCCTTTGCCAGAAGTCTTGAGTGTGCTTTTACCCTGTGCAGCTCTTCAAATCTAAACTACCTTCAGCTCTTTTCAGACTCCTCTCTTCTTTTTATTTTGTGGGCAGCATCAGAGCCATGACGATTTGCTGGGGACAAATGAAAAGATTCCAGCAGCATCCCAAAGCCAGTAATTTGCTCTCCAAAGTGATGTTCCCTGGCTCACGCAACTCCCTGTGCTGGCTGGCTGCTGTGGAACACAAAAGAGGGAGTGCAGCAGAAGCCTGAAACATGAGATGTTCTTCCATGCAGAAAAGAAAGGAGTCAACCCAGCTTCATCTCTCACTCCCAGTCGCACACAGCGTGGGGCAAAATTTGGAGAGCTCAGGTAAACAATTACCCAACAATTCATGTCATTCCAACACCTATAAATGTGTATGACTTTATGTCCACGTACAAAGAAATCTGTACTCATTCTGACTTCTCCATTGGTGGCCAAAATTATATCCTGTGAGCTTTTTTAAAGCCCAGACTCTATCCTGCTGTGACAAGACAATGAGCCACTCTGTGGTGAAATATTTTAGCTTTGAGGAAGAAACGGCTTTTTGCAGATGTAAGTCCCACAGAAATCAATTCAAGCCATTTGTTTCAGCCTCCTCTAAATATCTACACCAAACAAGGAGATTCCAGCTATGACAACTGTCTCTGGCAGAGGCATAATCCCTTGGTTTGGCAGGAGACAGATTTTCTCTGAGGCAGATTTCTTCTACATTAGACTTGTTTCCCACATTGAGGAAAACAGAGGTTCCATCCTGCTGATGTAAATTAACTCATCCATAGATCAATGTGGATCCATGTCCTTTCACTTGCTTCTTCACCTCTAAGAATTCAAATCCATTTAATTATTTTCCCAGCAGTTGCGTGAACCACTGTTGCCAACTCTTCCATAAAAGTCTTGGAGACTGGATTTTTTTTATCCCATCTAGCTATCTATTCTGTGCCCAGGGAATTGAAGTGCTGGCTAACACAATGCATTTTAAGCAGCCAGAATGGCTGCTCGTTTTACCGCAAAACTCCTCGAATTAGATTGGCCCAAATATGATTTCCTGTGGCTACAAGCCACATACAAATGTATGTGTTATGTACATACAGACCAATTTTCATTGATGCTTTATTATAGAATAGCCAGTGCTTGAAATTTATCAGAAGAGTCACCGAGAGAGATGGAGCTGATAAGCCAGACCTGGGACACTAGGCATTAGGCAAAGCATATTCTCATTGGAAGTCAGAGATATTTTTTCTAAAGCAGTCCTTTTAATGACTGTAACTTGAAGGCATGTCCCCTACAGAGTTTATAAAAAGATCTGGACACCGCAGATTGACAAGGCATTCCTTGCTTTGGAGCCTTTAGAAGAAGGGACCGTGAAAGGAATACATGTATATATGTATTTAATTTAAAGGTTTAAAGCGGCGCCTTTGGCCGCGGCGGGGCGGTAGGAACGGGACGGAAGCGGAACGGTCGGGGCGGTGCGGCAGTTGCCGGGGTGCGCGGCGCCGCCCGGAGTGAAGCCGCGGTGCACACGGGCGGGAGAGCATGGAGCCGGCGGCCGGGCCGGGATGGAGCGGGGTCTGCCCGGCGAGGCGGGGCGAGGGGGGCACCGACCCGGCCCAGGCCTCCTCCGTGCTCGGGAGGGCGCCGGAGGCACAGGGCAGCTGGTCGGGGGCGGCTGGCGGCAACTGGATCACGGCTCACCCCACGGTAGGCCGGGGCGGGGGTCCCTTGGTCTCTCGGGGGTCCCTTGGTCTCTCGGGGGTCCCGCTCTCCCGCCCGCATCCCGCAGGATTCCCCCCTCGGAGTTCTCGAGGTGCACGTGGGGACCCCCAGGAGGGTCCTGCGGGGGGATACCAATATAATCTATTATATTGGGTGTGTCGAAGGGGGCTCCGGCCCCTGGGAGAGTTGGGGAATGCCGCTGCCAGGAAGGCGGAGGTTTATAAATCATGGAATCCCTGCTGGGAAACGTAAATGCCTTAAACTTCGACTCCATCTTAATTTTTACCTCACCGAAAACATCGAGATGTTTAATTTGGCCATCGTCTTATGCTGATGTGATGCAGCAAAAATAGGTAAAATTATTTACCCAAAAATAGGTAAAATGCCACAAAGCTAGAGCTGTTCCAGAATTAGTTGTGATTCCTCTTGTGTTTATTTTGCTTGCTTTTTTTACGTGCTAAAATATGGGGAATGCAGAAAAAGGAGCTTTTGAGATTCTGTCAGGAAACAAGTCCTGCTTTTTGATTGCCTTAAAACTGCTTTGAAACTCCACTGGCTGTGGAGATGATGTGTGCATTCTAAGTATAACTTGTGCTTTCCTTCCTCAACGTTCCTCTTTGTGTCTCAGTTCACAGAAATGATGTCACTTGATGTATCTGACAGCACTCAAATCTACGCTGCCTTTTTGGTGTACCTGGACCTCTTAGAAGGTAAATGGAGGAAGTGCCTATATCCCAACAAACGTCTTTGCCCTTAGGAGCTGTTAAATGATTTGTTTGCACTTTCCTTGCAAAGGTCTTGGTGCCCATTTTGAGAGTTTTTGTGCTGGAAGTTTCTATCCTCTGCCTCCCTGGAGCCTGTGCAGAGGTGAGGGCCCGTTCCATCCAGCAGTTCCAGGTGCAGCTGTTCCAGGGCAAAGGCATCAGCATGGAAAAAAAAAGCATGGAAGGAGGAGTAGGGGAAGGAAAAGGAATGTAGGAAGGGGAAGTGCCAAGTTCAGTGGTTGAGCTTGTAATAGTCCTCACTTGTGGATTAATGTGAAGTTGCTTAATCATAGTGTTTCACAAAAGTCACCAGTTAGCAAATGGATGCTGTGTGCTGGGCTGTGTTCTGGAAAGGGCAGTGATTCCTCTAGCAAAGGTGGTAATTTGCAAGTGTGGTAGCAGTAATTTATAACCATTGTAGTAATATTATGTAACAATATAATAATTTATAATAAACTGTAGGTGTTGTGCTTAGGGCCACGGCTTGGGGGAGGACTTGGCAGTGTCAGGTCAGTGGTGGGACTCCATGATCTTGGAGGGTTTTTCCAGCCAAAATGGTCCTGTGAAATCCAGTATAGTCTTCTGGTGTCTGCTCAGAGTGGAGCAGAGTTATGGGATGTATAAACTTCTGCCTGGCTACTTCCAAGTTGGCTTTATTGAAAAGGGACCGTGAGTAGGCAGCCAGCCAGCCTAAGAAAAATATTTCAGTTTTGCTTGGAGCCTGGTGCTTCTCAAGGTCAGGGAAGGGAGGGATTTTACAGTCCAGAAATTGCTGTGGCTGTTGCTGTTACATTTCTGAAGAAAATGCCTTAATAGTCTTTAAAAGATTTCTGTAGTTCTGCAGCAAAAACTTCATCCTTATCCCTTCAAGCAAGAGATTGGAACTGTGTGTGATCATGAACCATGCTTTTAGCACCTGCTGCTTCACTGCTCAGGGTGCTGATGAAGTCTAAATTCAGGTTATAGTGCTTCAGATGACAAAAGCTGCGTGGTTTTATCTCCTTTTTGCCTTTTGCAGAGCAGCTTTGTCAGACAGATCACTGTTCACCATCCATCAGTGCACCTCTGGAGACAGCAGGCTGGTCCTGCTCTGTGGATTTCTTTAGCAGGATTGCTTCTCAGGAGGGGAATTTGGAGTTTTCCTGTAAAGAGAGGGAGGGAGAACAAAACCTTAGATGTTAACTTAGATACTGCATTTGTTATTTGACTGATTAAAACTTGTGTTTTGTGTTCTGCCCCTCTCATCCCCAAACTAACGTTTCTAGGGAGGAACTGGCATGAGGTGCATCCCGTGGGAGTGGCAGAGCTGCAGCTGGTGTGTCTGCATGCCCGTGCCAGGGAGCAGGAGGGGCTCCAGGTGATGGTGCCAGTGCCTGCACACATCCTGATCAGCCACGAGAGGTGAGGCCCTGCTCAGTGCTTGTCTTGGGTCACCACTGACAGAAAATGGAGCACAGACACGTTTTACAGGCTGGTGGTGGCTTGGTCAGGAGGGGAGGGAGGAGGAAATAGAGGAATATCAGAGGAAAACAACCTCTCAGCCTGTCAGCAGGGTTATTTTGGGTTCTGCAGACACACAGGCAGCTTGGAACATTAAGGAAACCTCAGCTTTGCATCAGTCTCTGCCTCTCCCTGTCTGGAATTGGTTATTGGAGGTCAAGCAGAAACTGATGCCTGTGGATAAACACTTCCTGTTGTCTGGAGTTGTATATGTGCTAGGAGATAACAGTGGAGACCAAAGCATGTGTTTGAGAGACAAGGTTAGAACACAAGACCTGCACAGCTTATGTTTTGAATATTCTTGTGCTGATTTTTATTCTGGGAAATGTATGATGCTTCCTGAGTTGCTGGACTTGAAAGGACCTAAGGGGAAAAAAATCCTCTTGGAGCTGCCTAAGAATCAGCTTTTTTTATTGTGGATAAGCCTTGTATGGTTTGCTTTGCTTTTGTTTTCAAACTGTCATTTGGCTACTTTGAACAGCAAACTCCTCTTACTTTACATCTAGAGTCTCACATGCCTGTGATTTTTGTCTTAATTTCCTCACACATGCAAGAGCAATTCTTCAACAAAAGACAGCCCAGCCATGAATTTGTTACATTACAGATATTTAAAGCCTAGAAAACTTGCACTTCTGTAGACTGTTTTACAGTCTATTTTAACTGGCCCCTGGAGCAGCCTCAGACACACAGTATGATTTACTCTCTGATAAAGGCTGCTTTCTCTGGCTGGTGTTTGCCATGATGACTCTGAAGACCTGAACTATTTCAGCAGCATCATATGGTTGTACATTTTTCAGTTTCTTCTGTTCTCATTCCTCACTCACACGTCTGGCTTTACAAATCTTACTGTTTTTTGCCACTTCCTCTTGCTCTGTGGGCAGCAGCCTGACACAGTGGTAGGCAGCTAATTAATTGCACTTATTAGATGTGTGTGTGCACTCTAGGAGTGATGTTTTTGCTTTTTATTTTGGGTTTTAGAAGTGATAGATCAATGTCTTGCTTAACAGACTTTCATCATCATTTTGCTGTTTATTGGGCGAGGCTAAAGAAAATTATTTACTAGATCTTGCTAGGGTTTAGTACTATTTTTGTGCTGAATAAAATACTATATTTGCAAGTATTGGTCAATCACTCCTGGGGACTTGGTGTTGCAGAGAAACATGATGTGATCTCCACAGCAGGGGAAAGCTGCTGAGAGGCCTTGCAGGGTGAAATGCTGAGTGTCATCCAGCCTGTCTGCAAGCAGGAGGTGTGTGTGTGGATGAAAGGGACACGCTGCAGCTCTCAGCTCAGACAAGATTTTAGGTGGAAACAGAAGGCAGCCAGTGAGGGTGTGGGGCCTTTGAGGAATTCCACCTACGTGCTGAGCTGTTGTGCTTGCTTAACATAGCGTGTTTCCACCTGGGGGGAAAACTTGGATTCCTGGCATTGGGTAAAGGCTGGGAGTATGTTCTGATTGACTTTTAATGGCACATATCCCACTCCATGCATGTCCTATCTTTTACTGTGTCATTGGAGCTTTTCATGGGGAGCCTCTGCACTTGTTTGTTCTGTGGTGATGCTGTTTGCTCTGCCCCTGGCACCGGAGTGTCTGGAATCCAGTGCTGGAAGGATGTGTGGTGGAGAGGCAAAAGAGTGAATGCATCACATTGATTAAAAGTACACTTTGTGACTAGGGTTTGCTGCAGAGCAACAACATAGGGTGTGTTGTCACTAAAATGAGCTGAATGCCAGGCTGCAGTGCCAGGTGTGTCCATAAAAGCCTGTATGTGTTCAATATCCATGGATGTTGTCAGGCTGGGAGGTTGTATTTGTGTACAGCACTTGTATTTGTGGTGTTGAACGTGCATCTGCATTTTGTTCAAAGCAGCACTCTGGGTTTTTGTGTTATCTGCTAAAAGCAGGGGAGGAGACATGAGTACAAGTGAATGCAGCTCTTTTAGTGCTGAAAACAAGCCCTTGGAGGGATTTGGGATGGTGAAAATGTTCTGTCTCTATTCTTGCCTGGAATTGTGCTCACTGCAAAAGAAACCAGTAAGAGCAGCATTTATGGGCAGCACTTCCTTGTTTAACCAGTAAGACCTGGGTAGGGTTTGGAAGTGACACCTGAAATCAGGCTTCCATCTTCATTCCTGCTCTGTGTTTTTCTTATTGGTAGAAAGAAGAAAGTGATTTACTAGAAAATAATGGATTCTAGTACTACATATATGCTAAAAATAATCTCACACATTTTGCAAATATTAGTCAGTCACTCTTGTGGGCTTGGTCTTCCAGAAAAACAGAGCAGTGGTTCTCTACTTCAAATCCACATCAGCCAAGCTCCCAGGTGCCCCATGAAGTTCCCTGCTTGGCTGCCACTGAGCAGTGTGTCCTTAAAAGGCCACAGGAAAGTTGCTGTGGAAATTACCAGCAGGACATCTAGGCAAATGACAAATATGAGTGCTCTATAAAAAATAAAATCTGTTCAATGTTTTTTAGCCTATTACAAAATTTCATCATGTCCAGTTTGAGCATGACAGTTAACTGCTGAAAAGCTGTTCTGCTGCCTAAGCTCACTGTCCACTTCTGCAGAGCTGGGTGGAAGCTGCTCATCCAGCCATGGCAGGGTAGGGCTGCACAGGAGCCCACCAAATTACAGAATTATGGGCTCTGGAGCAAAGAGCAAATGATCTTACACAGTCTTGAGAAGTGGCTTTGTGCTGTGTGTGCTCTTCAGGTGAAGATTGCTGAATCTTCTGTGAGTGAAGCCCTGGGGAATACGATGCAATTTCTGTCTGTCTTGGCCTGCTCTGACCCACACACAGCTGGCTGAGGCTGGGAGAGCCTCTGAATTCAGCAGGGCCTCATGCTTGTGGGAGGAGTTGGTAGGTGCACAGGCTGAGGTGTGTTTGCTGCTCACTACAACACCTTATGTCAGTACATTCCAGCACTGTGGATCCCAGAGTGGAGGAAGCAGTCGAATCCTGGGAATGCTGCTTCAGAGCTGGCAGAAATGACTTGCATAAACCAAGCTCAAGTAAGTTAGGAAAGCTCACAGTGTTGGCAGCTGGATTTTTAGATAGCCTGGAGAGCCTTGATCCTTAAAGGACCATGGAGTTAGGTCCCAGATCTAGTAGAGTTGGGCACTGTGTGTCCTAGCCAAATAACTCTGTCTAAGTAAAATGTGGCAGATAAACTGTCAGATTAAATGACATGTCACTGCTCTGTTTGGATTTTGTGTACAAATGTTGCAAATGAAGGATGAAGTTGCCTGAGGTCATGGAGACCTGCAGACTTTGGGAAAGGCTTATTCTGTTAAAATGCTAACTTACTTTAAAAAAAGCTATATGTAAATGTTTTGTTTTAAAGCTCATAAGCATCCTGAGAAGGAACTCTGAGGACTGGAATTTACTGTCCTCAGAATCTGTAGACTGTGAAATAAATCTTGCTGTAAACTGAAAAATCCTGTTATTTTAAAGCACTGGAAGTGTGACATGCATCTTCCATCCTCTTCACAGTTTTGTCAGTAACCCTCGCTATAAGCATAATTTACTCATGCAGTAAATCACACATTGAAAATATAATTACTGGCTCCTAAATGCAAGCTCTTTGTTAGGGTATTTATAACCTAATTTTAAATTTAATATTTTAAATGAGATTGCAGCTCCCACAGCAGTGTTGGTTATGCAGTACTGTGGTTGAACATTAGTAAGTGTGTCCTGTAGAGCTTTGCTGAACTTTGATACCTCCCTTTGGCGTGGTTTGTCTTTTCTTGAACTTCCATGGAAAAAGATCTTTATATTCCTCGGGGTTTCAATTCCTTCTGCTGAGCAGTGTGGCACGTGGTGTTTTATTTGCATTTATTTTTTTCTTTCCATTACCAAAACTGAGTTTCTTCTAGCATTCCCTGTTTGTGTGTTTTGGGAACAAATCCCAAGGAACAGTGGTATGCACTTACACCTTGTCCCAGCCCCACATGCTCCTTCCCATGTATTTCAAGGCATTGGGTTAATGCTGCTGCCTGCCCTGTGGCGGGGTGTGGAGCAGCGTTCCTGATGGTGAGCTGTGCTAAAGTTCGCAGTGCTGGCTAAATGTGAGGAATTGTTCTCTCTGGGAGGTTCCTGTGCCTGGGGGCTGCCCCAGGCTGGGACAGTGGCACGCTCTGGTGCTTGGGGTAATGATCTCTGCAGTGGCACAGAGACCAACTTGTGTGCACTCTGCAGCCCTGCCTGCTGAGCAGGGGAGGGAGCTGTTCAGGCTGGCCAAGCCTGCAAGGAATTATTCATCCAAGTATAAAGGGCAGATTGAAAGCCTTTGGCTTTTATGGGATGGAAGGCAGTAGTTCCATTTCAGCTCAGTGGAGCTCTATGCAACCTCCATAAAACTGCTATGAGCTTGCAGAGTGACGCTGCTGCTCAGGGGCATTGCATGGGATGTGTCTCTGAAATGCTCTTTTGTTCATCACAGAACTTGCTGCTTGAATTCTTTGTGATTCTGCCCTTGGCTGGTTTTTGCAGAGTCAGCTGAAGCCTCAGGGTCACCAGCTGTACACCTGATTGATTCTCCTAGGGAGAAGGGCAGTGTTACTTTGCTAGGAGCTGATATTGGGAAACACAGCACAGATTTCTGATGGGTGTTGAGGGCCTACATAGTGGAAAATTAAAATGGAGGAGGGATGCCACATTCCCTTCTGCTCTCTGGATGCATTTCTATGGATTTTCTAGTTTTGTTTTTGGATTTATTTTATTTTAAAGCTGTTAATTGCCACAGTAATAGAAGACCAGGTCAGCTCACTGACATCATTGTTTGAATGCAGCAGTAATGCCAGATGCAGGATGACATTGCTAGTGCTGTTCCCTTAGCTGCAGTGCTCCTTGCACAGGGTTAAGTAAGTTAAACCTGCTCCTGTGACTAATTCTTTGGTAGAAAAAAGCAATACCTACTGATTCTCGTCTGTAGATAACTAGGAAGCCTTTTCTAAGCCCTTTCTCTAATGCAAAGTGTTTCAGAAATGCCAACTCTTTGGATAACAGGGTGCTTGAGGTGGAGTCCTTTGCTCCTCCTGGAGCATGAGATGAATGTGAGTTTGCTTCCTGGGTGGAAAATGAGGGCTTTGTCCTGCCTGCATTTGGTCTGATGGGAGCAGACCTGGATATGAGTGAACGTGCAGGCACCATGAGGTTTTAGAACTGGGCTTTCAAAGTACTCTAGAAACTTTGCTCTGCATAATCTCCAACACTGCCCAATTCTTATAAAAAATACTTAGTCTTACTCTACTTATTCTATAAAACTTTTGAGTGTTTTTTGTGGTGTCTGTATCCCCCTAACTTCAGTTATTTTTCTTTCACAATGCCTTTGTTCAAGAGGTACCTTTTTTGTGTGGGACACCTAAAATTTCTGTGCTGCCTGTTTTAACATTCCCTGGCTTTTCGTCCTGCAGAGAGGGAGAGGAGGGGAAGGAGTAGTTACAAGGTATTTTAGCTTAGATTTCCCACTTTGCATGCAGCAGCACATTTGATTGTTCTGTGCACCCTCCTGGGGCTCTAGATCTTTTTTTTTCTCTGGCTGTGCAGACAGTGGAGTGGGCATGCTGGAATTCCTGTGGAAAAGGAGGACCCAGACAGAGCCAGCCCATGCCAAAGGTTTGACCCCACAGCTTCTGTGGGGCTCACACTGTTGGAACACAGCTGGGGAACCGAGCCCAGAGTGGTCGTGGGCCCCTTGGTGTCAGTGTTCCATCAGTTTTCAGTAGTTCCAGAGTGTATCCTGACACAGCTGTGACTCAGGGGGAAAGGCTGCTCAGGGTGCTGGGGGGTGGAGGTGGTCAAGGCTATTGGCATCTGCCAGACTGCTGGATGCACTGAATTCCTCTGTTTTGCTGATGTTTGACGCTTTCAGAAACATTAAATCCACTTCTGTTTAAGCAAATTCATCTTTTATAGCTGTCATCACCTGTATGGTGTAGCAGATGGTACTGGTCACTAAGGACCTTATTGGTAGCCATAAACTGGGTCATTTAAATCAGCTGGCTCTTTTGGGAGGGTGTTACCACATGGACTTCTTGCCTAGGACTTTATTTCCATCATTGTCTGCAGCTGTTGTGTGAGAAGGGCAGCCTTAAGGGCTGTTTCCCTTGAAATAAAGGCTGCTTGCCTCGTTTAGCATGTCAAACGTGCATTCTTGGAATTTCAGAAGGCCAACAACACTTCATGTTTTCTTTATTTTTCCATTGACAGCATTAGATGCATTAAAAGGATTACAAAAGCTATACCTTTCCTGCAGTATTTCATCTTTTTGCTGGTGGCAGGCAGCAAGTGCAGTAAAATCAGAGGTTCCATGGCTCCTTTGCAATGTCTGCTGGTGCAGAGGCTTGACACAGGGGCTGCTGGGGATGCCTTCAGGGGAGGAGGGCAAGGGATGATGTCTGACACAGACTTCCTGAATTCCAGAGCTTATCCCTCTAAATGATAGCCTCTCACCACTTTGCAGATGTGCTGCAGTGCACTGTGGCTATTGTGGTATGCATGAATGAGAGCCCTTGTCTTGGGGCTGCCTGTGTGGATGAAGGGGAAAGAGGAAAAGGGTGCATTTGCAGTTGTCATTCTTCATCTGTGGACAGCAGAGTTAGCACATCATCCTGATGCAATGGCTTGTGTTTGTGCTCCTTCCATAAGTCCTGGAACTCTTGTGTTCTGAAAAGGAAGAAGACATGTGAAGAAATGTCATTAATCTGTTGTGAGAACCTGGCTGCTTTTGGGATCATGGGACATCTTCGAGGTCCTAGTTGCTAAATAGGGGGAAATAAAGTCTCAGATGTCTGTGCTTGGACTAGAAATCATGAGTATCAGAAATGTAGGTCTAAGGCCTCACTGTTCCATCCCTCCTCCTAACAGACTGTGAGGAAAACCAGTGACAGGTATTAAAGAAAATAGGAAGGAGCTTCTGTCCTGGCTGACAGGTGAATCCAGGCCTCTGCCTGAGTCAGCTCTCAGATACAACATTGTCCACACTCAACACAAGTTTGGTTTCTTTAGCTCCCAAAATATCTCTCCTGGGTAGCTGTGCCCTTTAATTTGGCATTTTGTCATTAATTCTATATTGCATTCCCAGGAGAAAGAGAGATTCATGTCCAGTGCTCCATGGATAGTTCTTCCCTCATGGGGTCTCTGCCAGCAGTCTGGCCTTGCCAACTTAGAGCTTTCTCCAAACACCAGGCTGCTGAGGGTGGGGAGGCCCTGGCACAGGGTGCCCAGTGAACTGTGGCTGCTCCATCCCTGCAAGTGTCCAAGGCCAGGTTGGATGGGGCTTGGAGCAACCTGGGCTAGTGGAAATGTCCTTGCCCGTGGATGGAACTGAATGGGCTTTAAGGTCCCCTCCAACCCAAATCATTTAATGATTCTGCATGTGACAATTGTATTCTTGTGACAATTGTATTCTTGCTGTCTGCATGTGTCAGGAAGGACATCTGTAATCTTTTCCCAGGCTCTTGTCCCCTGCCAGGCTTTTGGTAGGACATTGTGGTGCTGGGGGTACCTCTGCACAGGGGCTGGAAGGGATAGGAGCTGGAGGTGCTGAGCACAGAGTAAGTTACCTGCCAAGTAAACCTGCAGGCAGAGCCTGCTGAGGTGGCAGTGAGCACAGGAGTAGATGTCCCATTACCTGAAGGGATCTCCTGCAGTGTCTCTCCTCTGCCAGTGTCAGCACAGCCTCTCTCACCTTACTTGTTGTGTTGTTAGGAAATGTGCTGATGTGGGAGGGCCAGGATGGGCCTTTTCCCAGCCGAGGTATCTCTGTTCCATGAAGTAACTGTGTGTCTGGGGCAGTGGTGCAGGCAGGAGGAAAGGCCCTCCTGAATTTGCCAGGCTAGATTATGCACAGCTCAGAGCACAGATGGATCCTTAAGAAGGTCACGGGTTTAACAGCGAGGCTTTCCAGGCTGCTGCTCATTCTCTGCCACGTTCCATTTGGCTTTTATTAGAGGATCAAAGGGGTTCTGAGGGAAGATGGTGATTGAAGTCTGAAAGCTGCTGCCTTTAGAGAGAGGCCTGTTTTCAGCTGCAGTGCCCAGCCCCAGAGCTGCCTGTGCTCTGCTCGGTGAGCTCTCCAGGGTGCATGAAGCCAGAGACTGGTTTGTCCTGGTGCACAGCTGAACTCCCCCTGGAATGTAACCTGTCCCAGCAATCTCAGAGGAGCCCTCTTGCACCTGATGTGTGGGGGAAGGAGGAAGCTCCCTGTGGGAATGTTCTGTGCAAAGTGTTACTGTTCTGTCTCCAGTCACCACACTCCCTCAGAGCTTGCTCCCCAGTCAGACCAGGAATCTAGGGACTCCAGGGATCAGCGTTGTCCTGAGCTCTGAACCGAAAAGGAACTGGCATGTTACTCTTAAAATAAGCTAAACAGGAAAAATTGCATAACTTTGTCTTGAGCTTTTAAGGAAGACATTATTTGGGCTGACTGTTCTGAAGAAGAACATTAGTCTTGTGGCTTCTAGTCTAGACAGGGCTCCTGAGCCTTCCACAGTCTGGCAGAGACCTGTGACACACAGAATGGAAGACTTACCTCTGCAAATGGAACTTGTCTTAATTATTCAGTTCTCCAATTGAACACCAGGTGTTATTTAATTAGATTTCTTATACAAATCTGCTAAAAACAGGGCCAGTAGAGATTGCCATGCTAGGACTGTGGTGGATGAGGGATGGCTGAGGCATGTGCACATGAGTACACCTAAACAAAGCTTAGAAGCATGTGTTGAGCCATTTCCAGCAGAAATGTGTGTAACTGATTCTGTTATTTTCTTTTGTTGCTTGATTACATGACTTTGGATTTTTATAAGAACAAACACTATGCTCACTTCAGTGAAGACAAGTTTGAAGAGTGAAAACAGGCTGAATAAAAATAATGCTATTTTTATATATGTATCTATACCTTTGTGGCATTGTAGGTGGTTGTGGACTCCTTTCTAAGTGATTTTTTTCCTCACCTAGGTTAAGGGAAATACTGAAGAAAGCCTCTCTGCCTGCAGAGGATCCAGACACCCTGCTGTCAGTTACCTTGGCCATAGTTGAGACAGACTCCACAATAGTCTATTATAAAATGACTGATGGCTTTGTAATGCCAGATCCTCCTGATGATACCGAAGATGAGGATAATAAACAGTGGAGGAAGAAAAGAAAGAAACTTTTCAAATGACTGGGACAGAGAAAACAAAATGTTACTTGAACTTCTGTGCTCAAACTCAAACCCAAACAAACACAGGAACTGATGTATGTGAGTAAGTGGTGTGCTAAAGTCTGCCTTGGCATATCAAGGATGTGTTCAGGGAGAAGAGAGGCTTGTGCAATTGCACTGTGATGAAATGCCATTTGAGGTATGAAGTAGGTCATGCTTTGACACAAATCAGTCTTGACTAATAAATACACTTGGGAAGTGTTTGCAAAGCCTGTGTTTGCTCTCTATCTGGTCAGGTACGTAACAGAATAAACACATCCTCACCCATACTGTAAATATTGGTTACAGGTAAGTCTGAAGGGCTTGTGGCAGGACTGAAGGGTTTTGTAGTTTCCAGAGTATCTTTGTCTCAACCCTGTCAGAAGCACTCATGCTGCCCTCCAGGTTACATTGCTGAACGTTGCTTTCTTCCCTCTGCTTTTGGAGAAAAGGCTTTTCCACAGAAATACCTTACTTTAATTTTTTCCTTGCAAAGGAAAACTGATTATAGCAGCACCAGAGGCAATTCAAACACCAAAGTATGTCACCATCTATGCTGTAAGAGCACACTAGTTACCTGCTTCAGGCACCAACTAGGTTTCTAAAGCCACTGTCATTCCTGGGATTTATTTTATTATGTCTTTGGACATAGCTTCTGCATATTGAAAGTGATTGCCCCAGGAGGTGCTTCAGCTCAGGGTTAAGAGGAAAAAACCCTGATTAGTTTCTTCTGCAGGAATTTTTCAGGTCTTTTGTGTGAAGATCTCCAGGTTAAACTTAGAGTTCCCTGGCAATCAAATAACATCTGAGAGCAGCTCACTGAGCACAGGATTCTCTGTGTGACAGCTGTGTGGCCAAGGATTACACATTCAGAAGGTGAAGCACAAGAGGTTTTTGTCTTGCATAGGTAGAAGAATGTGAGACAATCCAAAAAACCAAGCTGGAAATGAAAGACCATTTAAGCTTTGCCATCCCTGGCACTAGAGTGGATGTTTCTGTGGTTCTGGAGCTTGATGCTACTTTGGCCAAATGTGCTGAATGATCCCACAGGGAGTCCTGCACACCCTTGGGGGAGGTGTGTCCCTGTCACTTGGAGCTCTGCAGGACACCTTTATCCCAATACAGCCGTGGGAGGCTTGGCATCTCTGGGTTTCAGTCATGGAAAAAAGAGTTTTCTTTGCCTTTCTTGGCGTTGCTCCCCTTGTGGAGGAAACCATCATTTTCTTTTGGTCCAATGCTGTCCTGCCTTGAGGAGGTCCCTGTGTGCTATCTCCTGCCATGCTGTGTGTGACCTTGACATTGGTATTTCCTGGGATCCATGGCTTATTCCATAAAGCAAGTGTTACACCTGGCTAGGCCACCTGCCACCAGGTAAATTGTCCTTGTTACAAGCTGGGAAGTACTTCAGCCCTGCAGGAAAAAAGCTGGTTTGTGTGAAGGAGGCTGTAACTTGTGGCATGTGGCAGATTTGGTATTTAAGCCACGCTGATGCTTAACCCTAAAAGCAAATTCCTTTGCATTTGCTTCAGTTTCTGGGAAATACTGCCAGTTTGCAGTTTGCTGCATGACTCTGCTGCTTGGCTTTACCCTTCATTATAATTTCTCTGCACAGAAAGAGGAGCACAACTTGAGCCTCCTTTTCTATAGACTGAAAACTGCTGACCCAGGCTTCACAGGTCAAGTTAGATAAACTGTCTGAAGGCTTTGATTTCTATTACTTCTTGCATCCCACTGAGAAATGAATATATGGGCCTTTTTCCAGCCTCCTTAGATTGTGGCGATTCTTTATTTCTGAGGAAGAAAACCCATAGAAGAACAAATAATATCACAGCACTGTTTGTCCCATAGGTATTACAGTGTAAACACGGGGATGTTAAATAAGCTTGGAGCCAGCTGTGCTGTTCCTTTACATTCCACTGAAGTATTTCTCTCTGTCAAGTCAACAACACACACACTGAAGCCTCTGGTCTTCCAGGCACTGAATAAAGATGGGGAGAGACTTCCTGTAGCAGTGTATCAGTTCAGAGCAGTAGTGCATTAACATTCCTGAATCCATAGCATCCTGGTGCTGTGCCCAAAGTGCTCAAGCATAACTCTGCTTTAAGTGTTTGTGAGACATCCATGGGAGTGTGAGCCCTGGCACTGCTGCTAATCTAGCCCAGAAGATTTTACAGGCTCCATACTGCTATCTTTTGGAGGTTTGCTTAGGTTTTATTTGCCAAGCACAGCTTGATGCGTTTTACTGAATGCCCCTGACCTACAGAAGGTGTTTTAAAATCCAGAGAGTATCATTTTGCAGTAGATTATTGTTCCAAGCCTTTCCTCTCTGCGTAGGGCTGTTTGCATTGACGCTTCCCCGCCGAGTCAAGAATGACAGAAAAGCAAAGGACTGTTCTGGCCTGGCTTTGACAGCGAGACTCTTACATAAGGGAGCCTTTGCTTATGCAGACTGTGTCTCCTTGAGGCACTGCTGGCACCATCACCCACCTCTCCTGGATGCAGCTGTTTGCAGTGCACACAGAACATTTTATGCTAAGAAATGCTGGTGGAGAGGCAGGAGAGCCTTGTCAAGTCCATGAGGAAGAGCTGGGGTTGCTAGCAAGAGCCAAGAGAGCTCCCACAGCCCCTCCTGAGCCCACACTGAGCACTGAGGGGCTGTTTGGACAGCAGCTTCTCCCATGGGAGTCTCCCAGGCCTCCAGGGCAGCACAGGGATCTCTGGCTCAGTGTGTGTCTCTGCTCCCCAGACATGGCAGCAGGCAGAGGCCAGGTGAAGGGGTGTTGCTTTCACATCTTAAGCACAATCCCACCCCCTACAAAGTGGCCCTCAGCATCTCTACAAAACACTCCCAGAAATCACTGGAAGGAACATGTGGGCTCTTTTAACCCATCCTTGGTCTTGGCACAATTTTCTACGGGATCTCCTGCTGGGACACAGCAGTGAGATACCAGTAACACTGCTAAATCTAAGCCATCTTCCTCTTTTCTGTCAGCAAAAGCTTTTTTGTTTAAAACCTTTATTTTCCTAATAAAGAATCCATATGAATTTATTAATCAGCCTACTAGTGTTGCAGATCTGTAGGAATTGGATGTTTAATAGCTTGTCCAAGTAATTTTCAGCAGATTTCAGTAGAATCTAAATGCTATCAACTAGTCTGCAAGCCCTGTTCTATGTAAATGGACTACTTGTTAACCTTCTCTAGTCCTCCAGGGACAGGACCCGAGGGAAGGCTGGAGATCAGGGAAAGGTTCTTCCCCCAGAGGGTGCTGGGCACTGCCAAGCCCCCAAGGCTGCCAGAGCTCCAGGAGCGTTTGGACAATCTCCCAGGGATGCACAGGGCAGGATTGTTGGGGTGTCCTGAGCCAGGAATTGGAGTGGTGGACTGATCCCTGTGAGTCCCTTCCCACTCAGGATATTTCAGGCTTCTAAAAATACCTGCAGCTGCATCTCATATTTCAGACTATCCAGGGAGCTGATGGCTTTTCTGTTTCATTCCCTCCTTTCTCAGATGCTCCCACTGAGACCGTGGATCCCCGCCTGCAGCAGACCTGACTGAATTAATGATGCTCTGACTCCTGCTCAGCTCCATGCTGAGTGTTGCAGCACCTGACAGACAGAATTCATTGCCTCATGCCTCGTTAATCAGTCTTTGCACTCCCACCTGGCTACATGTTTCTCCTCATGTATCTGGTCTGGCCATCAAGCTCTCAATGTCAAACTAGAATGGCTCTGCTCATCTTTTTCATTGCGGTTTTTTCACCCTCTTTCTCACTGCTCTAGTCATCTCAGCAAATTTCTTACTATTGTTCACTGCCCTCTTGACCCACATTTCACACCCTTCGTTACCCTCAAATTTATCTGTCCGTGCTATCTGGAAATGCCTCTTTCTTTCCAAGCTTCCTATCTTCTGCTGGGGTCTGTGAAGAGCCATCTATGCTTTTCTCTGCTCCAATCCAGGTACTAACTGATCCTCTCGATCCCACCAGCCAATCCCATTTATCACTAAAAATTTGGGTAAATTCTGAAGCAAAGTCTTGTGAGCCCTGTGCCAATGTCCAGCCAACAAGGAATCACAGAATATCCTGAGCTGGAAGGGACCCACAGGGGTCATCCAGTCCAGCTCCTGTCTCTGCACAGACACCCCAACAATCCCACCCTGTGCATCCCTGGGAGTGTTGTCCAAACACTCCTGGAGCTCTGGCAGCCTTGGGGCTGTGCCCATTCCCTGGGGAGCCTGGGCAGTGCCCTGGCACCTTCTGGGGGAAAAACCTTTTCCTGATCTCCAGCCTGACTCTCCTCTGACACAGCTCCAGCCGTTCCCTGTGTCCTGTCCCTTGTCACAGGGAGAAGACATCAAAAGGCCCTCTCTCCTGGAGAGCGCTGCCTTCATGGGGCAGGGCTGTCACCCCCCCTCCCATAACCCCAAACACCCCCATTAACACCCGGCATGGATGTTCGCTGGATAAATCCGCCGGCAGAGCTGCCTGGAGCTGCTGGTTGTGTCTGCACCAGAGGGCGCTTGGAGACTGCCAAGCCGGAATCTTCCCTCTCTGGGAATGCTGGAGCTTTTCAGAGCTCCCCTGACACGCCTCTCCTGCTTCTCCTAAACAAAAGGAGGGGGGGAAAGCTTGTCAGCAGAAGCACCTGCGATGGCAATTCTTCCTACCTGAAGGAAATGGTATTACTTAAACCTTCCTGAGAGGGACTTTGGACACGGGGAACAGTGTGACAGGACACGGGGAATGGCTTTAAGCTGACAGAGGACAGGATTAGATAGGATATTGGGAAAGAATTATTCTCTGTGAGGGTGCAGAGACTCTGGCACAGGGTGCCCAGAGAAGCTGTGGCTGCCCCTGAATCCCTGGCAGTGTCCAAGGCCAGGTTGGACAGGGCTTGGAGCAACCTGGGACAGTGGAAATTGTCCCTGTCTATGGCAGGGGGCGGCACTGGATGAGCCTTAATGTCCCTTCCAGCCCAAACCATTCCAGGATTCTGTGAGGAGGATTCTATGAAGCAGCAGCTTGTGTGGAGGCTGCAGGAATGCAGATCCTACAGGGATACAGATACACCAGTTGTTGCCCACTTCTCCATCTATTAGCAGAAACCCAAGATTTTGGGGTGCTTCCATCCCTCCTGATCATCTGGATCCTCTGCAGTGGAATTTTTCACCCCAGAGCTTGAGGCAGGGTATGAAGCAAGGGCAGCCTCGCCAAAAGTTACAGCAAAACACCACAAAAGAGTCTTTTAGCCATCCAGCACTCCTCTGCTGCCTGCATGTCTTAGATAGTGCAGTAGCCTCCAACTGAGCAAGCTGGGGCTTATCAGGCTTCTTGAGACCTACCCCCCTCCTCACCCATTCCCATTTAATTCCCCTTCATATGATATAAAATTATATCCTCTGTGTTAGAAGTTGACCCCAGCACAAGGGTAATGCCAGCTGCCCACCCACCTCCTGCCCAGAGCCTTGCAGTGCTATTAGATTCAGCTATGCACATTTTGAAAGCCTAGAGTAAATATCCAGAGGGAAAATTGCAGCTTGAAACTAGCCATAAAAGATCATATTCACTATAAAAGAACATAAGATGACATAAGTAATACAGTATTGTACAAAAGAAGTGGCCGAGAGAGATGAGAAATCCTCGCTGTGCTTAAAAATATGTTACATTCTACAGGAAATTGTAGAGTGAAAAAAGAAATTGGTCATCCTCCCAGGAAATTCTGATTTACTGAAAAAAGAAAGCAAAATTGAAAGTAGAAGAAGAATATTAAATCACTTGCAGTCCAGGACTTAAAATACATTGCCTATTTTCCTGAGAGGCAGGTTGCTGCTAGTCAGGCATTTATAATCATCCCTAGGAAGGGATGGGCTGAGCTTATGCCCTGACCAAGGTATTTGTAAATTGAAATTATCCAAACAGAGTTATTCTAATTATGGGCAAAATGGGTTTATAAATGAGACAGTGTGACAGACGAGAAAGTGCTTAGAAGAGAAATAATGAGTCATAGATATCAAGGGAAGTCTCAGAGTGGAAGGAGGTTACTCATGGACTTGTTTAAGGGTTGATCTTGGGTCTGGTATGGTTTGTGTCCTAATTGATGGTGTTGGATTAAACCTAAGCACAAAGTTGATGAAGCGACAAAGCAGCAAAAAATATGGAAAAATACGGAACTTCTCTGTTGTAAACTTTGAGTTCCAGATTAGGACGAATGGCTTTGAACATACTGGCCATGCTCAGCAAAGGGCCACCATATAAAAAGGCTGTGAGAAGACAACTGTAGGACCCCTGAGGCAAAACATTCCCAGCAGAGCCCAGCACTGAACAAGGCACCTGCCAGCCTTGGGTGCATCAGTCAGGCTGGGGCAAAGCGGGTCCCCCCCAGAAGAGAGGTGTGTGCAGGACCTGCTGTGGGGTCACAGAGCACGGCCAGGACTTCACAGGTTTGAAGGTTTCTTCCCCACCTGGTCAAACTCAGTTTTCATGGAAGTGGAGGCACAGGCCTGGGATAACACCACAGTGGGGAACACCAGCTCAGCTGAGGCTGGTCCCTGAGCCATGGGAGGGTTACACACACACACAGAGCCTTTCCACCTCACTGGGAGTGAGGGAGAACCACTGCAGGCTCCTCACACAGTGTACAGGTTGTGTTGGGATTACAAGGTGGTTCTCCTGGGAAGGAGAACATCTGCCTTAGATGAATAATCAGGTGAGTGATCTCCCCTCTTGTCTTGTATTTCCTGTTGAAGCTCTACGTAAATGGCAAAGGTTTGCTGGGAGAGCTGAGAAAAAGGGTCAGTAGAGTATTTGCATCCATGAATTTGGTTTCAAGACTACCATGAGAAATACAGGCAGAGCTCTATTTCTGAAGCCAGAGCTGGCTGGAAACAGCTTTAAAGTGTGTCTTTTTAAACTCAGCTATTGAAATGTGTTGTCTAAGTAATGCATTCAGTTAGAAGAGTTTTATCAGAGCAAAGGGAATTTACATAGCAGCACAAAAAAATCAAAAACCTCTGGGTGGTAATTTCCCCAAGTCAGAGTAATTCCCATCTATCTTGTTCCCCTGCAGCATCTTTAATTGCTGGAGCCTCACAAAAAGCCTGTGTGAGGAAAGGAAGATAATAATTAGCCAAACTTTTTTCTCACCCTTGTTGTGAGCCTGCAGGGACTGGTCTCTCCAACATTTGTTACTTGGTTGAATCATTTTGTTCTAGTGGGCTGCTGGAAGGGAGGGCTGGGATGGAGGAAGGGTGTTGTGCCATGCAGGATATCTCTAGGGTACTTCAGGGACATGAATTCTGTGGACATGTGTCAAAGAAAACTTTCACAATATCATGGCTTTTTAGAGCTATGAAAGGAAAATCCTGATGTTAATGTAGGGCAGCTTGGGCTTTAAACTGCAAAACTGAAGGAGAGCAGATTTAGATGAGATGTTAGGGAGAACTGTTTCCCTGTGAGGATGGTGAGGCCCTGGCACAGGGTGCCCAGAGAAGCTGTGGCTGCCTCTGCATCCCTGGCAGTGTCCAAGGTCAGGTTGGATGGGGCTTGGAGCAAGTTGGGATAGTGGAAGGTGTCCCTGCCCATGCCAGGGCTGGAATGAGATGAGCCTTAAGGTCCCTGCCAACCCAAATCATTCTGGGATTGTGTGATTCTAGGCAAAAAATCTGAGAAGACCTGAAACTGAACAAATCCAGCAGAAAAGCAGAGTGGAGCAGTGAGTGGAGTCCTTCTCTGTTGCTGCCCCTTTCCACCTGCAGCACCCAGGGAGGGTTTGGTATGGCTTGAGCAGCCAAGCAGCTTTGAAGTGCTGGTTTTCATCCTTGGAGTCCTGCCAGAGACACAGACTTCCCATAACAGAACCACGGAATTGTTTATATTGAAAAATCCCTCTAAGGTCACTGAAATGAACCATCCTCCAGCACTTGCAAGGCCACCACTAAACCCATATCCCCAAGTGTCACATATACAAGGCTTTTAGATCCCCCCAGAAATGGGGACTCCGCCCCTGCCCTGGGCAGTTGTGCCAGGCTGGACAACTACTTGGATGAAGGAATTTTTCCTAATATCCAATCTACACCTCCCCTGATACTACTGTGGTGGCTGTAAAGAGCAGGGATGTCTCCTCAAGCAAGGTCCTCCTTGGGTTTGGTATCAGTACAAGAGGGAATTTGGGTCTGTTATGGGAAGTTTCAGGGTTGCAAAGCCTGGCACTAAGAGATCCCAGAATTCAGACTGCTTGTGCTTGTCTTCTGGTCATCCTGGACTTGATCTTCTAGTGGATAAATGTTGAAAAGTTCTTTTTTATAGGTTTCAATACTAATTTTTGCATTTGGTAAAGTGGAGCCACTCATAAGTCGTTCTTCTCCTTCTTATTAGCATGTTACTTTATGAGTTATTAATCAAAGGGTGTCTGGACGTGATACTGAATACAGAAGTCCTGCCTTTGGGGTGTTTCATCAGAATCTCAAAGCATAAATATTAGTGAGCTGCCAGCTCTGTAATCCTGTGTAATTAGCTGAAGAAATTAGACAGGGGTGATGCTGCTTCCTTTTGCAGCCAGAGATCTGAGGAACAGAGATTAGGACTGTAAGTGTCTACTAATTTCTAGTCTTCAGTCTCAGATAATGAGAGCTTAACTTTTAAATTTGATTTAATTTAATTGCTCATGCCTAGCAATTCTACTGCCCTTCACTGGTTCAACCTGCTGTGGAAGCAATAACTAAACCATAAAGTCTTCACACCTTGAAGAACACTTCAGGAGGCTAAACTGGCATCTAAGGAGGAGAAGGGACCTGGTCAGGGATGCAGCGTGGTCCTGAGGGTCCTCAAGTCCACCTGGAAATAAACTTATCACAATGACAAAGCCCTGCACCTCCTTATTTGTTTTATTTTCATCTCAGAGATAAACCCTGTGCATTAAGCAATGTTAAGACAGCTGCAACTCCCAGTCTCCTGGGCAGGGCTCAGCACAGCTCCTGACACTTGGTGTTCCTGGGATGGAGAGCTGGGTTCTGACTGAGTGTTGCCTCTCTCAGCACTCGGCCCCTCAGCCCAGCAAACTGGCAAAAACATCTGGGTTTTTTTCCTTGGTTTGTTTTTCTACCAATATATTCAAATCTTAGTGGTTTTTCAGTTGGATTTACCATGCCCTTCCCAGACAGTGGCTGCTCTGGGATTGGTGTGCAGTTTTAGAATCACAGGATCACAGAATGGTTTGGGTAGGAAGGGACTTTTAAAGGTCACCCAGCCCAACCCCCTGCCATGAGCAGGGACATCTTCCACTGTAACTTCATACATCACCGACTGGATTTGTGTTCTGAGCCCTGGGCTCCCCCCTGCTGGTGATGTGCACAGCTGTGATACACATTTAGACACACATAAACCCTGCTCTTCAGTAGCCCCACAGCAGCTAGCTGCTTCTCTTCGTCCAGAGTCTCCAGATGGTGCTGAAATCCTCAGAGCTTTGGGGCTTTATTTGTTTGTTTATTTTTAGACAACTTCCCACACTCAGACTCTCATCAGGATGCCTCAGCCTTTCCATTCACCAAACAAAGTCACTTTTAGTTCATTTTGTCCTCACTGCCAGCCCCCTTCCCAAGCAGGTCTGCAATGAATTGTTGTGGTTTATTATTAGTGTTGGTGCTGAAGTTCAGTTTCTGAGTCTCTTGTTGTTTTTCCTCTGCCCAAAATAAATTCACAATTTCCCTCGTGTTGTGATGTCAGTGATTTGCTTACCTCCATGCTGGATCTGGACCAACTTTTCCAAGGAGGCTTGGCTATTAAAAAGCAAAACAGAGACCAACTGATCCCATGTGCTGAGCCCCAGTCCCTCTGCCAGAGTCTCTGTGGCAGTAACACCACATCCACCTTCCACTGCTTCTGTGCCTTTGGGGAATCAGCCTCCAAAATCAGCACTTGGCAAACATACATCTATAACCAAGGGTTTTTTCATGGAGGAGGGAACAGGTTGAGCACCTCCAAAGATGGCAAAATTAGCAGCCCTGTAGAAGAGCAGCTCAATTGTGCCTTCTGCAGCTCCTCCTAAGGGTCAGCTCCGATCTCTGCTCCCTGTGACAGGGACAGGACCCAGGGAAGGGCTGGAGCTGTGCCATGGGAGAGTCAGCCTGACTATCAGGAAAAGGTTTTTCCCCCAGAGGGTGATGGGGCACTGAACAGGCTCCCCAGGGCAGCCTCTACTGTGGCCAGCAGCTCCCTCCATCCTACTTTTGGTTTCAGAGTGAGTGCTGCAGCTCCTCAGTTGGTCAGGCTATATTTAGCTGCTGTATAGTGGCATTTCCAGCTTCCTATTTTTGTAAATCCTCATTTCCCAGGAAAGAAGCTGAGCCCCAGGCGGCAGGAGCTGCATTTCTGCTGTGTGACTGCACCCGTGCCAGTGCCAGAGCTGGTCCAGGCAGTGCCTACCAGTGGGATCTGATGCACAACCCACTCCCCTTCCCTAGAGCACATCCCACAGCCATTCCTCCTTCCCTTACAGTGCCTGCAGAGGTTTTCCCCCTCTGTGCCTACATCTCTCCATTGCAATTACTTGTGGAATAATTTTCTTTCTCCTTGACATCCTCCCTGCTGCCATCTCTGCTCTAGACAGGGCACTTTAGGGCTTGAGGTTGGGTCACACTGCATTTGCTTTCTGCCCATGTAGGGTTGCACAGAGGTGGATGCCTAAATACAGTACATAAATAGCATGATAGATGGTATATAAGAAGCACAGCAAGGTGGCAGGAATATAACAGCAAATAAATCCAGCAAAGGAACATCAATACAAAAAGCTCTTTGAGTTCTCTCAAAATGAACTCAAAATTTTGAGTTTTATCAAAATTGGTGGATAAAGAGTTTTAGGCTGTACAGGGTTATTCCTTAGACACCTTGAAAACCATGTGCTGGCAGCAGTGTCCCCTGGAGAGACCATGACTGGTTATGGTGGTCCTGGGACCATGGGTATGAGATCCAGAGGGATTGGGATACCTTCCCTGGCGAAGTGTGGAGGCACTGGGCACCTTCCCAGCTGCCTGCTGGCAGTTTTTCAACTTCCTCCCAGGCAGTGACCCCAACAGCAGACATTTAATGAGTTTTCTTTAGTGTGAAGAGCCCTTTCATGACCAGATGATGTGCCAGCCCAATGCAGCCCTGAAATGCATCCCAACACGCTTGGCTGGTCCTTCAGGCTGGGAAAGGGACCTAAATCTCCCATTCCTTTCCATGTCCTTCATGCAAAACTTTTCAAAGGCTTTGCTGTGAGAGGTACCAGGATGGACCCAGACCCTCTGGGGCTCCCACAAAGCCAAGAGAGGAAAGGGAGAAAACTGATGTTCAAAACACAAACACTCTTTCTGGGGTCCAGTGGGGTCCTTGTGGGGTTTCTCTCTAGTGCAGCGTCTTCTTGGCCTGAGAATAACCTCATATATCTTTGAACTTGTGGACAATGGGCTCTGGCCAGATATGCAGAGTACCCAGGAGAGCCTCTCATTAGTGCTGAAGGTAAACCTGAGTCTCCCTTTCTCAGTGCTCACCAGGCAGGAGCTTCCTGAAAGAGCATCTCAGGCTAAACCTGTTCTTCTAGGCTGGCACAGCTTTCCCCCACAGTCAGAGGCATTCCTAAATATTCCTAAACATTAGATATGCCAGCATAAGCCATGGAATTGAAGAAAGAGGGGGAGATTTGGGGTTGGTGACTTGGGTTTGCCATGCAGGACCTACAATTGCACAAAAGGAGGCCAATCACCTACTTTGGGCCACTCAAAGCCCATTGTCACCCAAACACTTTGAGCCATCTAAAGCCCTTCATCACCCAACATGTTGTTTTTTTCTGAATACCTGAAGATGCTGTATGTCAGACTGTGATTGAAAAGGCTGTCACAGCATATCAGCATAGGGACAGAGGTTGGAGGGGAGGTTATTGCCACAGGGAAAGAAAATTGAATGCAGGGCAGGTTTTTCTCACTGCCTGTGGGGTTTTTTTCAGCTGGAGTGCTGGGTCTCAGCAGGGTAGTGTAATTCAGCCCTACAATGAGTAACTCACCCAAAGTCTGAATTGCAGTGCTGTTGTTGGGCTTGGGCTTGAGAACTGGAGGAACTTGGTGCTAAAAATACAGCTCAGTGACTACTCCAAGCCCTCCTGGGCTGATGGGGACAGCACACAATGACAAGCTACCACCTGATGCCCATTATCAGCCAGACAAACCAGAGGGCAGAAGCCACACAGCTGGATCAGAGCACACAGGTCTGTTTTCAAAAGCTTGTTTGTTCTTTGTACCTGGCAGTGTCAATTCATCCACACAGACAGCACACTGAAGATGAGCCACTTAACCCAGCTCTCTCCTGAAGCTGTGTTTAGTTTTTAGGCTGTTTTCACATGGGGAGGTGCTCAGGAGGCCCAGCAGTTTGCTTGTTGAGTTTATAGTCATTTCAGAAGCTGTACATTCTTGTAATCTGATTTACCTGCAGTGAAAAACGGAGGTGGGGAGGAGTGAGAAAATTCTGCCCTGGATCTTTCCTTCTTCTTTGCAATAAACTGTACATTCTGCTTCCAAACTGATGTGTTATGATATCCTTTTGAATTGCACTCTGAGGTCAGTGCTCCATGGTGCACACATGCTTGAAGTATTCCTGAACTACATCTCTCATTTGCTTTGATGTTTTTTTCCTTCCTAAATTATACTCTGGGTTTATGACACAGTGGGCTGCTGAACGATTCCAATATAGGGATAGAGCAGATAGAAGTGTAGTTACCTAATTCTGTGCTTGTAATAGAAAACTGAGCCCATAAATGATAATATTTATCATACAAACTGACCCAATAAGTTATTGTTGTTTCCTGGACCCACCACAAACTCTACTTCTCATTACTCACAAGCCTCTGAGCTGGGAGAAGTTGTTCTTTCTTGACCCCAGTGAGCAATACATGGAAAAGCCAGAGACCACCTCAGTATTTAAAACTGGAGAGTCCATTGCACCTTCCTCTGCCCAAATAAATTTCTTTCAGCCCTTCTGCTTCTCCTCAGACAACGTTTCTTCTGATGTTATTCCAGGGCTGATACCAGGCTCCTTTGATGCACTGAAATTGCCCAAAGAACAATACCCAGCACTTATCTGCATGTATATATTCCTTCTCTCTGCCTCCAAGGAATACTTTCCTATGATCTTCCTATGTTTATTTTGGTCATTTTTGTCTTGATCCAATTTTCTTTTTGGAGAAGAAAGCCTATATGTTTCTTCAGATGTCACTCTCACTCTGTACATTCACTGTAAATATGCAGCTATGAAGTCTTTCAGTGTAAATATTGAAATACAGATAAAGTATCCCAACTATCTCCAAGATTTACCCTTGGGGTACCCTTCCCCTTGAAGTCTGTATTAGCTTTAGTGTTCACTTCAATTAGAAGCATTAACCCAACACCAAGGCAATTTCCAAAGCCTCCACCCAAGTTTCTACTACCAGGGTTTGCTTCCCCCAAAGCTTCCAAGACATATTCTGCACATTTATTTCACGCTAGTGCATCAATTCACTGTATCCATAGGAACTTACAAGACACTTTTTACAGATCTGATTTCAGCTAATTTCTGGATATGAAACTGTTTGAGAGCAGGAGCAGCCCTAGTCAGGAGGCAGCCCTGTCCTGCCTCTCCCTGGGTAAGGTGCCCTTGCCCTGGTGACCAGCTGTCTTGCTATCATCAGCCACCACAAGACTGCAAAAGAGGAAAACAAGGCTGGTTTTGTGTCTAGTTATCAGACAGTGAAAGATGTTTCAAGGCTGCCAAACTGGCATTAGAGGGATTTGCTGAATTTCTGCTGGTTTCTGCAATTTGCCATGGCCCAGGTATAACTGGCACACACAGAACCAGTTTGTTCTGCAGTAAAACAGCCTCCAGCAACACCCAGCTCAGCAAGAGCAGGGCTGGCTCTCTCCTTTCTAGCTTCCAGACCAGAGGGACTGGAGCAGAACGGGGCTTGAGCCAGCTTTTCCAGTGTGGGACAAAGAGGGCAAATGAGCATCGGCACCATGCAGCTCCAAGGTTTTGGGAGATGCTAAATGTCTGCCCAGGGCTGCTGGTCTTTTGTAGCCACTAATCTGCTGACATGACAACTGGATCCACTTGGGTGGATCCTGGGATAAGCACAAATTTCCGTGGCAGGAGACTGCATGGGCAAAGAACAAAAGCCCCTTCGCGCCAGCAGAGCCAGGTGCCAAATTCTGCTCGCTGTAATCTCTCAGTGAAACCACTTATCTGAAAAGGCAGGAGGAAGCTGGCTCCAGTCCTTTGCATAATTAAAGGCCTGGTGCTCTGGGCACGTATCTTTGAAGGAGAAATCTTATTATGCCACTTCTCAGCTGCCAAGGAAACATGGTTTAGCTGCAGTCACTTGGAGATGTACAGGATCAGGATCTATATCCCTCACTTGCCATCTGATGGGTCCAGAGCCAGCTCCAAACCAGGTGGGAGCACACCTGACATTTCAGGCATGGGTATGAGCCTGTGAGATGAGTATTTACATCTCATCACATGATTTAAAAGCTGTTTTAAGTTTTGGGAATAAATAGTTATATATTCATATATACATATCTGTGTGTGGGTGTGTATAAAAACACAAGGGTGTAGGTGAGAGAGGGGGCTATTTATCTCAAAAGCAGATTTGATAAGGAAAAAAAAGTATTTTTGAATGTCTGGGGATTTGTCACTATTGGCCTCTCAATGCCTTGTCCACTGGCAGTTTTTTCTGACAGATTTTACTGAAAAGTTCATTTTTTCACTCAGAGAAAAGCATTTATTTAACCAAGCTCCTGGCAAAGAATAAAGGCTGGACTGTCCTACTTACATCAAATAATTTGGGTTTAAAGGGTTTTTTTATTCCTCTGGTGGACAGGAGTGGTCAGGTTTAATAATCTTTTTAACCTCTATTTATAACTTGTCACAGCTAGGTGAGCAAAGGTCTTTTTGTACTCCCATGGAGAGCAATGCAAACTCTTTAAGGAAAAATATTGCTGTGTTATGGCTCTGCTTTCTGCTCCAGCAGCTGCATGACACAGGGTCCTGCCTTGTTTCTCACCATTAGTTTTACTGCTCATGATCCCTGTTTTTTGCATGGCTGCTTCCCCTGTGAGGGACATTCCTGTTTTTTACCCCCTTTCCTTGGTTTTTTGGCCTGGAAGCTTTGCCAGGAGTAGCTCCTTACAACACCTGCCTAGGAGCAGGATGCATTCACATAAGGCTGGGGTGGGAAAGGCAGAAGTTATAATCAAATATAGTGCCAAATTTTGGAGGGGAGCTCTGAAGAGAGAGAATCACAGGACCCCAGGAGGGTTTAGGCTGGAAGGGACCATCCAGTTCTACCTGTCCTGCCATGGGCAGGGACACTTCCCACTAGACTTCCAGCACAGAGCTTTTCCACAAGAGATGGAATTCCACCCACTGAGGTGAGGACCAGGGTCTTCATGGCTCACCTGTTTGGTCCTGCCCCAATAAGTGCTCAAACTCATGTTATTTTAATGTCCTCAAAATGCTAGACCAGCTGCAAATCTGGTGGATGACCTTATGCAAAGCAGCAAATCTGGATGTGTTGTGGATCTGGCTGGAGCAGGGTGAGGCAGTGCTGCTGATGGGAGATGGGCCATCACTTAGGCTCCTTCACATGGCTCTGAGCTCCAGAGGGAGCTCCCTGGGAGCTGGGTTTGGATGTCTCTGGAAAGACAGATATTCCTGAGCTGCTTCCCAGCTGCTGGTGGTTAAAGGCTCACGCTGCTGAGGAACAGCCCTCACACGCTCACTCAGACAGACAAGCAATTTTTGCATGAGTAACCCCGAAACTCTGGATGGGATTGAAAGTCTGGTGATAAGAAGGTTGTGTTCTGCATCCAAATGTAGATATCATTTTGCTGCTGGGTAGTTTATATTCAGGCGCTGTTGCTTAAGGACGTAGCTGTAGAATCAATGATAACAAAAGCAGCAAATTAACCAACAACTTGTTTATAATGTCAATTCTGTCCAGAAAAGTGCTGGTGCTGAACAAGCCTGATTGTTCAAGTAGGTTGAAATGCATCTCCTGTGTCCTTTGATGGCACAAAGGTGGCACCTCAACTGACATTTGATTTCATTTTAGACTAGCTTGCCTTATAATTGGGGGGCTAATCTTTGGACTCTGTAGGTGGATTTGGGTCTTCATCTGCATTTAAAATTATGTTCATGAACTGAGTTTTCTTTGCAACAAACTGATTCAAGGTCCAGCATGACTGATGTAGTCAGTACACCAGCTTGGGGTGGGGTGAACCCTTGGCAGATGTGGGTGGTGCTGGTCCTTCCCTTGGTCACTCACTGCTCTGTTGTGCTGATGTTTTGCAGGCAGTAAACACAAATACTGGCAGGGTTACTCTTTCCACTGACATGCACCTCTCAGGTGCTCAGCTAAAGTCCTAATCCCAAATCCCTGTTAGAGCAGCAGAAATCTACTCCTCAATACTCTCCTCCATAAAGCTGGCTGCTTCTGTGGTGCCTTGTATGGTTTTTAATCCCCAGGTCTGGGAGACACCTCTGACACACGCAGTGGATCTACTCTGATGTTACAATAAATCCACTGTCTTGAGCAGGACTGTTTTCCAAGATGGGGTTTTCACGTGTCAATATCAAATGGACATCTAAACCAATTTTTTTTAGAGTTCATCCAAGATAAATAGAAGAAAAAGGTAATAGTATAACAAGTCAGCTCCTACTGACTTCAGAGGGAGCATGGATGCAATCCAACAGTGTTCCAGGCCCACAGAGCACCTTCCCTCTGACTCCAACAGCCTGTGCATGCTTTGCTGATCAACACACTGTGGTGCATCAATGCACTGGAGCTGCTCATCTCTAGCTGCACAGTTTGTGAGCTCCAAGGTCCTGAGCAGACACCCAGCCCGGGTGACAATCCCAGGATGAGAGCTCCCACAGGCACGTGCCTGTCTTAGCTCTGGGATGCCATTGCTGGGTGCTCCTCCTGCAGCAGAAGGAAGCAGCAGGAAGCATGTGGCTCCTGACAGCCCCTCACAGCCATGGGGATGGGAACAGCTCCAACAGGGAGTACTTAGCAGATGAAAGATGTTTGTTCCCAACATCATCTAGCTCGGATAAGCTAATCCTTTTTGTCATCCCTCAGACTCAGAAGTGACTGTGTGATAAGGCCTGACAGGGAAACTGTCAGAACAACAGGGAAAACAGACCACTGCTGTCAAACACTTGACTTCTCAGTCCCCCTAGGTCTCTATTAATTCATTATTATGCACTTGTGCCATCAGTCTTTTGATCTAAAGAGCGGGTGACAGGATGTCCAGCATGTGAGCAGGTTTGAGTGAAGTCTGTCTCAGGCATTCTCTGTCAGCTCAACAATCCCTCGTGGAATGTGTGTCTTCTTGCAGATGTCTGCCCACACTCCTGGCCATGTGTCCACAGCCAACATGAGCTCCTGTGCATGGGAGCACAACTGCCCAGAGGTGGAAGGATAAAATGGTGTTTGCCCCAAGAAAATGGAACAGGGACCTGTCCACACCAACCAGGTAGCAAGTTTCCAGGTCACAACTTCTCCTTTGACTGGTACTGAATTACAGAGAAGTCCACAAACTAAATTCAACCAGTGACAAAGGTTTTGTGTACCCACCTGCCCAGCTGCTTCTACCCATTGGGGAGTTGAAATTCCTAAAAAGTCCCCAGGGCTTTTTCACCACCACTTGATCACTGGAGCACAAGCACAAGGCTGAGGAGCAGCTGAGGGAGCTGAAAAAGGGGCTCAGCCTAGAGAAAAGGAGACAGAGAAGACCATCTGGCTGTGCACAACTCCCTGACAGGAGGGTGCAGCCAGGTGGGGGTCAGACTCTGCTCCAAGGGAACAGGGACAGGAGGGGAGGAAACAGCCTCAAGCTATGGCAGGGGAAGTTCAGGTTGGATATTAGGAAAATTCCTTCATGGAAAGGGCTGTTCAGCCCTGGCACAGGCTGTGGAGGGCAGTGGTGGAGTCCCCATCCCTAGAGGGATCTAAAAGCTGTGTAGATGTGGCATTTGGGGACATGGGTCAGTGGTGGCCTTGGCAGTGCTGAGGGAAGAGTTGGAGTTGATCTTAGAGGTCTTTTCCAGACTAAAAGGTTCTATGATTCCATGACCTTTCAGTTGGGAGTGTTGCTTACCTTGACTCAAGTTTCTGAGGGCTTTCATAATATTGAAAGTACCCAATATTTTATTCTTGGGCACTTAGTGTGTCTGGGGACAAAAAAAGAGTCACATTCCCAAAGCTGTCCACAAAACCCAGAGCAACACCTGCTTTGAATCTGTCCCTAAGTTGTCCTCGTTCAGTGCAGGACAGAGGTTGATGTGACACCCATTCCCTCCCAAGAGACATCAGCTTGGACCAAATTTAATAAACTTCTGTAGCCTAAGAAATTCATAGGTGAAGGTAGGAGCTGATGCAGAGCAAGCCATCTTAGTGCCCCTTGCAGGAAGGATGTAAATTTCAGATTTTTGTTATTCCATTCCCTTGTGTCAGGGCAGTGGAGCACAAGCACCACTCACCCTTTCTTTTATCTAGGGGATATTCCAGTAGGAACTCTGGTACTCCAGAGCAAGCCACCGTGAAAAATTAAAGCATGTCTTACATCTGACAGTGAAGATATTTATTCCATGTTCTAGACCAATGCACGATGTGTTAGGCAAAGCAGTCCCTGCTGGTTCACCCTCCCCTCAGACTGCCCTGGCTGAAACCTGTTTTTCAGAGGTGGGAAGACACTCTCTCCACAAGTTTCAAGCACAACAGAGAGGTAGGTCCAGTCTAACGAGCCCTGTAAAAGCTCTGTTGCACCACTGCTCTATACCAGCTGTGCAGAAACATCTTCCTAAGAGGTGCATTTTTACTTTGATTATGTTTTGGTTTAAATTTAAGCCTTTGAGGGCTCAGGTTGCCTTCTGTAAAGTCTGAGCCAAGTATTCCTGCAGGCTCAGTAACCCCACTTACAAAGAAAGAAATGTCCTAAACAGCTTCTGTATAGGATGTGAGAGATTCCCAACTCATGAACAAACAAGGAGAGGTAAAAGAAACTTATAAAACCCCACTGCTTTTATTGAAGCAAAATATTTCTGTGACTCGAAACCTATTTTTATGGTCTTGAATGGCCTAATGGGGGATTATCTTATTAGCTCTGGTGATAAGGGATGCAGAGGATACCTCACAGGTGACTTTATTTTCAGCTTTTTTTGGATGCAGACATTTGTAACACAGGAATTGGAGGCCAGCTTGGCTTTAAAAGAAATCCTGTGTTCTTCATCTCAGCACTTCATCACTATAAAAGATATACAGGAGAGTCTTGGAAATTTGGAAAGCCAGACTTTGCCCCACTGACACCACACAAGTTCAGGATCAGTGCTGGGGAAACCAAAGGTGGTGAGGTGTGCATTTTTCATTGTAAGGATGGACACATCTCAGGACATATGGTATCCAGCTGCAAGGGATTGTCTTCATTTCCTTGTTCACACAAGCTTCTTTCAGCTCCAAAAAGCTCATCAAAGCCCATGAGATCATGGCTGGAACTTAAACACTAAGAAGTTTTCAGCAGTGATAATGCTTAAAGAATAAGCTTCCAAAGAGCAGGTGGGGAGAATGAAAATGAGACAAGGTTTCCTTCTAACCCCTGACGTGATGGACAGCATTACCCTGCAACGTGTCTCGTTTCTGCAGCCTCCAAAGCAGAGCTTGTGGAAGAACAGGGCTGGAAACCATTTATCTGAATTCTCAGCAGCTGCTCGGTTCAGCCACGCTTGAACCTCTCACTTATTCTTTGCAAGTCATCTGTAAACAGCCAGGGAAAGGGCTTTTTGTTCTCACAAAACACTTGGGAAGTGCCTCTGTGTGCTAAATATCCAGAATTGTGCATGTAGAAAAATCTATTTGTTCTTCCATTGACAGAACCTCCCAAATATAATTCATAAATAGCAGCTGGCATGACTGTGTGCTTTGAGAACTGCTGAAAATGGTTTTTAATAGTTCCTATCTTCATACTTACAGAAAGAAACATTCCAAAAACTAGGAGGAAATCTGTGAAATAAGGGATTTTTTTGGTCCTTTGTACAGCTTCCAGATACTGCATTAAAAAAAAA